>JACJUM010002971.1:9323222-9338732 GCA_020976665.1 Heortia vitessoides
CCTATAACAATTACTATTTCTATATTACTGAAAAATCGTACTTACCCTAAGCTAGAGATAATGTGTCGTTTGAAACCCATATAAATAAAGGTCAAATGCATATAATACTTAATTAAATTAAAAAATTCAATCTTGGCGCCATGTATATCTTGGGTACTCATGTTCAAACTGAACCTTGATAAGCATCATTATGATCTAGAGTTCATATAATTTGGACCAAAGTTCATATTGGTAGAGACGAAAACAAAATTCAACAATTATATTATGCAAAATAAATGAGAAACTTGGGTAAACAGCATTTTGATTTCAATTTAATAGATTTTCAAGTAAACATACGTTTTATTAATTTAATTTTAAAACAATGTCTAATTATATATCTAAATATTTAATAAAGTGGGTTCAAGGTACGGTCAGAATACAGGTGCAGCCCAATTCAAGTATTTTCGAAGTTCCAATGACATCAAATGACCTCTGTTTAGCGAGAAAATCACTTAGTAAAAGCATGATACTATAATTATGTCAATTAAGTATAGTTTGTGTAGATACCTACTTTCATGAATGGCCAAGAAGGTCCCCTTCGAATGTCATGTGTCGTACATTGATCTCACAGCGAACTTCGCGTGTGCGTAATATGAAATTATCTCTGTTTAGACTGTAAACTTAACAATTATAGAGCGGGCGTGATTATTCTTTTTAACAATAGTATTCCTATTAAGGAAGTTGAATTTGTTTAGAAAATGATAGTATGTATATTCAACATTAGGTACAAGGCCCCAACTGTCAAAACTTAAAATAAATATCAAGCACAAAATCAGCTGTTGAAATAAATTTCGAGTAAGTAAATAAATTTCTTGGGAGGAATGCTCGTCTTTTATAGTTATTATGTCTTGTATTACAAGTAATTTCATATAAATATTCTCTTCTGTTGAATTCTTTTAAATTGTAAAAGAGCTAGTTTATTAATGTCAAAGTCTAGTCGTATTTATAAAGAAATCAAACAGAAAATCTAGAAATAAATATCTCAAGATCTAAACCGTAGCATTAAAAAATACATACAACCCTAAATGTTTACCCTATCTATCACCAACCCCTATTTTATATATTTTATATGGCAAAATAACGTTGTCAGCTAGTTTCCTTATAAAACTTTGCAAAAAGTAACTGGGGCACTTGAGATTGTTTATTCTATATCAGTAGATATTAGAAAAATAAGTTTTGATAAAATATATTTTATTAAATCCAGCTATGCTAATTAAATACATACAAAACACACATTTCGTACCTGACCCGACTTCGAGATAAATGTATGTAAATGTAATTTTTTATCAGCGATAAATTATTCTATGTTCTAGCTAAATGTACAGGAAACAAGACAATTCAAGATTTTATATAAAAAAATGACAGTTAAAAAAAACTGTTACTGTTTAGCCAATTATGTATATAGAGGTAGACCTTATACAAAGGGTCGTCTGCATTGGTACCCCACTCTCACCTACTTCTACCGCCAAATAACAGTTTTCGCATTGCTGTGTTTCCGTCTGAAGGGTGAGAGTAGCTGTGAATTTACTGGGTAACGTGGCATAATATCCTCAAGTCAAAAGGTCGGCAACGCGTTTGTGATATCCTTGTGTTACTACGAGCGTCTATAAGGTATAGTGACACTTACTATCACGCGGATTGTATCCTTGTTTATCGACCTAGTCTAATAAATAATGTAGTTTTTCGCAAAGTATATATAAATAGGTCTTTAATTTCATTTGCTTTTTGGACATACGGAGGAGGGCACGACGGTTAGATCTCACACAAAGATCATCTGCATTGGCCTCAGTCTCACCTATTTCAACCGTCAAAGAGCAGTATTTACACTGTGTTTTTGAAGTATGAGAGAGGCAGAAAAGTTACTGGGAAATGTAACATTATAATTTCAAGTCACAAAGTTGGGAACATGCAGGACTTTGCGGGATTAAATTATACTCTAGGGGTAGGGCAGACAAGACTTCGTAGTGGCGGTCGGTATTTTGTTACTGAATTTTAAAACCACCGTTGTTTAGGTCAAAAGGCAACCTCTTGGTTCAATTTCATTTAACCATTATAAAAACTAACATTATTATTATAAAAAAAAAACATTCAGACTAACATACACTGTAACATAGACATGTGTATTTATAGCAAGAAAAATATAATAAATAGCTTAAAAAATATAACATTAATATGGCTAAAAAAATACATACAATAAACGTTTTAAATACTTAGTTACTTTATAACGCGGTCCTATCCCATGGAGCACTACTTGTAGTACCGCAAAACAATTTTGTCTATGCGCTAAAAAAATGTATGATAAAATAAAACCGATTGTAGTGAGTAAGTACTATTCAAAATTGCTGTAAGAATTTTGATAATATGTAGTGCTGGTATTAATTCGAAATATATTTCTCGAGTCATCATAAGTATAATTACCTTCAGCAGTTATTGTTGGCCAGCTATGACGAATAGTTGACGAATACAGAGACTCGATGGAAAGCTGTAACTATGTCTATCAGTGGACGTCCTACGGCTGATGTGATGGTGATTTTTATTTTTTTCTCAATCCAAAGTTTCTAGTTCTTAAATTCCAACTAGATTTTATTTTGACAGCCTCTAATTGACAATACAAATTCTCATTGAAAGACATTATGTATTGTTATAAATAGAAGACAATAACTTAGTAAATGAAATATATTTAATTATATCTAAGTTTATGTAGGTGCTTGTGTTTTTAAATGATAAAGGCAAATGATATTGTATCGTATTTTATTTATTAATAAACATACAATCCTGTTATGCATGCCGTAAAATCCATTATGTTGCCATCCATAATTTACTAATGCTAATGCGCTAAGAAAAATTACTAGGCCCTAAAAGCGGTAAAAGTTCTTTACGTTTATATTTTATAACATAGGTAAAGCATTTTGTTGTTTGCATGTAATATTTATACTTTGTTAACGTACATTGGGTAGATAAATAAACTGACAGTTGTCTTTGAAAAAGGAAGATGGAAGCTTTGCGCCACAGTGTCAAATTATCATATTTCTTTGTAATTAGTGCGGCCAACCCAGAGAACGTGGAAGTAAAACAAAAAAAAAGTGACATCCATTATATGACATACATTTTTTTACAGCTCACTGCAGAACTATTGGCCAGGGCTGATTTTTTTACACTTTAAACTAAAAACTGTAATACGGCAAATAAATTTTCACATTCATTTAATTTCCGATGTTTTTCTTGGTTTAGGTATTGAGATTAAGATATAACCCCGTCCTCCTTCCCTAGTAAAAAAGTTAAATCTATCAGTGTGTAAGTAACGAGAGGACAGCTCAAACTTCTTTCAAACTTTCACAGAATTGTCCACGTGTCACTAACATGGAGATAAACAAACCACTGTTTGATCATCTCCTGCTTGTGAAAAATATTTAAAAAAATAAAGTTAATATATATTATATAATGTTAGTCCCTAAAAATAATATAACATCAGTTAAATAAAAAATATAATATCTAGTGGCTTACATAAATAATATAACTACTGATTATGTAATTTTTTTGTGTACAATAAAGAGTATTATTATTATTATACTTTATTATTGTTGTTTATAAATGTTACGTTTACTTCAAATTACCTGGCAACTTACCTGCTGCCACGACCGTACCATATCATAATAATGTAGAACAATTCACAACAGTTTTGTAAAGTTAAATTAGTACATTTTTTTTTAATATATCCACTTTTTAAGACACTCTTGAAAGTTAAACAAAAAATTAAATAGACATTAATCGGGTTAAAAAAATATTATTCAGCACTTTGTCATCTTTGATCATAGGAGTAGGTACGTTTAATTTGACTTTAAATAATTGAGTTGTACAGTATGATACGATAGCTAAGGCGGGACGTGACTAATTTGCCAAGAGTTAAACTAAATATTTATCATTTATGTACATTTGTTTAAAAATTCAAACAATTAGTCTTATTTTTAGTTATTTATTATTACGTTAATTTATATGTTATATATTAATTTAATTAATTTAGTTAATTTATATATAATATTTTTTTTACGTACATATGAATGAAATTTCTTTATGACGCCTTTAGCGGCATATCATAAAGGAATAAATGTTTACCGACTTCTTTAAGACATTAGGCAACCGATTCATGTCGGAATGTCGGGAGCGACTGGAACGCTAAACATACATATTGGGAATCAAAACTAACAGTGACGAGAGGGCGTAAATAAGAAAAAGAGTATTGACACCAATCACCTGTTAACTATGTCAAACGGAGAACGTACTTACTGGCCCACTGACAGCAACAAAATATCTGACCTACTAGATTTTTTTGACAGCAAAATTAATAGTCTTAATGATCAAGATATAAATAAAGTTCTAGAACAAGAACAGCCTACCGTTGAGCTGTACCTCACCAACAGAGAAAGCCAGAGAAATATCCAAATTGGATCCCGATTAAAGCACCTGGATTTTATCTACTCACTCCCAAGCTATTTAAGAGCTGCCTATTTGGTTTATTAACTCTAAGGCGCGAAACATGTCCCCATGTCTGGGCTTTGATGTTTTGCCTCAATTAAATTGTTACAAATACCTCGGGTTTCACCTAGACTTGGAAATAGGATTATTGGAAATACCACATTAAAAAGTAGCGCGATGACTATAATTTTAGATTTAAGAACCTGTTCTGGCTCCTCGGTAGACAGTCAGCCTATCTATCAAAGTAAGGGTCTATTGCTCCACATTAAAATCGGAAACGAAAACGAAGCTGTGGTCATCAACCTGCAAATGTAACATTTGATGTGCTTCAAAAGAGCTCTAAACAAAATCTTAAGAATAGTCTCATCGGCGTCTTTGTAATTCCGAAATATACGATTACCTGGAAATACCAATGATCCTAGAAGAGGTAAAAAGCTATTCGGCAAAGAGACCGCTTGACATCTCTTCCAAATCCGCTTTCAGGTATGCTGTTGCAGCCAAGATTGATTAGTAGACTAAAGAGAACCGACGTGCTAGCTCGCTAGGGGGAGTAGGAGCAGAGGCAAACTCTTCCAACTCACCTAATTATATTCTGCACGACTGATTGCAGGAAAACTAAGAAAAATAAATATCATCAATATTTAGTTTGATCATTCTTAACTGACTAAAGACCCTTGAGACCTCTCAAATATAATTCGGGTTGAATGACACTTATCTTTTCAAAGTCTGCGGGCAAAAGATATAAATGTGCCCAAAATCATCTTTTTAATTACGTTAAATCGCATGTTACAAAACTCATACATTTTATATTCGACTTTTCGCAAAGTATTTAAGGAGTTAATACATTTTTGAATTCGTATATTATCAATGAAGTGTCATAATTAGTACCGTTAGTAGCTAGAGTACGAGTACTTATATTGAAGTCCAATGTCAAATTAATAAGTAATCATAATATGAATAGGGAAGCACTGAAGGAGTTCTAAGAGTAAACATTTAAATGAACTAATTTTCCATTATGTACTTGACTCACAGGTTTTTTTACACACAGAAGGAAATAATTTAATAAGTTTGCAGCTATTCGTAAATTGGTAGATATGTTTTATTATAATAGAAAATCAAATGTAACATATAAAGTAATAATTGGTGTAAGATTGATTTATAAAAGATTAAAATTCAATGTTATTACATATTCAGTTGCTTAGGGTTTTTTCTTTTATTTATTGGTATGACTCTAAAAGGTATTTTATCATGAACATAATTAATATAGGTTCTGTAACTAGAATATATCTTTACCGTTTAATAAGAAATGAAAATAAATAAAGAACTGCGTGCTAAAGCTCTTAAAAAGTACATTTATTATAGTTATATAATTGTAGTTCTATTGTTACATCTTAAAGTATCACTCGAAATTACTCGACACTGACTTATAAATAGTTCTTAGTAATAAGAGCAGGTAAGTTTAAATAAACATTATAATTTTGTCTAATTTATATTATACATCAAATGAATACGTAGCAAGTCCAATATTAAAGGAAATATCTTCAGACCTATATTTTTTGCAAAGCTATTTAATTTTCTACGACATACACTATGATAAGTCGAGGATACCAATTTAATCATATTGATGCCTTCATATTGTGTAAAATAAAATAAACAAACGCATGCAGATTACACATATTCAATGAACGCAAACAAAAAAAATAATTTCCTCTTTTCATTATTTTCGTTTTAGTTGTTTTGTAAATTTATTCAATGTTTTATAGAATATAACTCAGAATAATCAAACATTTAATAAAGTGATGAGTAGGTATCCTGCATACCTAAACCTCATAGGAACGTTATTCCTCGATCAGATATGTATAAGGTTGAAAAATATTTACAAAATGTACAATATGCCTACAAGTTACATCTTTCGTAGATAAAAGTCCAAAGGTAGATATTACCATTTAATGCTATAGAAAAAAGTTTTGACGATTAAGAAGGTATATAGGATAATTTCAATTATTTTTAATCACCTAGATAAGTAAAAAATGTACGTACGTATTTTTTAGAAGTTTACTTATTAATTTAAAATCATCATAATGTTTTTTCAAAATTAAAATACAGAATTTTAGCTAGCATCAAACTATAGGTAGATATTTCTATGCCCAAACAGATCTGATAATCTTTTCTATCGATTGATAGTCAGAATTTATGTTTAAATATTAATGTTAAATTATATTATTTATTCTGAATATAAAGTTTCTGAACGTATTACTACGAAAAATAGTGACTGTATTATCTTCTTACTCATCGCACTATTTACAAGAATTTCTGAACCTATATTATTTATATCATCATTCATTTATAACTACCTAACCACACATCAGTACAAATAATTATTTAATCGTTTTCAGTCTCACTCACTATGGTTCTGTAGTCCCTTATTATAACATGAATCGCGTCCAATTGCATCGCAATGATCTATTCAGCATTGTATTAACCAAATTATTGCAGTATAATGTTACAATGACAGGATATATTGCGTAATCGAATGTAAGTTTAAAAGTTCGTGACACATATGCAAACATTGTCAAAAATATTTTCTTTATTTTTACTTGTAACCATTGGTTTTATTGATATATACTTATGTCTATACGATGCAACTCACGTGATAGCAAGTAGCCCTACATTTTATGAATATCTTAAGAACTATGTACCTAAATTAATCTATAAGCAAACCATCAAATGCAAGAAATGGCTAAGTATATTCTTATCAAGTTTCTGTACGCAATGCCTGTTTATTTGGTAAAAGTGATAATTATTCATGTATTTTATTTATAAAAAAATATGTTTTTGATAACTCACAAAATGATGCAGTACTATTATAAATAATTATGCAAGAAATATTCTTCAGCGCGTCTCACCATTAATAAACCCTAACTAAGTAAAGCAAGCTTATAATGTTAGAGAATAGCACAATACATTTAAGTGAAATTGCCAAGTGTCCTTACAAGGAAAGATTCTTTACTGGAAAATATGTTCAGTGGGTGGCAGTCAGTAAGGAAGTAAGGTTGCCGATTGTTGTTGTAGCGGGTGGTATGGTTGGAAGGGGAGGGGTCGGGTATGTACGACAGGGAGCGCCAGCAGGCGGCCCCAGCATGCTCAAAAGGAGATACGACACAAGCGACCCGGACAGCAGACCTCCGTTGTATGATAGAGTCATCATGTTCCCTGAAACATTAGAATACTGTTATGCTTACCTTAACCGGTATGTTTAAGAGTTTATCATGTTTTTATCCAAATGCCTGTTACCTAGAGACATGTATGGTAACTAATAAGCTAGGCTGCATGTGAGTATCAAATATCTTACCTGCGATTTCTCGATGCTCTCTTCCTACTCTAGATGGAGCCAATATCATAGGAATAGATCCAAATAGTCCGTTGCTAAAGCCGAGCACCACAGAGAACATGATAGGATACACCTACAATATAATGTTATATGTTAATCTGGGCAAAAAATTTAGGACAATTAAATGCCCACTCCAGGACGTTGGGCTATCGACTCGAAAAGCTGTGCTTTTAGTGTCTGATGCGTAAGTGGGTGCGTTATTTGGTGCGAAAAAAACTGATGGTCATAAAGGTTCCATCAATCTTTTTAGTATTCATAGAACCGTTATGTCCGTCAGTTTTTCTTGTAGGTTCCTTTCTGGTGGCTCCTGTAATGTACTTGCATAAAACTTATTTTTAAGACCCGTTTGGTGCCTGCAAAATAGTACAAGGTAGGCCTAATTAATCCCGTCGGGTCATCAGGGTCAGTATCAGTATTATAAATATAATGTCAGGGGCGCCCCCCCCTGAAAGTTAACCCTAGACATGCCAATGCGTATTCCTAACATTAATTTCGATTTTCGGTCATCATAATAGAAGCGGTAGAACATCCACTGCAGGAAATTTTGCCCACAATTGCCACGTTGATCAGGCGGCAATCGTAGAAATGCTACTACCCATTTCCGGTCTGTTATATGTGAGCTTCGCTATTTCGGGTGAATATATCAGAGTTGGTGTAGAGGAACGCAACTTTCTACTCTAAGGGAACCTCACACAAACTGCCGGTACCTCTTTGTGCCGGTACTCACGTCTCCTACAATATGTGGCGAATATCTCGGCGCTGCGCAAAGTAGCAACAGAGGCACAAGGAGTAATCGAACACCACTAGCCGTTAGCAGTTGGCTGCGACTCCATTCATAGGGCCACGATGTTGCTATCTGCAAGACGACAAGAGAATACATTTCATCTATTTACAACTTAAGATAGTATATAAATAAATGTAACAATAAAAACTTTTATGATCGCAAATAAAATAAAAAAGTCTCTTTTTACATTAAATATGATCACATATAGAGGCTATAAACAATTCTAATTGTTTTTCTTAAATTTAATAAAAATTAACAGATAACACTTACTTTGCCAATGAAGTCGAAGAAATTGAAGGCTGACATAAGAATGACGGGCATCCAGGAACCGAGGTTGCAAGAAGGTACCTCTGATGCTATACCAGGATACAAGCTGAGAGTAGTAAAATAGACCAGTCCTATCGACACCATGTAGGGGTAAATAGCGCGTGCCACCGCCCATCTCGCTAACACGCCACCTGAATATTAATTGTTTAAGTAAAATACTCCATCCGATATTTTCAGACTACGTGTTGAATCTTGTTTTGGTACTGGAAGAGACTGTATTCTGATCTAATCCCTATATGCCTGTTGCTTTAAAGGGCGCATTTTCTTGGTATTCTTATTACTATTTGCTATTAGTGAATTTGATTACCTTGTACATTCACAAATTAATACTATTATGTGAGTTACACAGATATTTAAAATCAAAGCTTGTTACAAAAATGTCATATTTTATGTAAATATATTTAAATATTCCTATCTTCCTCAACCGAACGTAATCTCCGTTCTTCTAATACTCTCTCGCTCTTAACTCCTTCTCATCACTCTAGTTTTTTGACAAACTCTATAACAGTGACAGGTAAATGACTCTGGAATGAGCTTCCGTTGAATATTAAGCAATCCCCAAACAAATTTATCCTAAAACGCATTCTACGTATTTTATTTACTGATGCTGCTTCTCTACTATGATGAACCTATTTATGATGTACGTTATTGCTTTTATTTATACAAATATGTATGTCACGTTTATCTATTTTGTATATATATTGTCTGCACCACTATATATATATATTTTCTATTTCGTGTAATGGTTGACTGGGAGATAATGCCAGCTGGCATTAAGTCCGCTATTTGTCAATTTTTTAAAAATTTGTGCAATAAAATAAATAAAAATATCTTACGTTTAAATGCCTTCCATGAGGTAGGTCTCTCTGACGACTCAAATACGACATCCTCGACCTTGTAAGAAGGGCGAGGTGTGCGAAGCGTTGCGATTTCTGGGGGACGTTCGGTTGCAGTGGGAGGAGGAGACATCGAAGCAGGCGCTCCAGCTGTCGGCGAGTACACTGGGTTTGCAAAACTAAAAGTATTTGTTTCATTTTCACCTGAAAATTTGTAAGTTATGTTCGATTTATTTAATTTTCATAAATAAAGATGTTTTTATGAACTACCAACGGCGCTAACCTTGATCATTGGTTGATAGTGCTGGACTTTGTAATTTTAGGACTCCATAACTGCCTTCACCGACTTCACTTTCCACCTACAATTTTAATGTTATTATGCACTAGTTGGTAATACGATCATAAATCATCACTTTAACTAAAATTGTATATTCATACCAATGTCGCGTCTTCGTTAGGATTTAGATGTAGTTGTATGCGTTGTCGGTCTCGATATTCTTTGGTGAGCTTCAGATAATACTGGACTAAGGGATGGCGCATCATGACATGGTGCAGCATGGAGTGGCCCAGTAGAATAAGGATGGAGAACACAAAGAACATGAAGGTGCTGCGGCGTGGCTGACGAAACACATATTTCGTCCCCAAACGGTCCATAGAAACCCAGAATCCGGCTGCGCCTAATAAAATATTCATGCAAAGTTAATTATAGGCATATCTTTATAATAGTAAACTCGAAACAGCTTGATTAAAACTAATTTGTAAGTAAATGTAAACGCTCAAACTTAGCTCTTTTTTCTCCAGAATTAATCTTTTTATATCTGTATTGATAACAAAAAGATTGAACATATTAACAGATTTAACATATAGTTCTCGAAACAGCTTGATTAAAACCAATTTGTAAGTAAATGTAAACGCTCAAACTTAGCTCTTTTTTCTCCAGAATTAATCTATTTATATCTGTATTGATGACAAAAAGTTTGAACATATTAACAGATTTAACGTATAGTTAATCTTCGGTTTCTTATTAAATTGACACCAAATCTAGCTCTATCGAAGTTACTTTATTATTATTGATAATGAGATCAAAAAGTTAATCGACTTTAGTTCCTACAGAAAATCAACTTTTAGTAGCAAGAAACAGATACGTTGACACCCTACTATATAATAATGTAGATACTTTGACTTACTCTCTCCAATCATCACAGCTTGGGTGTACCGCGCTGGAAGGAACCCTGTGAAGCCATAGTACGAAGCTTGTTGCACCGTGCAGCCAAAGGCGACCACACCTACCGCAACCAAGTTGATGGTGTAGGATACTTGAGTCGAGAAACCGTCCCAGCCAATATTACACACCGCTACGAAGAGCATTGTCGCCAAGGAGATGAGGATACCTAGTATTTCATGGTATTTTAAAATAAAGATATTCAAAGTTATTTTGCTAGAATATATTATTGATTATTCCTTTGTTAAGCTTTGTTGTGATAACTTTTATTTAACATGTTAAAGGGTTTTATTGTGCATTACATATCCAACGTGAACAGTCAGAATAGGCAAAATATTAATTACGTTTAAGTCTTGGAATCCCTGTTGTTGACAAACCCAGTGACCTTCATTTCGTTAGTTACTTGAGAGACTGGCAGTTACTGATCTTTAGAAGTTCAGATATATTGAAAAGAGCAAGCTGCTGTCATCACTAGACTAGAATATTTTAATACCAGCTTGGGCTGTTAGACTAGGTATTAAAGCGAGTTGTGATACTCATTGATGAACATACTCAGGAGCGGTTTAGAACCTTCAAGTCTAAGAAACGAGTTCGACTCTTAGATTCGCGATAGGAACTGCTACTCATTCCCGTTCCGTTGCAATTAGCCTACGTTGTTTTGGGTAGATATATATGGCCATCTGTCGGTTTCGGTACCACAACCACTTTTTACGACACCTGGTACAGAGCGAGGCACTATACTACTCTGCCGGTACCCCACGGCGTACCGGAACTGAGACATTGGTCCAAGCAAAAGTAAGATATTTGATAGTAAGTATTATATAATTGTATATTTGACTAGTTGTGCCCGCGACTTCGTTCGCGTGGTTATCGGAAACTCTATCGAGATTATTTTTTGATCCCTCACGTCGGTTTATGTTATTCTATAATCGTGAATAAGATTTTTTTTAATATAATGTAAAAAAATAATGTTTTTAAAATAATGGGTGAAAGTACTTCGGCATAAATTATATTTTTACTTTTGTTTAAAATTAAACACGCTGTATTCAACCGTTCTGTAGGGATCCGACAACGCGTCTGAGCCGCGCGGCATGGTACCTCGCAAAGTGTAGTGGCAAGCACGGCGGTGGGGCCAGGCCCACGTCCCCCTCACCCGCCGCCGTGCGGCCTGCCTGCACATTATAATGGTAGCAAGTCTTCTTCGACAAATAATGTTATTATGAGTAAATCTTGAGAGATAGACATATACTGTCGCGGACTTTTTTTATTATTAAAAAGGAATAATTATTTCATACATAGTTTTTGAATAACTTAAACCGTTTATGAAGCGCATGCGACGAAAGACCTCAAATGTGAATAATTTTCCCCGTTTTCGCAACATTTGTCACTGACACTTCGCTCCTATTGGTCTCAGCGTAATGTAATATAGCCTAAAGACTTCCTCTATAAATGGACTACCCAACAAAAAATAATTATTCAGATCGGACCAGTAGATCCTGAGATTAGCGCGTTTAAACAAACAAACAAACGCTTCCGCTTTGTAATATTAGTATAGGTATATATATTGACCGGATTGTGACAGCACAAGCATTTTGGGAAACTGCAGAAGCATCCACCATCGTTGGGCAATGTTGAGATCGGGGAGCTTCTATGGTCTAATTGACAAAATGGTCTAATTGCGGTGACAAAGAACTCAAGCTTAAATATTTCAATATCTTAGATATATGCACAGACTTCATCAAGAAGGTCTTTTGAGTTTACAGCGGTAAGCGCAGCGTATGATGTTACAAAATATTCATATGCTTTTAATCCAGACTTCAGTTACACATTAGTTTAGAACTATTATTTGGTAATAATAACATATGACAGAGATGTTACGTAGATTTATAAATCTTATAGAATTAGATCATAAACTAGAACTCTAACTTTATTATCACATATGTCACATTTTATCTGTAACCTATCATTAGTCTAGCAAGTGTTTTACATTACTTTTGAATATTAATTAAGATCTATTAGATATTTGTCATGTACATTATTCATGTATTATATAATTTGTCATTCTTAACAAATCCAAATAAAAAAAGGACCCTGAGTACGTATATAATAATTTACTCATATTTTTAAAATGTTGTGTTAAACCTTGCTCGCCCCTGAAAATCTAATATTCAATACTTTTAGTAGAAATCAACTTACCGAAAGTAATTCTGGTGCTGTAGGTAAACAAGTCAACTAGGAAGTTGTTGATGATAACAGCGACACAGGCCGATGCAATATATACAGTTGTCATGTCAAATACGATGGTTGTATTAGGATAGTGGTGTTGAAAATAGTCCACTGCCATAATGAAGCTGTAATTGAAATGTATGTGTGGCTGAAGACTAAAAATGTATCGTTGTTTTTCAGATGATATGTAGAATAAATATCTATTTTGGTTATAAGTGACTTTAGTCTTAAATGTGGTTAACAGAGAAGTTAAATTAAATTCTTGATTTTTTTGAAAATAATAATATTTGCGGTTCCCTTTATATAAGGTTGTAATAACATAAAAAAATACTGCAATAAAAGCACAGAAACATAATAAATAGTTACCTGTTGAATGGCAGAAGAAATGCTGCACCCGCGAAGAACAAAGTAAAGTAAACAGAATTGTATTTGTCAAGGGGTGGTGATGTCGACTCCGTCATAGTGGTCAAGGGATCCCTTCGCGCCGCGCGGATAGTTTCTATGCGGGCATAGCCCCTACCCAATGTCTCGTTCATATCTGCTTCTTATTGAATCCTAGTACATTTTAAAAATATTTGTGTTGTCACTTGCCTCTACTTTTTATTATTTATCTTAATAATTTGCTCTCACTCATTCATTTGGTTCTTTGTCTATTAAACACTTATTCCATCAAGTTTTATTCTCATGTAATAGCTTGCATTAATATAGCAACATTGATCTTCATTATATTACCTAACATTTTGATTACTAGTATAGTAAATAGATCGGATGACCTTTATGAAAAAATCAAACACTCATAATCTATTTTTTTAACAGTAATCTAGTTGATTGTTACTAGCTCCTGTCTCACGTAGTAATTTAAGGCATGTTAAGTAATTGAACACTATATTCACTGATTCTAACAACAACAAATATTTTCGGCCGGCCTTCCTTGACAGGTTGAGAAAAGCGATCGCACGCATGCGTGAGTTTCATTGATTTTCAGTGATGGCGAACACCTAAATAAAATCGGAGAATGCAAAATTTCTAAATATAGATTTATAACATAAAGAACGCAATTACGTTTTTATGAACGCACAATTCTAGTTGGTATTACTAAAATTTGCATTATGTGTGACTGAAATATATTTTGTGGTTACTTTATACAATGCAGATATGTGAATATAAAAAGCCTCATCTGCGGATATAATAATTTCATTACACATAATCTATTTTTTTTGTGAAACTAATAGAAACTAAGATAATATTAATATGATAGTGTTGCACAACTATCTAAAAACCATTTCATTCAAAACAATATTCTCTATAACATTTCAAAGTCTACATTTATTTGGTTAAAATTTATATCCCTAAAGACTAACATTATTGCGGATACCTATATGCGTATTCAGAATATAATTATTCGATTATCAGAAAAATTGGAACTCTGGAAATAAAAAGCAAAAACTTTATTAACAATAACGAAACTCTGAAGGAGGTATGGATGGCTATTTTCCACTTACTTTCCGATGTTTCATGAATGTCAGCCGTATAGCTGGCACCAACATACAGCGAGTTACACTAACCCATTCTGATGAGGTGGTTATGGAAATTCACGTTGCTATTGCAATACCAGATTACAAAAATAATTTTAACGCATAGACTTTTTGCTTGGAATTCTTAAGTCAATAGTAGCAAAAGATATTAGGATTCCGCACCATATGCATTTTTAGTCATGGTAAGTGTAGGTCTGCTATATTATATATCAATACATTAATCCTTATTCAAAAAAATAATTCTAGCTTAAAACGACGTTGAAGCACAAGACGGCACGTAATTACCAAGTGTGAATGAATACCGCAAGTATGATGACATGTTATGTTTGTCAATTAATCACCTGTGATATTTTGACATAATTATCCTCATTTCATAAGTTGCAGACTCGTACAAACAGATGAACTAAAAGTTGTTTGTTGAAAGATGATTTGCCTTAGATTTACCTACATATTTATCACTTTACAGTTATATATTATTTCCAGCAAAACTGGTCTATTATTTCCGTAGAAAATGATAATATATTTAAAATTTCTATTCTTTTCTCAGCACAAAATAACTGTTTACCGTTAACATCATTTCTCATAATCAATTACAATTAATTAATTTACTGAGGAAACAAAATCTTACGATAATAGAAGAGCGTACACAAATATTCAATTAAAAAAGAAAAAAAAAA
>JACJUM010002971.1:9338832-9413670 GCA_020976665.1 Heortia vitessoides
TTACATATATATATATATTCATATTTAGATAAATTTATATGTCACACACACACATATATAAATACATACGCGTGATATATAATATAATGAAGTCGTATCTTATACTAATTTACCTGATTTAACGCGTGCATTTACGCGGAAATATACCAATATATATATATATATATATTCATATTTAGATGATTTCATGATAATGTAATAATAATACTATATAGATAAAAAATATTTGTATTTCTACTCGACTAAAAATTTGTGAAAATGTCAATATGTATGCAATAAGGTCTCGGTAGCACATCGCTTGTGCAGAACCCCGATATGGGTAATATGTAGGGTTCTGTCCCGCCGGACACCTGAGACAAGTTGTTTTTTTTAGTAAATATAATTAATATCATCATTCCACAGAGTAATTCTTGCTAACAAAGACAAAATAATGATCTAGATTCTTTCTTTTCACTTAATTTATCATATATTGTAATTTACTTTTGAAAACGTTTCTTGTGCTAATCATCTCAATAATAGTTTTTCCTTTATCTTGAAGCTTCAAGTCAATGGTGTTTAAATGTATTGTGACACGCGGCCTGCGAAACACTTTTTATAAATAGTTCACTCTGATTTATATTAGCAGATATTTTTGTAAAGAATAATAAAAATTAAAAATCCGTAAACAAAATAAAAATATATACCCCAAGTTTCCGTCAGTGCTAGCCATAAAAGCATTATTGCTGTTTTCCGGAAGTATAGAAAACACGTAATATATCTAGACACCTGGAAGTAATTATATGAATTATAGCAAAAATCGCATTAAAGTCCGTTTTGCGTTAATTCAAATAAATAAATGTACAAAGGAACAAAAGAAAAAAAAGCGACAGGTTAATGTTAAATTAATATTAGAATATATATAGAATTAATAATAAAAATATAAAATATATTAATATAGAATTTTATTTTAATTTGTCACACAGAAAATCACAATAATGTTAAAAAAAATATGTTCTCATAATTGAAATTTAAGCGTAGAAAAATACGTCACTCTGATTCTTTTCTCTTTTGATGATATTGCAGCATCTCTATTATTATGCAGATGACCCCCATGGGAACCCCATTCCGAGAAGGGAATATAGCTTATTTGTCAGTATTATGATGAAATATTCTCTATATTGAACATTACCGATACCCTCTTACCGCACTCTCATTTTATTTACGTATTTACTATAAATAAATGTAATACTACAAGCAATCAATTCAATAGTACTTAGCCACCCACCCATTGTTTATACGCAAATATACTCTAGGTGCATAACTTAGCACTAAATAATATTTGACCTAAGCAATCAAGGCCACAAATCAATTTGTGCGATTTTTTCTCTTGGCGATAAATAAGAATAAAATAATAAAGCGTTATTCATAAAACCCGCGAAAACAAACATGTTTTGATATAAACATTAGACATAATGAGGTTGACAAATCATTGTCCTCTATAAATTTTTGTTCTTGGTTCAAATAATATACTGAAAGATTTAGCAGATAATGACATGCCATTTAACGGTTCAGTATCTGGCAAGTTTTCACCATCGGGCACTCTCAGACTAAACTTCTGGAGTATAAATGTTATAAACAAGAATAGCTCCGACCGTGCTAGTCTTTCCCCGATGCAACGTCTTTTTCCTGGAAAAAAAGAAAAATATACACAGCAACCATCGATCAATAATTAGGTGGATAATAGAGGACCTTCATTGATGTTAGCATATTATTTAGTAAAACAACAGCAATCTTTCTTTTCTAGGAGTGGAAAATAGTTTTGATTGGAGTTGCTCTAAAAACCAGGATAGTCAAGTCAAATAATGTAAGGCGAAAAATATCTGTTCCCAACATGTATAATCGAGACCGAGAGAGATACGAGTATATGAGGCTGAGAACGTGCGCACGCTCGTGACGCGCGAGCTTGGAGCCGACCATATACATTTTTTGGAGATAACAGTTGTTTGTTTTGTTGCAATATCAAACGGCTCTTACCATTGCCGAATGGCATTAGCCATTCATCTTGAATGATGTTGCCTTCTTTGGTGAGGAACCTTTCGGGATTGAAATTCTCGGGATTTCTCCAGTGCTCTCCATTGTGCAGATCATGTAGGGCAAGCAGTACCAATGTTCCCTAAAAACAATTATCACATTCGTTGTTTTGTGATAGAAGTTATTAATAATTACAGTAACATGTCAAAATGTACCTAACAAAGTAACAATATTTTGGGAGGTATATATAGTTTTTAAGCGTAGCATTCTTTATACTAAAAAATTTACAATTAATAAAAAGACAATCATTGACATCCCCCACCGCCTGGTTTGATAGCACAACTAGGAGGTTCGACTATATCGGAAATAGCTGGAAATTAGACCCTTTCATGAATGACCCGTCAATGAATTTGAAAATATGTTAATATTTATCACTTATAAATGTGCTTTCTTCCCCTGGTACACCCTTGTATCATATGGATACCTAACAGTACAATTACTAGAAATATTATATTTAAATCTTGAGCCTTTAATCTAAGTTAATTATTGTTTTAGTTGTATTTACGAGTAGGATTATCGAATTGTGGTCATGGCAGTCTTATTTGCCGAGAAATCTTATTTCGGGTCACAAAACGATTTGGCGTAAAAATAAGAATATTTTTCTATATACTAACTAAAAAAGTGATTCCTTTATTAGACTGAAGGGTGAAAACCGACTCAATTCAGGTGTCTTTTATCAGGAATATATGCTTACTTTCAGTACCTTTGGTATGGTGTAGTGACCAAGCTTGGCATCGGTCATAGTCATGTGTGGTATACCAACGGGAGCAATACTGGATATGCGTAAAGTTTCTAGCAATACTGCTTCCGTATACATCATCCTGAAAACAAATTCTTTTATAAATATTTCATGTCGTTGTTTAATAATGTTGGCACACTTTTTTATACCGCTCTGTGTGATAGTAAAAGTCATCATATAGGCGCTGATATATATGCATATATGTGAATATATCACCCTCGTGTTGCCAACTTTAGGCTCGTAGATATAATAAAAATTTTATTAAGTCACTTTACTCAGTAATTTCACTGCCAATCTCAACCATTCAAACCGAAAACAGCAATACAAACGCTGCTGTTTGGCGGTAGAAATAGGCTAGAGTAAGGTACTAATAAACACGGCCTTTGTTTGAGGTCTCTAGTATTCAATTAATTTCAGTGAACATGCGAGCAATATATTTTAAAAGAAGTATTCTCGTCGCCGCTCTACCCTTTTCGTAGTGTCTGTCCGTCTGTTCTGTCACCAAGCCTGCTCTGCGCAGCAATAGTGGGTAAAATACGTCTTTTCTTGGCTCACCAAGAATGGAGGTACTTTGCTCATCCTCCTTTCTAGGCCCCAGCTAGTAGTGTACGTTTACTATGATGATGATATTTAAATAATTATAGTTCGCTAATCTAACTAGTCTGATAAACATAATAGCTCTTATTACCAATCTGAATAATGTTATGCATTTTTATCATTTAGTGTATCTTTAGTTTGTTTGTGTCCAGATAGAAAAAAATTGTGTCATTTAATATGCATTGATCACGACGAAGGTCATATGTAAATCGACTACTACTCAGTTCCAGACAAAACTATTAATAGATAAAAATTGTCAGAACAACTTTTTTTAGTTGGAATAAAAACGATAGTGATCATTCGTATATTATATCCTGCATTCAATAGTGTTGCTTTGAGAGATTTTTGTTCGTAAAATCGAATTGTCAACCGAGAGGTTAACTTATCCTACCTTTACCTTACCAATCAATTTGTAATGACGACCTTTTGATTCAAGGAAATGTGATATTTGACTTTTAAGATTAATTTGCATTTTATGTCACAGATGTAAACTTGAAACAAAACATTTCAATGCATTTACGATATCTTCATAGAGTTGAATTATTATTATTAGTATATGTATCGATAATAGTTTATCTATCAATTCTTAAGGTAAACGCTGAGAAATGAGGACTGCAAGGAATCTGTAATATAATGGTCCGATAGGTATATAATAATTTATTATTTTCAACTTACTACAATATCAATATAGACATTAAAAGATGGTTTTAAGGAAATTAGAACGGGAACGACACCCCGGTAGTGTCCGCAGTGATATGTTGAACAAAACATTCCATAAATAATTATAAGGTTCAATAATCGTTTGTCAGCTATGTTTACATTATTATAATCATACAAGTTATAATAATTTATTGGAAAAAGATATAAAAATGGAAATTATTGGTTATTTTCTTACATAGAAACTCTGAGTTATAACAGCAGTAAAACAACGTCGAAGGAAGCAAAGGGATAGTTAATAATTCTAGACGTTTCATAGGTCAAAAGTGATAGTAATGAGATAAAATTTTATATGCTCAAGAAACTTCTGTACTGTTCACCCTACTTATATTTCTTTTGCCACCAGAAGCTTAACAGTACACAATAACCAAATAAACATTAAACATACGAAGGATAAACTGGTTTTATACATACTAGTTTTATACATTTAACGGCATTATTTGGTGGTTGAAGCTCGTGTTCGGGTGTTCAATAAAAATAAGAGTCTCTTAAGAAGGTATTGACTACGTGAGCATCCTGGCTAACTGATCTTTATTTTTACGCAATAATGCTACATTAGGAACCTGCGCAAACGAGGGACTTGTCACGGAGACAACGCAAACGGTGTGTGGTAAATTTTTGCCTGGATTGACGTGTATACATACGTACGTCGTTATTTAGCACTCAATGCATACTAAAAGTCTTTGAAGGCGCCTAGTTACGTTAGTTCAATTTCTTTCAAGGAGTATCGTATTATTGTCCAGTCTCCCCATGTTCACAGTAATTTGGGGGACTTTTTGTACGGGGTGCTTATAGTTATTAGTATTCGTTATTCGATACAATTGATATTAGGTCTATATCGATGGACAAAAATGTACCCGGGGCGAGGTACAGTCCCCCTGCACAGGCGCTTAATGCAACATTTCATTTAGTTAATTTAAGTGAGCGCGTAATTTGTGTGTGTATCAATGTGAAAGTCATACTATCGATATAATGACCTGGTTCTGTCACTTAGAGATGGTGGTCTTGAACCGATGATGTCATCAATCTCCGCCTGAAGTCGTTTTTGGACGTCTCTTTGCCTCACTAGATGTAGTAGCAAGAATACAGCCGTATTGTTCACAGTCTCTACGCCTGCTTCGAACATATCTAGACAAACCACTTGTAGTTCCTCGTCGGTGACTAGAAAAAAGGTAATATCTCTAGGCTTATATTTATACATACTTATTCTTATTTCATCGGGGTAAGCTGAATATGACACTAATTCATTCTTAATATACATTTGTTGCTTCTTGAAATCTCATTAACCTATTCATATACACGTTTGCTAGTTGCAAGTAGATTGTGTCAAATTTACCAAAAATATCTTCGATTTGGCCCTCTAATATTACTTTCTACATTCATCCACCCGTTTTACATGTCCCAACCATTTCAACATTTCTTTTTCATTCTTAATCACAATATCACCTTTCACATCACATCACGTTTTCTTATTGCGCTTTCCCTACGCTCTTTATTTAATACTAGGTGAAGATCTTCTTTCAAACCAATAATCAACTCCGCAAAGCATTGCGTACTTATGAGCAACTTCCGTCTTTTTTATATTATTGGGAGCAAACGAACAAACGGGTCATCTTATGGTACGTGACCAGCCGCGCTGCCTTTAAGAAGAGTATAGTCTATGACCATAGTCTTTACTCTTGAATGTCCCAAAATCATAATTGTCTGGGTATAATTCCGTAGCGAGTTTGATTCATAGATCAGCGAGAGCGAAATTGGCGGAAAATCGAGGCGGTGGGGATAATATGACAAACGAGTGAAAGTATAAAGTAGTATAGAATACATAATGCTTAGCTGCAGGCAGTAAATCGAACTATTCTTCGGACTATCCCATAACATAAGCGGTTAAATACAAAGCGAAAAGCGACATCTCTGCAGGAAGTTAGTGTCAGTAACCAAGCCAACGACTCAGAACTTCGAACCAACGAAAAAGAAGTATATTCATAATATGAAGTATATTTATATTTTAATTAACAAGAAGACGTAACAACTAATGAATTGTTCAGATTCCTATTTTCATATTACGGTGGCAGATATGGGCTAGTAAGGCTATTTATAGTGTAATATAATAATATTATGTAAGCGAAATACCGTGGGCCATATACGATTTTCAATACCACAGGTTGTGCCGCTTGCACCCAGCGTTTAAGTGTAACATAAAATGTAAAAATAAAATTCCAAAACTCACATATACTTTCTTTAGTTTCTTGCATTTCTATAAGGAAAGCATCGATGACATCTCTTGGTTTATTCGAGTCAAGAGTAAGCACGTGTTTCTTGATTTCTTCCTATATAAAAGAAAAAGTAGAAAAAATTAAACATTATTTATTTCAGAAATTGAATAATACGAAAATTCGTATTCACATCGGTCTTTGCAGTTTGCAAAGATTGGTGCGAATTGGAATTGAATAGAATGAGTTGGTCTAGAATGAAGAGTATAGAGTGGGTGGAAGCAATAACTTGTCAGGACCGAATCCGATAGACACTAATTCGTCGACATTGTCCGTAACATGTTGAAGACAAAAATAAATGATTTGCAACTATTTTCACTGACTTTATCAAATCGATTAAAAACTATTATGTATGTATGTATGTTGTACCAAATGGGCTTGTAATTCTTCCTTTGTTTTTTAATCCACATCAAAAGTTAAAATTTACAGATGATTCTAATTTTTTTAACTCTTTCATCCTGTTTAAAATTTAGAGTCATGAATATAAATTTTAAGTTTCTATCATGAGAAACATTATTACCTATTTAATTTTTCCACTTCTCTCTTTTCCTTTTTATTAAATTTATTTTCTAGTTTGGGCTATTAAAACAGTTTTTCCTTAGGTTCTATACTTAGAATTTTTTATGTTAAGACCATATTAATACCACGCCTGCCTATTGTGGCAATTAAAGGGCAATACCCCTCCCCCCAATTTTACCAGGCCCCAGTCCCCGACAGATCCGTTATCCCAAGCTCTACCGTAGCTTGGGATGACGGAGCACGTTGAGAACTGGCGAGAAGATTGTAGAGTTGGAGGAGGAGTTGTGTAGGATGCGTTGGCATATTCTGGGGTTGTCTAAAGTCCGAATCGTGTCCTCAACACGATAGCCCAACAGTCTGGAAACCTGCTCTACTACCGGGAGGGAGACCAACGGTCCCAAGGTGCCGTTGGATTTCTCATCCACAAGTCTCTCATTAACAACACAATTATCATCGAAACTGTGTCGAGTTGAAATCGATAAATCATCGAAAGTGTTGTGTACCTAATACTAAAAATATCTGAGAGATATTTGCTAAAGGTGATTTAGGTATACATACCGACCTCGTCATATCCAGGCAATGAAGTGGATACTATGTATAAGGAAATAAGTCAGGCCATACATATGAGAGAGATCGAGAGGTTCTATGGAGTTATACGCTTTGGTTTCTAAGCCTGTAAGCACCTCGGCAAAATACCCAAGAGCCGAGTTAATCCGACACTACTCCCAGGATATCCCGAACATCAGCCTGAGCGAGATTAGAATGGCCCTGAATGAACTTAAATATAAGAAGACGTTGGGTAATGACAGAATGACATCTGAATTTCTAAAGGCTGGTGAAACACCAGTACTTATAGTTCTTCAGAAGCTCTTTAACACCGTCGTCGATTAGGAGCGTGGTGGTGCTGTTCTTTAAGAAAGGTGACAACACCTTGTCAAAGAATTACATCTCGCACACACACCCATACATATAGAGATATATATAGAGAGATGTAAAGGTAAAAGTTATACATAGGTAGTAAAAGTTAACCACCGTGTGAAAGTATTCTTTCTTTCTTTGTGTTAGTCAAATAATCTTCATTTTTAAACATCAGACTGGCGGCAATTGATCTTTTTTATAGTTGAACTGTTATATAGCCTGCCTACTGCATTCCTCGTTAAATGTGTATAAAACTCATTCTATTATAAATACTAGATATAGACCTCATGCAAAGGTTGCACTAGTGATATATATGTGATGACACGAACGTCTTTAAATAGTTAATACGCTTATGGTAAGTGTATTAAAATAATACGCAATATAAAAAAGATTTACATTTTTGCGATTTGTTTACCGATAATTGACTTTGTTGTTCAAATAATTTCTATAAACATTTCATATTCATTGTTCCCATGGCAAAGCCAAAAGCAAAGGTTATTTTTTTGAAAATAATACACACAAACCTATTGGAACTTTGTTATAGCTGATAATTGTAAACACAAATCTTGTTATTCGCGTACATTTGAAAGATACGATCAAATGAATGCAAGCACTACAATAGCACATGATAATCTTAAAAATAATTATCAAACTAATAACGTGGTCTGTGAACTACATGACCGTGAAATCTCAGAGTGAATTACATAATGAGTGCTATCAGTCTGAAATATAATAATTATTTACAAACTTGGTTTTCTTCCCCCACTGAGTGAAAACGTGCAAATCATGAAAAAAAATAATTTTGCATGGATTCAAATATTTTTGACGAACAAGAGAGTTTGCGTATATGGTTATATATATTTGTTTATTTCTAACGGTGAAACGGCTTAAAGAAAATGCTTTAAATTTGGGTAAAAGGTAAATTATAATAAAAAGAGATTGGTTAAGTCTGTTAACTATTGGTGGAGTTTTATCTGCAAACATTTACAGAATTTAATATATAGTTATATAATTAGTAATAAGTTAAAAAAACTTTTGTTTGCAGATAAAGTCCTTCGACAGTAAACAGATTTAGCCAGTCAGTTTTTGATTATAGTTTATCTTTTTTTAAATAATAATCAAAATTAAATTATTTATTTCAGTATTAAATCTGTACTAACAATTAATCGTCGTGTCTGTGTCCTTTGAAATATTCGTCCATAGTTTTATAAAAAAAAATTTCAACCTAAAGGAATACTCGACAAAAAACTAATAAGGCAAAAAGAAGTATTACTTGCCATTTTAACTTAATCAAGAGGACGGATATTAATATTTCGTCGAGTATCGTCACGTCGGACAACGGTTGAGTATAAAATAAAACTTCTCTTTCTGTCGTGGGTTTCAAATTAAAAATACAGAAAGTAGATTGTAGTGTGTGGAGACTTCAATATTAATATTCTAGAAAATTATTCCACATCTTCGAAATAAATCAGTCTCTAGAAAAGAATTTAATCTGAGCTATTTATTTGAGGAGTCTACTTGAATCACTGCTGCTAGTGCTACCTGTATAGATAATATTCTTTCTGATATTGTTCCAATTTGTAAATTAAAAATCCAAATATCTAGGTGTAATAAGTAAATAAGAATCAGATCATTGGGGACAACGAATACAATTTAAAACATTTAGTAAAAATATATTTAGATTAACAATGACTTTTGTGCCTGTAACAGAAAATCGCTTAGAGAGGACGAAGTATAATTAGCTTCAAAAAGTGCAACCTTTGCACAGCTAATTTAGACCCTAATGAAGTGTGACTCTTTGTTTGAGCTGAGCAGCCAACAAAATAAATAGTTTTATCTGAGTTATTTATGGGCATTACATAAGTAAATCAGATATATCTGATATTTGTAATAATAATTACTGAGTTTTTAACAACTATTCTCTTTTGTTCAAGCTCTATTACATAAGTAAAATATATCTTAATAAAGTAACGAGAATTATCTAGTAGGGGGCTCCATATATCAGTTCTTGAAAAGCATCCCACGTTTTTTCACAATAATATTAATTTAAAAATGAATTGACAAGCAATCAATGGTACTATTGCGAAAAAAGCTTAAGAACTGACACATGGAGATTATTTTCCACTTTTTAGTTTATTTCATCATTAAAGCGTGTTTTTAATCTATATTTTGAGTGCGTAATAAAAGCGTGTTTTTTAGTTTTTTTAGCTAGTTTTTTTATTTTATACTTTTTTTTTAAGCAGTAATTTGACTTGAAGTTCCATATTTGTACGGTGACACAAGCATGTGCCTGTATCTGTGTCATTGCTTTGTAGAAATAAATATAAAAAAATGTTGACGACCACATAAAGTCAATATAAAATTTTCTACCCTTTTTTCTTATTTTATTTTATTATTTTTATTATATCATTTTTAGTCTTCTTGTTATTAAATGTCATTTCGCATTATTTTTTGCAAACCCTTTCATTTTATTGTTGAATTTGAGTCACGTGACTATTTTCTCGTATTCCTGACAGCATTCATTTAATACCCATATCATAGGGGTGCATTTCAAATAGCCTGCCCGCCATTTTAGACGACCGCCATGTTGGATTTGAGTCAATTGACAATTTTTTCGTACTCCTGACAGCAAACCCTTTGATTTGATACCCATATCATGGAAGAACAGCCAGTTCGCTATCTTGGGGAGGCTGCCATATTGGATTTGTAATGACGTTTCTTAGCTAGTCATGTATTGTCATAAGAATTTAGAGCGTGTGCAAAATTTCATCCTAATCAAAGCCCGGGAATTGGGAAGTGGAAAAAACAAGTGAAGCTAATAAAAGCGTGTTAAAAAAGAATATATTCGTATAGTAATGACTTATAGTATCAGTACATAATATTTATTATCATATATACGAGTATTATCACGTAATATTTTTGTTTACTTTTATAATTTTAGCTAAGCATTATTCTTTGTACTTTATTATAACGCTGCACGCAGGCCGCATACGATCGGTCCTATTGAAAATCACTTGGAGAGGCCTATGTCCAGCAGTTGACCTTTTGCGGCTGATATGATGATGAACTCTTTGTACTTGAACTTCGTACCTTGTTCCTAATTTTAATCTAATCATACTTGTATATTTTTGTACTTAAGGTCATACTAAAGGCGTCATTTCGCTAAACATATGTGTAATTAATATGTATATATGTAATAAATAAAATACTTACTCTTAAAAATTCATGAAGAGATCGATGAACACCTATCATTTCCGTATAACCAATTAAATCAGGCATTATGTGTCTAAGAAATGGCATAAAAGTCATTATGCCGCCGCTCATGTCCACAGATTTAAAACACCGAGACATAAGATTGCATAAATATTTTAATCTTTCGTCATTTAGTTCGTATCTGAAACAATTATTTTTTCGTCAATGATGACGTGATGATGTAGATTTAAAGAAATTAATTTCATGTACATACCTATTAATTTTTAACTGTAAATAATTAAAACCAACATGTATTTTGCTATTATTACTCACTAAAAGTACTTGAAATAAAAGTTATATAGCTTCTGGGTGAGGATTAGAAGTAGTAATAAAGCGTATCAGGCACAAAGTTTATAATTTAGTTTTACGCAATTACCTTTTCCCGGCAACTAATCGCCAAACGATATTTATTATGGACACATCAAACAATCCTTGCGCTGGGACTGGTCCACGCGCATTGTGCAGCTTCGCTACAAGTTCCTTGCACTCCACGGATATATACTCCTCCATTTGGCGAGATCCAAATCCAAAATTTTTCAGGTACTTGAGAGTAACTCGTCTAGTTATGCTCCACTTATCGCCATCAGAGAAAACAATACCTAAAATGTGTAATGCATTTTGAACGTTGTTTGACATTTATTAACAAACTGAATATTAACGATGATCGATCATCAATGGTCCGGCGATCAATCGCATGCTGCATTACGCGTACCCAGTTTTTTTCCGAATGAACGGAGTGTATACATGAATCCATCAGGTCTCCCATCAAAAACATCTCTCGATGTAACTTCCTTGATCAAGTCTTTTCCGAAAACAATTACAATTTTCAAATTTCCAAGCTGGAGACCGAGAAGATTTCCGTACTCTAGCGACCACGATTTCCATACGCTGTGATGATATTTCATTTTCCATAATTTTAATAGAACAGATAGAAGGTTCCCAAACACTGGCAAAGGCTGTGGCCCTAAAAACATTATTTCATTATAATAATAAATAAAACTGTAAGCGAACCTAGATTAGCGTATGTGTTGAATCTTTTACTTTTACTACGGACTATTAATGATAAATTTAATGTTATGTTGATCATGATAATAATAGACTCGTTAATCATTAATAAAACACTATAAATCAGAAAAATATTAAAAAAATACTAAAAAATTCTAAATATAAATAATGTTCAAACCTGGTGGGAACTTTTTTGGTTTCTCGATTTTCCCGCAGAATAAAAAATAACCCAAAATAATAACTATGACTAACACCCACATCTTTTCCCGTGTATCTAATTTCGAACTGAATAACATTTTTATGGTTCTTTCGTTCTTGTGACGGTTTACTATCAACAAGGATGATCTTTTCTGATAATCATGTTTCATTAATATTTCATAAGCCATAGAATTAAGAAAAGGTTTTTATGCCAAAGTGAAAACGATGTTTGTAGTGCAAGGACAAAAGGCGGGTAAGTAGAACTCAGTTATCATTTATCCTGTTCAGGTGCATTGTTTGTTGAACATCAGTTGGTCATAATTAAAATGAAGTTCATTCGGATTTCAATTGCTTGTCGACGAGATTTGCAACTATTGCTCAGCACGCAGAAGACCCAGAATCGACCTCAGTCTTGGGCGAGGGTTGAGGGGGGGAGTAATTTGGGGCAACTCATAGCAACTTAAAATACATCTTCCCGACCCTTCAAAATATTTTTTTTTTAAAGCGCAACAAGAGCGCAGGTTTTTATTCGTAGAGCGGATTTGCACCGCGACCTCAATATCACTTCAACAAGGAGCTTCATCGCTTAAACTCACTAGTAGATCAAACCGCGGACTCCTAACCAACCTGTTCAACGTTCGTGCTCGCAAGCCGAGACATGCCCTCCTGCATACCTGCTACCAGCTCGGCTTATATTTCGCAAATGCTCTTATGATTCGCTTTCGATTCGATTCGAACATAGAGTAAATGCATAGGCATAGAGCAGCAGTACACCGCAATCGCCGATGGGTGCATGATATCCCTTCTCAAATAGCGTCAACCGGCCGCATTAGTGCGGCTGTGCGCAATCCATTCTCTTTAAAGTCCTTCCAAACGACGGCTATTTAAGCCGAGATCCGTGCTTTAGTGACGCGCTTGAGAGATCGCCGTCGGTTTCATTCCTATACTGCAAACTTTGCGAGCGTGCATGCTCCACGGAAGGCGCGAGAATTGTGCAGGCATAGGGCATCATTAATGAGCGGCCTGGCCTCGCTTGGACGTCGGAGTAAACCGGCATTTGGTTCATCAAAAAAGAAAGAACTGTCCGGGGCAGTTAAAAAGGAGAACTAGTCCTGGATTGACTCTGTGGAAGATGTTTTCTAGTAGTGTCACATGTTTAATTATAATTAACATATTGATTGTTAGGCTGCAGTTCAGTGAACGAAGAATCCAGGTATACTAAGCAATAATATTACATGCTCAGATAATCCTGTGCGGCAATTCAATATGAGCCTGTCATTAAAATAAACTGTCCCAGTAATAAAAAAAACTGCTAAATAATTAAAAATGGAGATTCTAAATTATATGAAAAAGAGAGAAATGTAAGGGTATCGTTTCAAATCATCATTGTAAATACCTAATTACAGTGCCTATAAACAAACAAACAACAGTATGTGACTGATGTCTGTAATGGAAACAGTTTATCTAGTTCTGGAACTTAACTGGAATAGTTGAAATATCCAATCACTTAAAGCTTATTTAAATTAATAGAAGAATTCCAGAGAATTCTAATGACGTACAATAATCCGATAATATTCAACAATTTCAACGCTGGAATAAATCCTGTAACTCTCACATACGTCCTATAAGATTTCAAATGTTCACGACATGTATAGGCCATCGAATATATAGAAGCGTCTCCTAAAAGCACATTGGTCCAAACAACCGAAAATTCTTTTTCTAAGCATATCACATAAATGCTAATTTATTTAAGATACTTACGTCCAATTTCCAATATTTCAATAAGAATAGTTTTTTTTTATCAAGAACCCACTTGTTTGTGTTAAATATTTCTTAACGGTTACCTTACCTACACAACCAATTTAACTCGACATTCATGGCCGTATGTTTTCAAGACAACTAAATTGCCTTCTGTCCTAGGTTGATTAACATTGTGTCAGTAACTGTCGGGAGTACCCGGGCTAACGTCACCACTCTTTGTCACTAACTGACTTGAATGCGGTGACGATAGGGATTACTGATTTAAAGTATTTACATCAGTATTCATATGAACTTGCCCTTTAGCAAGAAAATACAGCTATTCATCCATGTTTTGTGTCCATAATGATTTTAGTGTATATTTTAGTACATGTTTAGTATAAGTAAATTAAAAGCGAAAGCATACATAAGTTTCCTTGTGTAGCAAAGGTAGGGAAAAGTAAACTCTATGTTGTATGATGACATATCGACGAGAGATTATAATCATACAATTATTGTAAAAACATTACAAAGTCGCGCTTATTTTATCTCAATTAATTTATATGACGTCAAAAGCTTCACTGAAATATTATGAAGACGAGCCCGCAAAACAAGATCCCTCAAATCCCATCTGTCGTGCCGATAATGATAGTGCTGTATAACTAAAACAAAACGAAATCAGGCGCGATGTGAGTAATTACTGGCCACCGACCAAGACGCCTGTATATAACACGCGCGGGACGTCCCGCTTTGCTCACTTTATGCTTGGACACTGAGGACTACGTTACAGTTTTATCTAACATAACAAATATTTAATTGAATCGAGTAATTTATCAGTGATGGCTCCAATCAACGCGGAAATAAATGGGAGCAAGGCCTATGTGCCCGTTAAAAGTACACTTCCAGAAGTTGAAACTATTGAAGCAGAAAATGGCAAGTCCGCCAATGGGTATGTAAATTATTTTCGTCTTAATTGTTAGAGATATTAGGTATGTACTTTTGAGATCATGGCATATCTATATGAAGTTTTGTGAGTTTTGCAATTTGTTTTATTGACCTGTTACAGGTTCAAAATATAAAGAATATGTAATGTAATGAAGTTATGTATTGTTATTGATAACTCATGTGACTACCTCATGTTAGTAAGTTCTCAATCAAGTTTAATTTAATTATATTAAAAGGTATAATGAAAACAATAACGTTCAAACTTGTTCTTGGTGACTAGCAATGTGACAAACGATTAAAAAACGAGAAACTGGGTTCAGTAAAGATACTCGTCAATCATGTACCTATGTCAGACGACAGAAGGCTCTCTACACAATTTAAAATGCATGGACTATCTTACGTTTTTCTATGTCAGTGGCTGTCGTGTTTTGTGGAAGGACATGGTCCTGACATACATTTTGGAAATCGTCAAGAGTAGACAGTCTGACATCGAAGAACATTCAAATATTCCGACATAAGTGCGTTAAATAGGTGTAGTTTATTTATTTATTTTCTAAGAATAATATTATGTCAAAAATAATAATAAGCGCTACTTGCAAATACAAATACTTTTTATTTATTTAATTCATTCAGTCGCTAACTTTATTCTGCCAGCCGGGATATATATATTTATATAACCATATATTTATATATATAAATATATGGTTTAGCTCAATGATTTATTAAAATCAAGAGAGCGGACGTCTTGGTGTTTGACGGCTAACAGCATTCTAATAAAATTACAGATAGTAGAATTGCAATTGTAATTATCAATAAGTCGTATTTGATTTGTTTTTATATCACATTTTCTGACAAACGACATACAATCGACTTAAAAGTTAACAAAAAACAATGACATTTGATTATGAAAATCGCCTTTTATCCGTGTAGCAATACAGAGGGTAGCGATACAATCTAGTTATTGTTTGTTATAAATTGCGAAAGATGATGTTTAAACGTAATATAATACCTGCGTGTGCAACATACAATCAAACTTTACGTGAAATAGACCAATTCCTATTGCGATTTAAACTTTAGTGCTATATAGATACGAGCAAATGTCGCATATTCTTTCATGTTTAGTGTAAGACTGTCAGAAATCTTAATTAACATTTATTTTATCATACTATTAGCAATGGCAGGCATCGATGATGTTCTCCCTGCAAAAAAATATTTGTAAGATATTTGTAAAAATATTTGTATATTGGAATATTGTACTAACAATCGCTCGAAATCAAATAACAGAGAACAATAAACGCATGCAGTTGTATTAATCTATACAAATTAGATATACCTGACATTAAAATGTCACCTTGAAGACTAGTTACTACATCTCTTTTAAAAAGTATTCTTATCGAAAAACGGGTTTCTTAGTTTTGTATTTATCATAAAAATGTATTTAAATTCAGTCTCCGTTATGTTTTCTGATAATTTTTTTGTTTTCACAGATATTCATACGAAACACTATTGGAAATTGCGAACTTCTTACTATCGCGAACTTCGGTTCGCCCGCACATCGGTGTCATATGTGGCTCTGGGATGGGTTCGTATTGGAAAGAGGGTACTTATTGCTTTAATATTCACGTAACTTCTCAATTGACTTCTGCTTTTATCTTATCAATTGCCTAACGTAGCTTTAAACATCTTGTTTGCTACTGTATTCGTGGAAAAACACTTTATATTTAATTTTGTTTTTGCCTATTTTAGTACCTACATTACAATAAAACATTTTTTTTTAATTATTTTTTCATAATTTCAGGCTCTTTAGCAGAACATATAACCAAACCGGAGTGCATAGATTACGAGGAGATTCCAAACTTTCCAGTTAGTACAGTAGAAGGGCACCATGGAAAACTAGTGTTTGGTTGGTTGGAAGGTGTACCCGTTGTGGCAATGCAGGGCAGGTTCCATTATTATGAAGGATATCCGCTCTGGAAGGTTAGTACCTAGTGCATGACTATTATAGTTATGGGGGTGTAAAGTTTATTAAATTTTGCAAATATGTTTAGTCTATCCATTTTATTCACTATCTGATCCTAGACTTAACATGTGTAAATTACAAATAAATGAATAACGTTAATGAAAATTCGTAATATCAGGTATAAATAATATTGTTTATTCATTCTAGGTATTATCAATGTTCCTCAAAAAAATATCGCTTAATATTTTTTAATCATAATATTCGTTATCAATTTAAGCAAACCCTTTGAATTTAATCACTACAATTACATTACAAAGACCACATGTCTCTCTGAATACAACATACCTAATACTTCTTTTCGGATTATCATTAAGTGTCAACCAATGAAGGAGATTCACGAGGATTTTTTATATTATAATGGTGATTATTTAAGCTATTGCAACATTGTACCGATGAATCATTAAAGTTTGTTATGCACAATTGTACAGGTAATTTATTGTTACGAATGTTATGTCTGCCATAACAAAGAAAGCTCTGTTATAGTTTTGGTACATATAATTCTATATTCTCAGAATATGTTTCGGAATATTCTGAGAATAGAATCACCGTTCAATTAGGTATAGTAATAACCTTCCATGTTATATATACTTATACTTATATATACATGTGTGTCCCGTTCGACATTCAGCAATATTTACATATATTGCTCTACTACGCTAACGATGTAACAATCGGAATGATCATAGATAAGCACATTAAAAATTCTCGTTTGGAAATATCTGGATGGCTGACGCAAGGCGACATTTCTCGACCCCCAGCGGGTGGGTTATCTCGTGTTTTGAACAAATAGCTACTACCCGAGTACCTACGCAGTGTTATTATAATTATATTCCTCCACTCGCAATGGTTTGAATAAATATGAGAAGAATAAAAAGATAAGGAATAGTTTTGGTTGTATATCAGTCTAACGATAAGATATTTAATCAATGTAAATATTTACTTGTTTGACATTAAGAATGAGAATAATCGATAATAACTGTAGCTCGTAAGAAGGTACATTGCAGTTCTATCAATTCAGAGATTAGATTAAACTTAACCAATGCTAGTTTTTATTGAATACCGTTAATGTTAAAGTATTCTTATACCGTAAGCCGTTTGTCGGTTACAGATTAATGTATTCTATTCTTTAAATTAGTTTTGTAGGAATATCCAACGACAAATCATGATACAGGTAGAGAACATAATAAGGCTGTCTTATAATTAAATGGTGTTGTTTTAAAACTGGTATTGTATTTACACTGCATTCGTGATTTGTTTCTAGTTACCATGTTACGAAATAAGTGGAACTCACTATTATTAATTCCTCGGATAATTTAAGACTAAATCGGTGTGCTGCCAGTTTTCATTCCATAGTTTGAATATTTGCAGTGAAAAAAAATATTTGTAAAAAATAATTTACTTTCCAGTGTTGCCTACCAATCCGAGTTATGAAGTTATTAGGAGTAAAGACATTGATAGCGACAAATGCTGCCGGAGGACTGAATCACAACTATAAAATAGGTGACCTGATGATCGTGAAGGATCACATCAACATGATGGGCTTCGCTGGAAACAATCCTCTGCACGGGCCTAATGACGAAAGATTTGGTCCAAGATTCCCCCCTATGAACAAAGCGTATAACGTGGGATTCAGAAAACTTGCTAAGGAGGTAAGGATTTTTAAAGTAACCAAAATCTGACAAATTTAAGTATAAGCTCCAACAAAAGCATTATCATTTTTGATTTGATTGCCACACACATTTAGTGTTTTATACCCTTTTTTATCCATCGGATAAAATATCTAATGTTGGTATTTATAACAGGTAGATCTAACTTACTAAGATAACCTTTTTTTATATTTTGATAACATTTTTTTTTGCAACACTGACTTGTGAATTAACTAAAAAAACTTAATTTATAATGTTATGTACATCTTTTAATGTAGCTTCGAATAACACATTAACTAAATACAACTGTAAGAGACAGACATTAATGCAAAATATAATTGGTATTTAAATTATTAGATAGATTCTTATATCTAGATTTAGCTATCATTAAATGTTAGGTGAGCAGGCCTTGTCGTCACAATCTTGAGATTAACTACTAGGTCTTATGAGTTATTGAAACAATAAAATACATTAAGCGGTAAATACGCGACTACGAAGACATTAACTTGAACACGATAACCTTAGATCTGATTAAGTATTTCACATCTTCGGTGTGACATGATTGATGGGTTTGATTAATTTGATTAAAATTATTAGACATGCAATAACCTTTAATAACCCTTTAAATAATTTTCTATACATATTAGGCTACTGGCCCTTAATTAAATGAATTATTATCATTCGACCACCCTTGTTTTATGTTTACCTATATTAACTATAATGTCTGGTACAATATTGAAGATAGTCAGTCATTATTAGTAGAAGGTATATACGTTAACTTTATATTATTTTGTGATTTCGAATCGTTCTTAATATCGAACTACGTTGAACTTTGGTATGCTGAAACGTTGATACTAAGAAGTTAATCACGTAGATCCTATCCGTAACCGACTAGACTAGACTAGACTAGACTAGTGTGGACTTAAAATATTTGAATTCAAAAAAATCAAACCCATACTTTAACTTATAAAATAAAATTATTGATAAGATGACGGAGAACGCCAGGGACTTTCAAAAGGACTTTTTTATAAATTATTTTTAAGTTATATGTGTAATTAGTGCGAAACAGAATTTTTATTTCTTTACTTCTATATTTGGAACTACCAGTACCTATCTGCGTACATATATATAAAGAACATTAAAATAAAAATAAAAAATTAAAGCACATTCACAGATATCGCGTCTGATCACTTGTACAATGATTTATATATTATATTTTCAAGAATGTTACGTGGCTGTTGCAGGTTACCTTGCGAATTGCAAGCATTTACATATCCTCAAAGTTAGATTTACACAATCAACGCCAATAGGCTATTGATATTTTATCAACCCTACTGACATTTACAATTTGACAACAATATAATTCACAATATTAATGATACTATTGAACTATTTGAACAACCCATACTGTCGTTCAGTAAAATATTAACTACATTTTAATTTAATTATGTATTATATTTATTAGGAATTTGCATGAACCATACTATATTTATAAAGTTTCTCCTTCAAACTCTGCTAGTCTCCAGAATACATAACCTCAATGTTTCACTGTTTCACTATTGTCAATGTTTCACTGCTGATCCCGCACACAAAAAATAAATAGGCCCTTCATACATTGTTTACAACATTTTTATTTATTTCAGACCGCCAAAGAGTTGGGTATAGAGGACATAGTTAAAGAGGGCGTGTACACCTGTCTCGGTGGACCCAACTTTGAGACGGTGGCTGAACTGAGCATGCTTAAGATGGTCGGAGTAGACGCCGTTGGAATGTCCACAGTACACGAGGTGATTTTATTTTTAATTTATTAATTTACTCATTTCTCAAGTAGGTTTTTTACTTACGTGTTATAAGGTTAAAAGAGGAAATATAAAATGGTTATTAGTACCTATTAGCTAATAAATATCGAAAAAAATAGCTGGGCAATATTACCGTCTACTTTATTAAAAAGGTTTCGTTACTTTACGATTAAATATTTATTCTTTAAACGTCAATATTTGAAGACACATATCTTGTGCTAAGGTACATAGCACAAGGTTCTAAGTAACTTTAATTTGTTATTGAACAATACAAAAATTATGTAATTTATATTATCTATTCGTGTTGCACGTACGCGTTTAGCGCAACTTCAAGTCTGCCCCCAGTAATATGTTATGCGTATTATCCAAACAAAATTAACTCATACAAATACCATCATTTGTATCTAAATGGTTTTAGGTAATCACTGCACGGCACTGTGATATGAACGTTTTCGCTCTGTCTCTGATCACCAATGAGTGCGTCACGAGCTATGATCACGATGCTGAAGCCAACCACGAAGAGGTTCTTGACGTAGGGCGCATGCGCCAGGACATTCTACGCAAATACGTATCTAGATTAGTCGAAAGATTCGCCGAAGAAGACGCCGCATCACCGTGAAACATTAGCAAGTTTGCCCCAAGAGTTAATAGTTTTTGTAAGTTGACAAGTTGCATAAATAGAAATAGTCCGCCCAATGCGATATGCGTGTAAATAGTACCTAATTACGTACAAATATGGGTGCACCTATGTACATGTACTCGAACACGTTGTGTGTGTGTTTCCTGTCTTATGCCATTGTAATCGCGTTTTGCTTTGACCGGACTATGTATTTTAATTGCATAGTTTTAGTATAAGGCTATCACAACCTTGGGATATTTCGTTGAGTATGTCCCCTTTGTTCCCCTACCTCAATTTCAGACAACGTTTTTTATTTTGAATAAAGTAGTGACAATATATCAATTGCCATGGACAAATAATGTAGTTAAAAAAGACCCTAACATCTTTATATTGTTAGAAACAATAATGACACCTAACTGTTTAACCTACTATACTATTTACTCTAAAGTCTCATTTAGGTTAAATTAGAGAAGGATTAATTAGAGAATTATCTTAAATATATTTATTATAATGTTACCTATGTTTAATTAAATTTAATTTTAAGTTTATAAGACATTTATACTCATATGTATGTAGCTAATTTTTAAATAGACACACGTTTTTGTATGGTCTTATTAAGTAACGAATAAAATTCCGGTTTTAAGAACAAAACATTTTTTATTTATGTATTTACAAATAATTAATAAGAACTTCAACTTTTTCATGAGCTCTACAAAATGCTTGGATATATCATTAAAAATTATATTGATTTGAACATTATTAACAACTTAGAATTCATTAAGATTTGTAATTAAAATCAAAATAGTGGATCCTTACTTGAGTGGATGTTTCTTTGGACAAAGATGTGCGAACTCTCGACAAGCTTCATTGATATCTTCATACTGATATTTAAATCCATATTCGACAACCCTTTTTGGTACAACATGCTGACCTTTGGTCATGAGCATAGAGCGCTCAGGGTTCAAAAGGAAGTCAAGAATTGTTTCAGGGACTGGTATGAAGGCTGGACGTCCTAATGCCTTTGAAAATGACTGAAACGGAGAAGGACAAAACATTAATATAAAAATTCAATATATTTATTGTACACACAGTTCAACTTGAAACAAATACCTATAATAAAAATTCAAATCTCTAAATCGAAGCACATTTTTAAGGAGAATTTCTTTATTTATTAACTATTATATTTATATATACCTCTTCGTAAAAAATTATACGGTATAATGACGACAATTTTTAAGTAAACTTCAGTAAAGTTCATAACTGAACGTTAAAATTGATAAATCTCTAAGTTGTTAAAAAAATAATTATATAGGTACCTGAGTAAACTCTTCATTAGTAATGACTTGCGGAGCTACGCCATTTAGTATTCCACTTACGTTCTCATTTTCTATAGCAAAATGAATTAGTCGAATAAGATCATTTAAATGAATCCAAGGCAGATATTGTTTACCCGATCCAATGCGTCCACCAACTCCAAAGTAAAATGGCAAAAACATATTTTTGATCATTCCACCCCATCTACCCAGGACAACTCCAGACCTGATAATTACCTAAAATTAAGTCAACTTATAAATGAAAATTAAATTCATCACTACATATTCTTACAAAAGTTAATATCCTAAATGCTATAATTTTAATTATAGTACATTGGCATATGATATTAAACTTACAAGCCTAACAGGAGGTTCTACTAAGGCAGCTTTCTCCCACTCTACAGTGAGTCTTGAAAAAAAATCAATGCCTGTAGTTGGGCTACTCTCATCATATTTGTTAGATGGAGAGGGCTCATAAGCACCAACACCTGTGACCACTATAAACACTTTTGGTTTGTCTTGACTGTCATTGACAGCTTTAGCCAATGCTTTTGTAGTATAGACTCTAGAATTCTGGACATTTTGTTTAAACCTGAAATTATTAGTATTAATCTAATCTAAGTCAAAATGTAAGTACAAAAAAATATACCTTTTAAAACATTGACTGCTGACATGTAGCCTTTGTCTGCAGTCTATGTATCATTAATAAACTTAGTATATTTTTCTACAAAACAAAAATTATATGAATTAAAATAATTAACAACTTCATTCAAATAAAACAAAAAAATATACAAAAGAGAGATCATAACTTAACATTATCAAATTTGACAGTTTATTTCTTGTATAATCAGTTTATACCCTATAGGGTAACTGACCCCCGTTTTATCTTGTTTTTATTGTTACTTTAGTCCATGCAACAAGCAATATACAATTTTGAATGCTATATGTAAATACATATAAAAGTATATTATAATGATGATGATGATGATGATTGAACTTCTAAACTTAATATTTAGTTCAAAATTATTATGTTTTGAATGTATAGGATCATAGGTGTATGATTAAAACATTCATCAATTTAAATTAAAAATTACAATAATAAACAAAATTGATATTTAGTAATAATACTTTTTGTTTCTAAAATAAACTATATCCTAATATTATGCAAAAAAAATTAAAGACTATACACATGACTTTGGAGAAATGGAGCAGTCTCATGTAATATAATCCTGTTGTAATTAAACTTTTTGTTTTAAACATTCCTTTACATTTCTAAAGTGTGCTATAATAATCAGTCCTTATGGAAAAATAATAATCAAGCATAAAGAGATAGCAACTGAATACTTTTTTACCTCTTGCTTAAGACTTGCATAATAAAATAACAACATTTTGCTGTTTGGAAAAAAAACTAAAAATTTACCAATATAAATAATAATAAAGCTTAGGCACCAGAGAGCTATTAAACAGAATTATTTTAGCTTATTGTATCTTGAAGTACCATTATTCATAATACCATACTGCTACCTCTCAATTAACATTGATCACAAATTATTTCATTATCATTTAATAGTAACTTCTGTTTAAATGAAATTAGTTCAGTAAAATAGAATAACAACAAACCCAGGTGTCCAGCTTTTGGTAAAGTCCATAAACTGCTGTCCTGCACAGTTAACTACAGCACAAGTCCGTTTAGGCAAGCCAGAATGTTCCAAAGTTGACCATGATATATTGCTAGTTCCAGGCATTCGGGCTACATTCATAACATTGTATCCATTTGATATTAGTAATTCGCCCAAGTTTTTGCCTATGAAACCTGTACCACCGCCTGGAATCAAAATCCAAAAATACTATTCAAATTATGTGTGCAGAACGTATATTAGATTTATGATAATAACTAACGCCGTTAAAATTTCTTTGATCGGTTAGTATCTTCCATATTCAATAATTAGGTTATTAAGAGCTTTTCTTTGTCAAAATCACCTATGCTACCGCCAAAAACATTCATAAATATTCTAGTTACCAATCAAAACGTTCCTTGCGGCCATGTTATGTAACAATCAGAAATGTAATTTAAAAGAAACCGGCTAATGAATATTATAGAATAACTCAGTATATTAAAAAAGATACTTTTAAATTTGGCTTATAATTAAAATATTTATTTAAAATGATTACGATTTGATTTTGTTTTCGGCTTCAAACCAGCTGACTTATTTATATGATACTGACATTGACAGCACAGGCTAAAAAAATTAAATTGTTGATAAACAATATCAAGCTACGCTATACATCCTTACTGTATATTTAAGTACTAGCTTGCGAATGATAGAAAAAAAGGGCAAGGTATATTTTACTCCATCAAGAAATAGAATAATAAATATTTAAAACTGAAGGATAGGATCATTACTTAAAATATTGAATGTAAAATTTTATACAGGTTTAGGTTGATCTGTTGCTAACGGTATACACAGACATATCAACATCTAAAAAGAATTATAATGTATTGTTTTTAATAATTAAGTAATTAGCGTAAGTTATCTCTTTATTTAGTTAAAAATTAATGGAGTTTCATAGGTAAACATGACATCAAGATATTTAAATCACAAAGATAGAGATCAAAATAGGCTTAAAGAACAGCATTTTCATGCTAACAAAATATCTAAATTAAAAGAAAGTTATGACATTGACATGTATGACGGGAACCTTTGTAATTGTTTTACTTGAATAATTTGTTTATTTTTTTGTAACACAATATTTTACATTTATCCGCTTGAAAATTAACAGAAATATGATTCCGTTATATGTCCAAAATGGAATTGCTTATGTGTGGAATTCGAAGGGTAAGTTTAGCAATTGATGTCAACTAGACTTGATCTTTGAGACATTGGTACATGTTTTGGTAATTGTTTTAGACTGGTACTGCTTGCGTTCTAAGCACCGTATATGTGGTACCCTAATTGGCTCAATTGCGACTTTTCCAAGACAAAATGATTTCTTAGGTATGTACTAGTCATATTATTACCTCTTTTTTAAATGTGTTGACATTATCAGAAAGGACGTTTAATTTATACTGAGATTCACATTATTTGACCTATAATAGGACTACCAATGGCACTCATGTCAGAAGAGGCAGCATTACTGGTTGAAAAAGGTGTCTGTGAATTGTATGAATTACCAGATATTTATAAAGAACCGTCACAAGAAGAAAGAGTAATAGCTAAGGACTGTGAAAAAAGGTATTTCATAGCAATATTTGTAGTCATTCACACTATAACTATGTTTGATGTATAAAATCTTATTAACTATCTCTTGTTTTAAAGATTAGATGAAGAACAAATTAGTGCTCTTAATAAACGTAAAATTGAACAGTTGTCACAAAAAATAGACATCATAGTTGCAGGCAAAAAACAAAAGCTGTTGTCCAAAGGTTTAACAGGTAAGTTCAATAATAATACAATTTTAAATTTACTGATTCAATTTGTCTTGCCTTTTATCCTAGTCTTGTGCTTATTAGATATTGTATTGTATACATTATAATAGTATAGTCCTTATAAGATACTAATACTATGGGTACCTTTGGGTAAGATTACAGTATCTTTACCAATACAGTTTATGATATAATGAAAAGTTGGTTAACAAATACAAGTATTTCATATTGATTCAAGTAATATTTAGAATTAGATTGAATTTGTTTTTCATACCTTTTTATGTAAATAGAAAAGATATGAAAAGTTAGAAACTGTGGTGAATATATTTTTATTTATTCTGAGTGAAAGATTTAAATTTATTGCACTTTTGTGTGTCAAATAATTTTTGTTTACAATTAATGCAGATATTACTTTATGTATTTGTATCCGGTATAGACTAGCAATTCAAGATTTATAATACAAATACTGTGTTATTGTGCCAAATGTATAATGATATCTTAAATTTGATTTCAGATGTTCAAATAGACAAAAATAAAATATTAGAGGAAGAAATTAATAAACTGCCAAAAATTCTTCCCGCTCACATTCTAGTGCATTTACCTATAGAACATTATAGACCTACAGGTAATTACAGTCAACTGTAAATAAAATTTTAAAATTATTAAATAGATTTCAGTTTTAGTTTAGAAAAAAAATACAGTGGCACTTTGGGAGTACTGACAGAATATTTGAAGTTATGGGTGTACTTTTTTAACTATCTGGACACTTAATTGTCAGGAAATATATTATAGTGCAAAAAATACTTAAATATATAAAAAAAATTTGACTACTACAGCAATTTTATTACAATTTTAATTTTATGGGCCATTGTTCATGGGAAATAATGCATAAAATTTTATATGCAGAAATTGAAATCTATTGCTTACATTGTTAATTTAGAAAAATCATAAATTAGCAGCCCATCCCAACTTAAATTATTAGAAGGGTTCCTTAATTTATTTCCCTAATTTATTAAGAAATATAGCCTATATTTTTAAACAGAAAAAAAAAATTATTAATTTACAAGAGTTGTGTCGACCCCATATAGAGAGCAAACCTGATAATTTAATAGATCTATCAATAATAAATTAAAATTGTCATGTAAAGAGCGCGTTTAGAGCAAGGGAAGGAGGAACTCTAATTCAGAGTGGTTTTTGTTTCTTCAGTTTCAAGCGCACTGGTTTGTTCTATATTCTGGGCCTTACTTTCATCTATTTCTACCACTAAACAGCCTGCTATTACACTGACTGTTTGTCGGCTTAAGTTATATAAAATGAAATATAAGTACATATACATATATCATATAATTATATATATATCTTCATTATTATTCTGATTTGGTTTCAGATAAATTAAAAGTCTTTATCGATTCTTTAAGACCTAGTGTCACAGAAAAAGAAGGACTTTTACGTTATTCTGTTTTTAAAGACTTATGGGGAAAAGGTCACCATGTTACAAGTGGACTCAAATTTGGTTCAGACTATCTTGTTTATCCAGGTAACATTATGAATATATTTAAACTATATGATTTGTTTTACGATATAGACCCTATGTTATCCGTAGATTATTATGCAAATATTTTTTTTAAATTATTAAAATCCATGAATTGTATAAAACTATTTTTAAACGTTAGTACTATTTTTTCGGAGACTTCCCCGTACCTTTGTCCAGTCTCTCGGTGCCTACAGTAATTTAAGTGAGTTTTTTGTACAGGGTACTTTTAGTTCTTTGCGCGTGTGTGTAATAAATCTACATAGAAAATCTACCCGGGGGACAGTGCTTTGTCTGTTCGTCTGTGCAAGCTCTTAACGCCCATTACAATCGCAGAGTGGTCGCATTTCTAAGTGACAAAACAAAGCCTTATGTATATATTTTTTTTTAATTTTCTTATTTATTGGGACATTAGTGTTCCGATGAGGAGCTAATCGGGATGCGTTCTCATACCTAGAAAATCGAGTTGTCTTACACGAATCGGGACACCTAGGTGTATAATGATGTCGGCGTGAAATTATAAATACTGATTTAATGATAATATGTGTATTGCGAGATTGTGATTGAGATATCCATAAATATTGTTTACAATTTAATGCACTATCTTCCCGTAAATTAATCTAACAAAAATAAACTGTTAAATCACAATTGGTTACACTGCATTTAATTGTCCACTGTTCGATTGTCCCTGATTGGACTGTCCAATTACAGTATGACGATCTATTGTCCATAGAGTTGGCGATGAGACACAGGTGTCAGTAGGTACTAAACTACGCTTGACAGATTTTCAAAATAACTTTTTAATATTGTCTGAACTTTTTTAAACATGTATGTAAATACATGTTTAAAAGAGTTCAAGATTCACAATCTCGCAAGATAGATCATAAAATAACGTTATTTATGTAGGGTGAAGTGTCCAACAATGAAAAAATATAAATGTATGATACTTATACATTACCACGTTATTCTCGGAAATACGGAACATCCTTGTATAATTTTATGAAAAATGTATAAAAACAATAGAAAATTCTTACTTTTTTGTCGAGAAATCCCAAGAAGTTCCACGAACATGTCCTCTTCCAGGGGGGGCGCACGCAAACTGGGGTTGGCGCGGGAGGGTCACAAAAGGGTCCGGACAAGACATAGCGCACTATTTCGCAACGTCGCGTTTTTGAAATATCGAGCTGTTTCATTGTGTCCGACTGTTTCTTTGTTGAACACCCTACATAGCTACTTGATATTATTAATAATGCCCGGTCATTATGAATAATGTTAAGCCGTATTGCTATAAGTAATTAATTGCTATCTAAACTTCATTATTTATCACATGGCCCGGTCATTATTATATTGCTACTTGACAATTTGATAATACATCTTTATAGCCATACAATATTTTACAAAATAACATGTTTGTTAGGGCATACATAATAATATCAATTTTCGAAAGATCTATTTATATCAACTGAAATTTTCTATTTTCTGTTACCTATATTGATGATAATACACGCAAAATTTAAATCAAACGTATTTTTTTTTCTAGGAGATCCGGTACGATTCCATGCTACATACATGGTCAAATGTGTATGTGATATTGATACCTTATTTCAGCCTGCAAGTTTAGTTGCCTTTGGAAGATTATCTGAATCTGTTAACAAACTGGCTGTCTTAGCATTCTGTAATAGCAGTAAGAAAATTGATTATCAAACTTTGCAGTGGCATGATAGTTTAAAATCTTAAATACACATATTAAAAATATATATCTCGGTCTGTAATATTTATTTTGTCTCAATGTATTATTTATATTGATGTGTCAACATACAAAGCAAATTGACATAATCAAATCTGTTAACATTTTACACAAGAATTATCAATCGAAATTAGCATAAATCTGACCGAGGGAGGAGCAGTACGGATTTCGGACAGAGCACTCCACCTCGCTGCAACTGACGAGAGTACTGCACCATATGACGACGGCCTACAACAAGAAGGAATACACCGCCACAGTACTCCTCGACGTGGAGAAGGCGTTTGATAAGGTGTGGCACCAGGGTCTGCTGTATAAATTATCGATGTCACAAACACCCCGTCGAATCACAGGAGTGGTAGCTTCCTTCCTCGATAAGAGACATTTTCGAGTGAAAGTGGAAAACGTTCTATCAACAGAACGAGCCGCTGAGGCCAGTGTACCTCAGGGCAGCTGCATCTCGCCCGCGCTGTACAGCTTGTATACAGACGATATTCCGGTAGGAGATGGCACACATCTGGCACTATACGCAGATGACGCCGCCTACTACGCATCCTCAGTCAACCTAAAACAGGCAGCTAAGAAATTACAGAACACCCTCAACCGAGTGGCTAAGCAGATGGAGACTGCAGGTGAGCGTAACCAAGACACAGGCTGCAGTCATTGGCCGCCACTCCCTTCTCCCGAAACCACTAATGCTAATGGGGCAAGAAGTCACGTGGTCCCACAAGGCCAAATATCTGGGGATCACAATAGACAGCCACCTGTGCATGAAGCACCACACCGAACACGTGAACAAAAAGACCGGGTCGGTCGCGCATCTACTCCGCCCGGTATTCGCCTCCAAACTCCCGCTCAGAACGAAGCTGGGAGTTTACAAAACATACGTTCGACCTCACCTCACATATGCAGCCCCGGCATTGTACGCACTAACCAGCCGGACCAACAAAGGCCGCCTTCAATCCCAGCAGTCCCGCGTTCTACGCACAATCATCGGAGCACCGCGCATGGTACGAAACGCGACGATACACCGGGACCTGAGAACAGAATACATCGAAGATTTCATTCGCAGATTGTCAAACGCAATGTTCGCGCGCGCCGACAAAGCCTCCCTGGCGAATCCGCACCTGCGCAACATAGCGCCGCTGCACGCCAGACCACCGGACTCCAAGCCCCGGCAGCCTATGGCTGCGCGTCGACAACCACAGTTGTATAAATCTGACTTAACTTTTTGACAGTTTTGTGTAGGTTGATCTATTGCTATGTGAAGTCTGTATATATCTCAAACAATACTCTAGCAAAATAGGGTCAGTTAATTTACTTTCTTTTATTTATTTGTTTGTTTATTATGATAACCAAGAATACCATATACCTTAAAAAGTAAAGAAATACTTACATTTCTTGGCGTGGCCTTTTGTAGGTTGCCACAGTAACCTTGTTAACCTTGTAGTTGGGAGCGTAACGCATACTTTATAGTGCTGTTCTTAAGGAAAGTGAAAACTTCTATTAAAGAACTGCTGCCCCGTCTCGCTCCTAAAGCATGCTTATAAACTACTAGCAGACCCGGCCACGCGTTGCTGTGGCTAAAGTTATTGTTATAGTACATTGAAGTATACAATTTAAGAGGAACGGTAGGAGAACATCAGTCACGGGGAACATGCTTTTTACATAGATGGTATTTGTAAAAAAATATGGTGGCTAATTCTAGTACTAACTTAATCCAGTCGAAAAGTGTCGACATCTGTTAGAATCTTATTGTGGCTTATATATGACACGTTTTTCATTTTACCATAGCAGTGCCATCTATTGACTAATTCTAGTACTAACTCAATCCAGTCGAAAAGTGCCGACATCTGTTAGAATCTTTTGGAGTTAACAGATAATTGTAACTGTCAATTAATTATAGACAAATAATTTGCAATTAAACAAAATTGCGACTATATATTGAGATATAAACGATCCTATCACTTAAGTTGGAGCAAACTACATATGGAAAATTTTATCCTAATCGGTTTAGGAGTCCATCGAGGACAAACATCTTGACAGGAGATTTATATATAATAATAATAAACTATTTTATAGCGTCATTGCGAACAGCCTTGAGTGCAGGTTTGATGGCTTCCATCCTTTCGAAAAAGCCGGTGTTCAAAAATACCTTTTATCAATATCATAATATCTTTTATCAACATCATTAAAGCCATTAGAAGTCCACTGCTGGGCATAGGTCTCCGCAAGGGACGGGCGAATTTTGCCTATAATTGCCGCGCTGGGCGCAATCGCAGGGCGCAGCTTTCGCGAGGGGGATGCTGCTGCCCATCTCCACACTATCAATTTGAGCTACACAGTCTCGAATACCTCCGTGTGTCGGTTCTGGTACCTTAGTCGCCTTTTACGACACCTGGTACAAAGGGAGGTACTATTCTACTCTGCTGGTACCCCATGGCTTACATCTAATGCGATGCGATAAAAAAAATATGATGATAAAAAATAAACTTGGCGTTCGTGGACTATAAGAAAGACTGATTCGGTCGAGGCTGTGCTTGAATCTATTCAGCGGTGTCATATTGACTATCGGTACATAGATGTGTTGTTTGTATGACATTATGTTGGTCCGAATACAGGTTAGAGTTCGAGTTCGAACGTTGTTTAAAGACCTCAATAGAGTTTCTGAACAGGTGGGTCTCGAAATAAACTGCAGAAGACAAACATTATGTGTATTTTCCATTCCACCCCAGTATAAGTTTACAACTCGCTTCTTGAAGTCATAACTCGTACGTATACCTAGGACAAAAAATCCAGTTGCATGTAGCACGCATAACCGATGGACGATAATGTTGTAAGGATCTGTAATGGAGACCGTACCAGCTAGCGCAGCGTAAGGTGTTTTTTAAGAATATAGACGATTTTTACTGTTACCGCAAGATCGCGCTGGACACAGTACTGTCACTTGGAAAGGTCTCTTTTCTGCAGTGAATCTGTTGAACGACTAGATGATCACTTTATTATACCTATAAATTATCATGCGAAAAAAAAGTCATTTTTAAATTTATATAAACTTAAAACCTAATATAACGACAATCTCATTTTTTATTAAAGTTATATTCGGATTGAAGCCTGTTTAATGGAGTGTAATGACCGAAATTCGTTTTGAAACGCTTATCGAACTTTGATAGTGTGGCTTTTTATCTATTGACTATTGCTTGACGGAATATTTTTAATGATATGTCAAAGTGGAATTCTAATGTCATTGTCAAACAAATTAAAGCCATCCCTCTTTCTTGAATTACATTCTATTTACCTCATTATTTGCCTTATTTGTTGGATTATTCCAAAATAATTTACTAAGATGGATGATCCGGATCTAGAGAAAATTAGACAACAACGTCTTGCCCAGTTACAGGCTCAACATGGGGTATGTATGGATCACAGCCTTAAGGTTATGGACCAACATTATTTAGGAACATTACAAAATAATTAGCATTTTAAGTGGTTTAATATAGTTCAAATGGCCTTTTCAGGGTACCGGGGACCAAGCTAAGGCTCAAGAAGAAAGAATTCAGGCAATGGAAGAAGCAAAACACTCAATACTTACTCAGGCCCTTAGTCAAGATGCTAGAGCCAGATGTAATATATTGTTAATATCTTTTATACAAGAATTATATAGTTTAGTTAGTGCTAATTGCTGCTACAGTTAAAACTATACCAGTTTAAACACTAACATGTATTTAAATTTATATATTTTTGCAGTGAACACAATAAAATTAAGCAGACCAGAAAAAGGCGTTATGGTTGAAAATATGATCTGTCGCATGGCACAAATGGGACAGCTTCGTTCTAGAGTATCTGAAGAAGAGTTAATTCAACTTGTGGAGTCCATCAATCAGCAGATGCCTAAATCTACTAGTACTGTAAAGTTTGACCGAAGAAGAGCTGCTCTGGATTCAGATGATGATCTTGATTTTTAGCAGACTGACTAAACTAAATTTGAGCAATACACACTATCTTATAATGCCTTATCAATAAATTTCTCTTGTAACTATTTTTTTGTATTTAATGTATCTAAGTTGCTTTTTAAAATTAATTTTTAGTTTATATCTCAACAACAATATCAATAATATTAGACTTAAAAACAATATAAGAAAATGTTTTAGAAACCAAAAGCATTCTGAATTTATTTTTAATAATGTAATATTTGTTATAACACATATTGCTTACACATTAAGCAACAAACTACATTATAAATATACATAGCCTCACACTCTTGATGTATGTTATTATTTGCCTTTACCTTAATAATATATAATATATTACAAATTTGGATGAAAAGGAATTACAATTAATTCAATAAAAAAACCATTATTTAAGTAGTTATAGGAAAGTAGAGAATACTCTGAACTCCCAAAATCAATCATGTTCAGCTCCTTGTTTCATGTTATTTATTGTTTAATCACTGAGATGACTATAAATAATAATATATAATATAAGTTTTACGATAGGTACTCAACGACATATTTTTCAACCTTATTGACCTGATCCTAAAGACCTTAAAGGGTGATTAGGTCCGATCGGACGTTCTAATTAGTCAATAGGCATCTTTAAATAAAAATATTTTGTGTTGGAACTGTAACTGGTAATTGACCAAGTTTTTCTTTCCGATCCGATTACACGACCCTTGTGGGAGCTCCACGCTTCACGTGGAAGTCTCGTAGAGTAACTGTAAAGTACTTAGGTGCAGCGTCGCTCAATAATGAACGACTACGCCACGCCTACTTCTTTGGTGGTACTAGAATTGACGTTTGAGCATTGTGTTCGTATGAGAAAAAACCTTTTAAACGCGTGGGAGTCCAGTCACGATGCATCATAATGTAGTATAAAGACAGGCTTCTAAGAGATTTTTAGAATGAAAGTGAAATAAATATACATATTCAAAATATGTAATATCTTTGTTAATTTTAGTTATATTGAGGTAGCCATTTTGACCAAATATTCTTTATATAAGCTTCTTTATATTTATATTTTAGACGATCCTAGTTTCTTCAGTAGGTACCTATGGAAAGTTAAAACTGACTTTGTACATGGGACTTATAAATACGCCGGAGAAGTACAGCGACAGGAGACTTACCTAGTTTTTGAGAATGGATGTATGTATATATGGATAGGTTCGCGTCACATCACACAAAAACTACTTAATGGATTTTGTTGAATGTAACTACAACAATATTGCTAGTGTACGTCGGTTTCACATTGTTTGTCCACATTATTATTATGAATGCGAAAGTATTTGACTGTCAAACGGCTTGTCTGGATTGTCAGGTTTCAAGGCTTAACTGGTGAACTAATTTTGATGCTATTTGGCATGTAAATACCTACATAATCTACTTTTAATCCTGAGAAAACAAGAGATTTTGCACGACTCGGTTTAAAGTGTAGTCCATGTGGACAAAGTCGTGGAAAGCTATTATTATACAGGCTAAAATAGGCAATGTTCTTCCCCTGAATACTGCTTATCACTGTTTTGTACTAGTTCCCTTGATAAATTCAAAGTAAAATAATTTACCACAGTTAAAATGTGTAAGTGTTACAGGCAGACAGAGTTACTGTCGTGATAATAATAATAGTATGTTACCTATAATTCATATATACTTAATTCTTTATTAAAACCTTGAACCTAAAATGGGGGGGGGGGGGTAATGTATAATTTCAACTCTTGTTATTTAACTATTAATACTGATAGCAATGCAATCAGTTAGTCAGCAACTTAAAATCTATTTGTCACATATCTTAAAATAATGATGTCTTGTGTGACTATCTTTTTAGTAGAAAAATTTAATTTTAACGTCCTTACGGACGGATCACTATTTTTTTTCATTGTCTGACTCACTCATCAGTCGTTGTATTCTACTGATTAGGATGTAGTAGATGTTGCAATTTGGGATGGGGAGACCTCATAAAAAAAATCAAGGGTTATGAGAAGACGACAACATAAGTTTTACAAAATGAGTCTATATTTTCGGTAACTCATTTGCGACTATGAGTTGTGAGCAGTACACCAATGGATAAGAGGGAGTGGACTGCGGGAGTAGTAATCGTTATAGGAATGGTCCAGCAGTAAGATCTGCCGCATCTGCTGCTTGCGCTGGCATTGGTCCCCGAAAGCGTCCCAAGGCTTCTTAATATAAAACTAAGATTGGTGATGAGTGAACGCTATAAATAAACAAGTAGGTACTCTACTTTTTTAATTATATGCTTAGTAGCAAGGGTTCGTGCCGATTACTCATAAGAAGTACTCAAATAACATTCTACATTGAAGGATTGCTACAGCACGCTCATAGAAGCGCCTGTTATGTTGATGACGTAAACTACTGCCGTACTAACGAAAATCCCCATCCGCTTTTTCTCTTATTCAAATTTATTTTCATGATTGGTAAATTCAATGTTTATAGCAAATTAAAAATCCTCACTCCCAATAGGTACTTGATTGCCTAGATTTTTGTCATCGGTAGGTACTATGCTTAAATTGTATCCCCAATTAAAAAAATAAGTTTGTAGGTAAAAGTTTGCAGAGCCTTCCTATTGATTAGCGGATATGGCTACAAATCATTTAAAGCAATTGAAGTACCTACTGTAAGCAACAGATCAACCTACCCAAATCTGTCAATTTTTTGTAGTTAATATTGAACTCAATGGATTGCTTTTAAAGTTGGATATTGATTGCGAATATAACAGAAACAAAGATTTCATGAGGTTTGATAACATATTTCTAAAAATATCTCATTTCTTTCGTTCATCGCTATCGTCATAGTAGCCGTATAGAAGTCAGCCTCTGGAAATAGGCCTCCTGGAACCTACTATATATTTGGCCATCGCAGAGCGTAGCTTCGCTACAGAAGTGTAGGTAGGTAGAGAGAGAGGTACTATTCTACTATGGAAGTATAGTATATTAATCTCTTCCCTAAGTGATCTTTTACCTCCTATTACTAGTGGAACCGTTGACGAAATTGACGTTTTTACAATCTTTTATTTAACATGTAAGTATGTTCGGGGGAAGCCTTGCAATTTAATTTCGAAGCGATATTGCTGCAACCGGTTGAACCAAAAATTACTGCTTAATCGTACACGTTTAGTTTGGATGACAATGCGTGGTTAACTGGACTTCATTTTAAAATCCGACATTGCGGCATTCCCAAGATGACCTTTAGTAGTTTAATGCACTTTTATAATATGTATGTGATAACTTTCAGGATTTGCTAAGACTAACTCGAACAATAGATAAAAATAAAAAAATATATATTGAAAGTAATTTTTTTTAAAGCAAGCTATTTTATATGCTCTCAATAAAAAAATCTTTACTTCAAACCTTTTACTGTTAACTTATATCGACATTTTATATTTGAATCAATTTATGATATAAAAACTTGTTGCGAGATTTAAGTACCTATTCGTGTTTAAAACTAACATCCAATTATTGAATCTAAAAAAAGGTTTTTAAACTAAATTTTCATTTATGATTCTGTTGGGTGGTGATCCACTCTAATATCTTGTCAACTACCTATATACGAATATGATTACTATCGGACTACTATAATAAGAAAATGAAAAACATGTACTAATTAAAAAGTAACAAATTTTACTGTGTCATATAAAATGTATTTATATACATTTTATTTTTTATTACGGGTAGATAATAATAAATTTTTGATTGTTATTTTTATGTACAAAAAACACAAAAAGTTTAATACAAACGAGAGGTTGGAGCTGCCTTTTAAGCAAAGGTTTTACCTGTGCTAGGCAGTACCAATCTTCTAAAGTATGGTTACAATAAACAATTTTTAAATCAATATTGGTACACAATTTTTTTTAAGGAGATAGGTATAAAAAAATAATAATAAACTAGTAGTATTTGTGTCTTGAGAAACAATAACAAATTGTACCATGTCTGATTATCGAAGAAATCGCTCTGTTCAGAATTTTTAATACTGATAAATCGGTTGTAATTATCTATTAATCTCTTTATCACATCAGCAAGAGGTTAATAAAAAGAGTGTGTGTCACTTCTGTAAAGGTGATTCCACCCTCGGTCAAAATGTTACGTGGAACATTCTTGTTGTTTTGTATTGGTGTCGTAGCGGCTAGCCCGCATGCCGATGTCATCGAAGAGCTAAAAAATTCCTTTTCGGCAAGATTTTCAGATGATGTTCTCGAAGACGCAAGTTTGGATGTGGTAAGTTATTTTTATATCTAACTATTTTGAAATAATATCACCCACGTTCATAGTGAGAACTATAACAATTTAATCTAAAAAATATTTGGTACTAAACAGTAATTAATGAACTATACAGAATAATACATTACTAGTTTTTTTAACGATTCTATAAAATAAATAACGACTGATATCAATGAAAATAATTAGTAATAAACTACATTAGTTATTACCATTCTTTGTTGTTATTCCCCAATCTGTTTTAACTTTTGTTTTAGCCGGAACTCGTTGCAAAATATAGATATCCTATCGAAGTTCATAGCGTGACCACCGAGGATGGCTATATCCTGCAGATGCATCGTATCCCACGCGGTAGGGACCGCAACAACGCACCAGGATCGAGGCCTGTAGTGTTTCTTATGCATGGACTGTTATCGTCTTCTGCTGATTGGATTCTAAAAGGGCCCGGGAGCGCTTTTGGTAAGTTACTTGTTTCCCACTTTTAGCAAACAAAAATAATATATTTTTATTAGGCTCAGAAAAAACGGGTAAAATAAATAAGAAATGGGTATTACTTTCTTTGTTTCAACTATGTATGTAGTATATGATATATAATTGGTGGTAAATAAATTGAACCTTTATATAAGAAAGGCTTTGGTTTTATGTTTTATACACATTCTCTATAAAAAACATTACTCATAATCTCCACTATTAATTACAGGATACATCTTGGCCGAAGAAGGATTTGATGTGTGGATGGGCAATGCCCGTGGAAATTTTTACTCTCGCAAGCACGAGCGTCTTAATCCTGATGCAATTTTGAATACAGCTTTCTGGAGATTTTCTTGGGACGAAATAGGCAACATGGACTTATCGGCTATGATTGACTACGCTCTCGCTGAGTCTGGCACAGACAAGCTTCATTATGTCGGCCATTCGCAAGGCACCACTGCTTTCTTTGTTCTAACGTCTCTCCGCCCTGAATACAATCAGAAGATTGCCTCTATGCATGCATTTGCTCCTGTAGCATATATGGCTAATAATAGAAACCCGCTTTTGATTGTACTTTCGGAATATGCTCACGATATTGAGGTAAGAGTGAGTGAGTTTTTTTGATACTTGTTTCCTTATTTTACCTAAGATAATACGCTTATACATTAAAAAAATCTTTCTTAATGCAATTATTTTTTTTTAGTTTGCTCTTTCCTTGATTGGAATAGGAGAGTTCATGCCAAACAACAACGTTATGACATGGGCGGGTCAAAATTTGTGTATGGATGAAGTAGTGTTCCAGCCTTTATGCAGTAATATCTTGTTCTTGATAGGTGGATGGAATCAAGACCAACATAATTCTGTAAGTTATCACTTTTGTAAAGATCTGCATAGTAGATATTTATAATATAACGTATTTAATCATGTTTGGAATAAATCTAGTAAAAAATGAAAAATATTTTTGACAAAACCAAAACAGTTATCTGTAAAATATCCATAAACTACGTTTTAATGAATTTATCCAACTGAGTGTACTTCAGTACAGAACCCATAAATAAACAGTAACCATGTTATAATTAATTCCAGACGCTTTTCCCGCTGAAACTTGGTCATACGCCTGCTGGTGCGGCGGCAAGACAATTTGTGCATTACGGACAGGGAATTTCTGGAAAAGAATTCAGGCGCTATGATTTCGGCAATGCTTTATCCAACATAAGAAATTACGGTCGCATTAGACCTCCGCGCTACGACCTTTCTCAGATCACTGCCCCGGTCTTTCTCCACTACTCGGACAGCGATCCTTTGGCTCACGTCAACGATGTAGACAGGCTCTTCAGAGAACTCGGCAGACCTATTGGAAAGTTCCGCATTCCGATGGCGAAATTCAGTCATCTCGACTTCATTTGGGGTATCGACGCGAAAGACCTTTTGTATAGAAGAACGATTAATTTGATCAAGTCAATGGACGAACATACGTTTTTGTAAATAAATACGCACAATATCTTTCTTAAATGATTAATATATATTTACCTCATTAATGTAATAAACGTTTACAGAATTATGAAATGTTTTAAAAATGATCCTTAAAAGTACCTAATTAAGGGTTATTACTTTTAACTTGATTAGTTGGGGAGGCCTATGTCCAGCAGTGGACGTCTTATGGCTGATATGATGTTGATATGATGACTGTCAACTTCGAGTAATAAGATAACTTGCTCTCTTTAAAACTTAAGTCAGCTTTTATAATTTATCCTAATTAGCTGCAATGTGTTTTTAGCTAGAGATTGAGCATGTTTTATGGTCCAACTAGTACGAAATAGTTAGACAGGTATATTTGTTTTATCGAAATACTAGTTTTAACGATAGTGAACTATAGAAACTTATCGGAAAAACCACGTAGACATCACAGATTAAATAAGTTGATGAATTTATTATTATGTTTACCAACTCTAAAATAAAGATTATTCTAAGATGTCATTTTAAATTAGAGTAAACCGACCAACATGTTCTTTATTTTATTCTATACGGCATTTAAAGCCTTGTATATATGTGATTCTTATATGTGTCAGCGACTTTCCGAATAAAAATCAAACTTCTTAAACTAGCAGTAAATAAAGGAGAAAACAGCAAATGACGTCAGGCACGCATAGCGGGGATCGATAACGACGGTATTATTTTGACCAATAAAACCATTACTTCTATTTTCAACACCTGCTAAACAAGCAAAAATACTGAGTGTATGCAAAATAATTTAATCTCTCCTTGTTGACCCATAGAAGAATGTAAACTTCGTCTAATCAACCAAATCTTGTCAATCTCGAAGTTGATTGCGATTAACGTTAAGATGCAGTTTCATAAATAAATTTTTCACATTTATATACTTTTTTAGCTAATAAATTTTGTTTTACTTTTCTGCAATTTCCAAACTGTGGTCTTCATTTTCGAATGGTCCAGTTTTATGGTATTATACTATTCTATAGTATTCCGATTGTAGAAGACCGCCATTAAAGAAAGTCGCAACCTCAACCTAGATTTATGATGAACTAATAATTTTTAATATGATATCTAACCTGACAACCTATCCCTAATTTGATTGGGGGGAGGCCAGCTTAGAACCATTTAAGGCTCATCAGCCTTAAATGGTTCTAAGCTTCACGTGGACTCGGCGTGATTGAAGAGCAAGGGGGTGCTCATTTGGTTTGGTCAGAATTGATGTCAGATTAGTCTAGTAATAGTTCGACCAAAAGGAAAAAGCTAGAAGGATAATGTTATATATTATTTTCTTCATCTGATAATAAATAGTCTTGATTTTTACTAATCTTTTATACAAAATGTGCAATTAATTTTGATAGTGACTTTGTAGAACTTCAAATATGTATAAAAACTGCTTTTAGACAAATTAAGTATGAACTCATACCACATGAGGTAGACCTCATACAAAGGTCGTCTGTATTGGTACCTCACTCTCACCTATTTTTACCGTCAAATAACAGTGTTCGCATTGCTGTGGTCCGGTTTGAAGGGTGAGAGAGGCAGAGAAATTACTGGGTAATGCGACGTAATACTCGTATCTTTAAGTCACAACGTTGGCAACGCACTAGTGATTTCCTTACGTAACTGCGGTAATGCGCACTATCACGCTTGTTAGTCAAATTAATTTAATATATTAAAAAAAATATTCCTATTAGTTGCTGAATTCTTTATATTTAATCCAATGTAGTCAAAAATGGCGAAAACCACTTAATGAAGTCTTAAAATAGGATTTTTATAACCATTCAAATTAAAGGTGATAAGTTTTAAGATTATATTGAGCTATTTACCATCATTGATGTACTTATATTGCGTGATGTAGGTACGTAAATACATATTTCATACAATATCATCAATTCATACATAAATCAATTATATTTAATAGCAAACACAACCTGACAAGATGAGACATTGGAGTTCATATTAACTACCTTGAAATACCTGTCAAATTTTCCACGAAATGCAGTCAAGGGTAACTTAAATTGCCGTACCCTGCCTAAAATCTTCACGAATCGGTAATAATGTCACACCGATCTGTAGCAGTTCCGGTTTTATTAATTAATTCCCGGACTAAGTCTAACAGATTTCATGGAAACTCATTGTCCGCTTTGTTATGAAATTCTATTCAAATCTTTCAAATAATTTTGCTTGAGTTAATATCTTTCTTTTGACTTACTTTTATTACTTTTAAGTATAATATCTCAAATCGTTCTTTACAGTTAATGTCTAAATACTGAAAAAATAATATTATATTACATTTTTAAAACCCTTTTTAGGAGTCGTGAGGTATTGCCAGATTATAATAGTACCTCTCTCCCTGTACTAGGTGTTGTAAGAGGCGGTTAAGGTACCAGACAGATGGCGGTATATCCATCCGATACAGCGTAGTTCAAATGTACAGGGTAGGTTGGGCAGCAGCATCCGCGTCACGAAAGCTGCGATCTGCGATTGCCAACACGCTTGTTCAGCGCGGAAATTATGGACCAAATTGCCCCATTCTTGGGGGAGATCTATGTTCAGCAGTGGTCTTCCAATGGCTGTAATGAGGATGATGATGATAATTATCACATTTTGTCGCTTTTTAACGTAAGTTAAGTTTCCTTTACCATCTGTTCTATACCTCGATAGAATCAAGTTTACAAAGTATTCCAAATGATTCTATTTATAGATCATACGAAATAGTATTTAATTATTTTAATTATCGATATGCGGTTCACTGATTACGTTTTTACAAGGCGCCTCATAATATTTTTATAGGTAAGAAAGAATTTAGTTACACTATCATGGCCATGGCAAAATTAATGACATTACAACAGTGATTTTATAATTATTATCAACTTGATGATAAGATAAGGTACATATTGTAGTAGCCACAAGCAAGAATCAAGCTGATAAAAATCTGCTTATGCTTACAAATGCGAAACATGTTTTTCACATCGGATTAATTTGTTAACAGTTCGTTCGTCACCGTAAACGATGTTGTTATCTTTATCAAAAGCTAATCCAAACCCGTTATCGAGCATCAATATCTTGATCAATCCGCTATTTTCGTTCATCATATAGACACCATCTTGAGCGATGAAGTACGGATTCCCAAAGCAATCAACAGTGGCACCCCTGTAGTTGATATTTCTGCTGTCATACAATGAAGCCGTTTTCTCTCCTTTTCTTAGTATATATAATCCCGTCGAATCCACAAATAATATGTTATCATGAAAATCAACGCTGAAGTGATGTATTTGAAAATCTCTAAGCTTTTTGATGATATCTGTTTTATGGTCCTTGTAGACATACAAATTCTGTTTGGCTGTATCTATGAAATACAAATTATTTTGAAAATACATGTCGAAAATATCAATTCCTTGAATTATGGCAGGTTTGTTGACGTCTTTGGTAAGATAGTTAAATTCGTATATACCGTCGCTACCTCCCATATACACAGTGCCTGTGGTTTGATCGACTGCGCTCGCAAATCCATTACGAATGCTCGGAACAATATTGGTCATACCACTACGCAAGTCCAACATAACAGAGTGAAAACTTTCTTGTGAAAATTCGTCTGAATTTATGCAAAAAAACAATAAGTTCCTGTTTCTATCTAATGAAAATTTATACGGAATATTAACATCAGCTAAAATTATTTGCTTTTTGAACGATTCATTTATTATATCCGTACAAATTGGCTGGTATGAAACCATTTTTATTCTATCTATAAAACTGTTATTTATCTGGAACTTGTATTACATTTTAAAAATATTATATTTATATTTGCTAAAAAATATTTATTGTTTTACTGTAAACAACATTTAAAATACTGCATACCTGTCTTTTTGACATGAATAATGCTGTCAAATAGAAAATATTAGGTTTTTTTTTATAAATAAAATCACTTCTAAAGCTTACGCATCGATGGTAATATGTCCGGAGGTTTTGTTTTGTTTGTAATTTGTTATCTACAAGGAGGTAAGAAATGTTAACTTCGACAATATCAGTTTCTCGTAGACAGAGACGGAGGTTGGATTTGATCCGAATTGCAAATTAAAATTGGGCGAGCGGGTTTGCTTCATGACGAGTTGATCTCATAGTTTCTTTGTTGATCTATGTTTTGTTTTGGCATGTAGAGAGAAATGGGTGTAATATTAAATTTGACCGCTATAACGAAATTAATTTATCAATCATTTGTTTTTACAATATGAAATGTCATGGTTGCACCTTATTTGACGCACGTTAGTTATCTTTTTATCAATTGTTTATGTATTAATCACAACAGCTTTTTTATAATTAGTGCCTCCCCATGCGCAACTTATTACGATCTAATATGATACAGTAATTTGATAGACCATAAAGCCATTACTTTATCGACATTCAGAAATCCTAAGCTTTACTATTTTCAGTTCTACGTTAGAAGACCTTATTTTTGTTATTATTTTACTATTTTAATTGTTTTGTTGCAAGACCAAGTTTATACGTATATTCACTTAGGAGATACGAGTATATCGTTCGTTATATACATGAACTAAATACTTATACTTCTTCTTCACATAGCGGTGCCTCGATATGTCGTCGCTCATCATGGAAATATATTCTTATATATCATTAAAGATTTAGGAAATCTATTAATATACGCTTTATATACATTCATTACAATTACGCAGCCAATTAAAAATTAATGAGTAAAGTATTTTTACGAAGTTTACAAGCTGTCTGTCCATGACTTTATCCACGAGGCTTTTATCGCATCCCTATTATTAGTTCGAAAAGTATTTTATGTCTGAACCTAAAAGCATACCTGTACTAAAAGTCGTGTTGATTTCAAAGATAAAAATATAAAGCCAGACCTATAACACTGAAAAATGTTTACAGATAGAAAAGTAGTCTACCTTTATGTTATATCAGAGTATCAATAATCACTGTGCGAAATTTTATTTTGATCTGTTCGGCGTGAAATAGTAAAAAACATATGTCCATACACACAAACTATCGCTTTTAAAATATTTGTTGGGATCGACATCTCGTAATTGACTCTAAATCGATTGCTATCACCTCTTAAATCATTTAGAAGATCAGATCTGGGTGTGGCATTAGGTCAATCAATTTTTATTTTATAGCTAAATTATCAAGGTTATAATGTCACTTCAAACATCATCTTTATTTTTATCTATTCATCTAATTTATTTCCTTTCCTTCTATCTTCTTATTAAGACTAATCTTGAGCCCAAACACGCCATTTTAGATTTAGGATATTCCGTAGACTATTTTAAGCTACAACATCAAGTTAAGGTCAGCATGCGATGGTAATATCACCTCAGTGGTTATCAAAGTTGATTAAATCAGGTTAAAAAATCGAAGTAACAAATATAGACGCTCGAAGAGATCATCACAAATGACTAATAAAAAAAGTAATTTTTAACGGCTTAAAAACGCGGTTTATTTTAGTAAAATTTTTAATAAGTACCGTCATACCAACAATATATATACTTATATGTCAAACTTTTTGCGTCCATATCCTAAAACACGAATCTAGCAAATCAATCTAGAGCAGAAATAATTCTTATAGAGATATTTAGATCTAATTAACATTATTATTGTGTCAATACCGTAACAAAATAAATGATGAAACAAATAAAATATGTTCTTATGATCTTATTCCGCATGTATCCACTAAATTTTATGAATGGAAGTAACGTAGAATGTAATTTATATTCTCCAGTAGTAGAGCTACGAATGCGGCCGACCTGCGGCGCCGACGGAAAACGCGGAGCGACGCAAATGAAAATAAATGAATGTTGGTCTCGACCAATTTGCTGGCTCTACGCAACATTATAAGCCGGTGTTGATGGCCGAAATTGGAACTTGGAAGCGTAGTTCGGTTGTTGGTATTACATCTAAAGCTTTGATGTCAAATGTAAGCTATGATATACATGCTTATGATTTTTAGTGGCGTGTAGAAAAATGGCACACTTAGATCTTTTATTCATTTAAGTTTATTTTTATATATAAATATATAAAAATTAAATCCATGTATTATTCAACATATTATGTTTTTTTACAAGGACTTTCTCTTAAATCTAGCAAAGATAAATGATCAAAATTCAATATCTTAAATGTTTATTGACGTTCAATATCTTAAATGTTTATGTGCGTTTAATGACCTATGGCACCTGTGCGAGTAATACCAAAAATTTATAATGATCTACTTTAGTACTATTTCTATACCACACAGTTTTGATAAAAACTAAGTGCATTAGTAACGATTTGCTTCTTTTCGTCATCGATATTTTTATATTTTAATTTTATTTATGACAAGTAAAATAATATATTAGCAAAGTTTTGTAGTTATTAACGATAGCTTGACAAATAATTATTTGGTATAACGGTTGAAAGAAAATGCTATGGATATGCATATTTGTATGTTATATTATCATTGCTCTGTTCAACATTCAGTACCTGCAAATACTCATAGTCATAAAGTTAGGATATCTTATGTATTATGCAAATTTGAACAACTACAGGTGCTGCAAACTTTTAGACCCGACACTTATTTTTTGTTTTCGTGCGGCTCCTGCGGTTTGATGTTAATCGAGCCTGCGTTCAATCCTTTGATTAGTAACTAAAAGTTATTTATAAATAATTTATATGTATAGTTACTGTACTTAAAAATAATATTATTTTAATTGTAGGAGCCTCTTAATAATCATAAATGTTATAATTTTGTCAGGACGAAATAGATAGTGCAAACAAAACGAGCTAGTCGTCGGTGACAGCAATCGTTTGCGGTTCACGCGACTTCGTAGTTTGTTTCCTAATGGTTGTAATTACTTGTCGCCTTGATTGATCGCACTTTGCAAATATTATCACCGTCTAGATCTATGGATACGGTGATAATTACACAGGCACATGTATTAATTATTACCTCCCTCTTTATCAGGGGTTGTAAAAGACGACTAAGGTACCAGAACCGACAGATGGTGGTATATAGCGTAGCTCAAATGCATAGGGTAGGGACTGGCAGCGGCATCCTCGTCGCGAAGGCTATACTCTGCTTTCTGAAGATTCTGAAAATGGTATATATGGCCATCTATCTGTCTTTTATAAATGACTGCATTCTGGCTTGGGGTAACTCGCCCACATTGTTTGTTCTCTCTCTTGAGAGAGCCCAGAGCCCAGAGCCCAGGAGAGTTCTAAAACCCACGCTGAAAAAAACCCATCCGGTATCCTACTGAAACTCAATACGAAGGAGCTGGTGTGTTAAGTGTACGATAGCTGTCTATCGGACATAAGTGGTGTACAAATCTATACAAAACACACATTTTTAAATTACGATCGTACACACAGCTACTTCTTTTGCGTACTATTTCGAAAATTTCATTTATAATAGATTTGCCAGTGTTTGTAATTCTAAAGGTTGTAAAGGTTGAGAAACTAAAAAACTAATAGACACTTTACTGTATTGGATCTATTTGGAAACGGAAAGAGTGTTAAAAACTATTAAATAAAGTTACAGGAATTTGCGCATGAACATACATATACATTAACAAGCATTGTGTGTGTGCATCACATATGTAATTTTATAATTATTGTTTATAGTTGTTATAACGTTTTAAATTTTAATATTGTTACCTATTTCGCCATAATACAAAATAGTAGATCGATTACTTTCCCCGCAGGACAGACTATGTGGTCTGACCTAGTATGGGGCATTGAAATGATTTTATTGTAATGGCACATACGGAAATAAAGATATCATTATTAATTTATTTTATATTGATATAAATTTCTACTATAATAAAAATGTATATAAGAATTAAAAACAAAATAACAGAGGTACCTATTCAAGCTACCGGAACATCAATAAGTTAAAATTCGTGGATGAAATACGGGAAAGCAATAAACGTAATTTCGCCGTTCGTCGGTCACGTTGTATAAAATATCTCGGATAAAATTTTGAATGGACCAATTTGTGTTTTGCTTTCAGATTGCGGCGAGTTGATAGGGCAAGGTGGGCCTGATTAAGATTCCGCACAGAGAGGCCGGCCCCCGTCATTGATACGAAAGCTTCTACTGGCTGGCAAAAACCACGTTATTCTAGAATCGATGCTAGGTTATGCGTAGGTAACGATTGGTATAATTGTGAAAGACTGAAACCAAACATATTTTTATGGATAATTATTAATCTTATCATATACAGTTCGTTACGATCTTCATTATATAGTATGACAAACTAAAACAATAATAGTATTCGTTGTGATATGTCGCTGTACGATTTATTAGTATTTATTTTTAGTAATAAAACTTGTTTTTGGAATTCACATAATATATGTCAAATGTTGGACTTATTTTCCTATAAAAGTATTTTTCTACGAAAAAGTTTAAAAGTATTCGTGTTTCATTTACTTTGATAAGTCAAGATGATATCGAGCATATCGAAGTGATCTGCATAAATACCTAGTTATTTGTCTTGTCGGCTGGGGTCCCATGATGGATTTTATCGAATAAAGGGGTAGGGCGGTATTTATTTTTTTAGAAAAGATGTGGGTACCTATATATAACAATTATATGTTCATACAGATTATACACATGACGGGTACTTTTCAATAGTTTTAGCCCAGGAAAGTTTTTTTATTTGTATAAATTTATGAAGTACACGTTTTTGAAACCAAGTCTTTGGAGTAATTTATACCTATGTGTTTTCATATTTCATTTGTTAAACTCCGATGAGAATTAGTGTAAAGGAAAACTAAATGAGTAAGCCACATCTTCGTTTCTGTTTTGGAATTACTAATTCCGTACAATTTTTTTTTCAATTGTTGCCCAGGTCACTCAAGATGCTTTTCGAATTTTAAGAAGAGTTCTGTAGAGAGCTTTATTTTTTTTGGTCAACTGGTATGGTTAGTATACAAGTAACAGAAAATGTTTTCTACCTGCACAAACTCTGCCTACATTCTACATTAAAGAATTCCTAGAATAATTCTTTAGAAAACTCTGGGTGTCACTGTAAGCCTTCAGTTCAATATATTTTCGGTATCCCTAAGTAATAGTAATTTTTTGATTGAATAGTTCAGATTTAAATTAATTGATAAATTTAGAATATCTGAAAATAGATCTTTCAAAGATTAGGTAATTGTAATGTATAGAGCATTAGGATTGAGAATCATTTAATTTATTAAATCATTTAATATATTATTTAATTACACTACAAGTATTTTTTCTAATTTAAAAGAAATCTGAATCTATTCCCGAATTCTTTATTATCCTTTTTCTGATCCATTTTGTTGCACCAACGTGTATAAGACTGGAAATATAGTAGAGTATTCCTCCGTTTAATCTTAAAGACGAGAGATTACGAGCGCAATCACTTTTATTTCTGCAGGAGTATGAAAGAAGACGTTTATCAAGACCAAACATTAACTAAGTTTAATCAAGCAGAGATAAAAATAAAAGTTAAGCGTTTAAGCAAACGTGCTCCTAGTTACGAAAACAACTCAATAAGTACCGTGATTAACTACGTTAGAACTAATCTCACGATGCGGCTTTGACTTTAATGACCCTTTGGAATAACTATGTATAAACATACAGTAAACTTACATTCTTCCGAATATTTAGGGCCACCCTGATTTTTCGACCTTAATAGGGGAATATTTAATTCTGGTATTTGTTAAGTTTTATGAACGTATCCGAAGAAACTTTTAATGCGGAGATGTTTTTAGAAAAATAGTCTTTTTTATTTAATTTTTTATTTATTAAAAATTCATAGCTCTTATATTGTCATTAAGTTCAGTATGAACGGCGTACTGTGGATTCCAAATGCAACTACAATATTCGATATTACTCCTGATATAAAAAAAATACAATGTACTATATAGAGCTTGCTCACTCGTAAAATGAATCCTAGATTTTTAAAGGCTTTGCATGTGCATGGGTTATTAATGTGATCTGTAAACGTTTAATTTTAAATCGAGAAAAATATCAAAGTCTCTCACTTGTTTGCTAACCTATTGATAGTATACTGTATTCGTACTGTAGTCATAATTTATAGGCTTCGATTTACGGGTGAAGGACATATAGGAGCATTTACTGATATTAATGTTGATTTTGTTTTCTGTGTATTATGCATTGCAATACACTTAATTGATTTGAGTCGTGTAGTTTCGACAGGGCTGTATATTGTTTCATCATACCAGCCATTGGAAGTCTCCTGCAGGACATAGGTCTCTTCAAGAAAGGAGGATTTTTGCCCATAATTGCCGCGCTGAGAAAGCGTGTTGGCAATCGCAGAGCGCAACTTTCGTGACTCGGGATGTTGCTGCCCATCCCCGCCCTGTACATTTGCTGCAGTGTTTTGGTTGAATATACCGCCATCTGTCGGTTTCGGTACCTAAGTCGTCTCTTACGACACCTGGTGCAGTGGGAGGTACTGTTCTACTCTGCCGGTACCTCACGGCAAGTATTGTTTATTTTCATATATTTATTAATATATATATATATATATATATTATTTCATATATTTTATATTTTTTTGAGTATCGGAAACACTTTGTGATGTCATACAAGTAGCAAGCGTAGAGCAATGGTCTAATTATAAAACCCTGATGCACACTAGATACAATCGTGATATAATTAGGACGATATGCACCTATGACCTATATATGATGATGGTTTGTAAGCTAACCCTTATCTCCAGTTCACCAAGCTTCCTGAGAAGTAAAGCATGATCCGCACTTTTGAAAGCTTTTTCAAAGTCTGTGTAGATCATATCAATTTGAGGAGCACCATCCATCCTATAAAAAAATCATCTGTAAATATAGTAGATAAGTTAGTGTTGGTGGATCTATTTTTAAAAATCCATGTTGTTGTGTTGGTATCAAAGACAAAACTTTTGGGTATAGGTAACCTATGTAAAATGCATTCAATTCATTTACTAATTATGTTGAGAACGGATATAGGGCGATAATTTCGAATTAGGGATTTGCTGCCTTTTTATGAATGGGGACAATATGAGCAATCTTTGATATATGGGGAAACTAAATAAGGATGTTTGAATGATATTGTCGTTGAAACATCAATACAGATTAGTGCTATTGTGGTTGCTAAGGATTTAGAGCAAATTCGTAGAAAAGCGGATCCTCCAGCATCATAATAAATTACCATTTTTTTTATTATTTTGAGCCATTAAAGCTTTATTGATTTTTACAAAGTCTGCTTTTCTGTACTGATACTTCACACGAGAGTTAGGTTTAAAAGGACACATATAAATATCGTCAATATCAAAGACGGTAATAGAATTAAGAATATGAAACAGTGTTGAGCATATATCGAGTGATACAAATAGGTAATATGAAGCGCGTGGCAGGCAGGTAACGAAATTAGTGTCAGAGTTAGTTGCAGCGCGGAAACCACAAACAAGCTTCGTACATATCCATCACAAGTACTCCACTGTATAACATAATTATTCATTGCTCTTGCCCGAGCCTTGTTCGACATTTTTTATGAAAAATATATAAGAGGAGAATAATATAACTTGTATGGAAAATGTTACATGCGTCCAAGGGTCTCTTTATTAGGTGCAGGAATGTCAGAACAAAGAGCGCGCCACATTTTTGTTGGATTCATTCAAACATTCTTATATATTACAATCTTGTGCCGGTGTTCATTCTTGTTTATTGTTAGTAATATGTTTATTTATTGAGTTATCACAATGTTATGGCGAGATAAACTTTTTAGTTTATTTCAAATAAGATGGTTATTCGATTTTTTATGTCCACAGGTACGGGCATTTATTTAATATGCATAGGCTGATGGAGATAACTGTCCTGCTAGGGTTTATTAAATTCCTGCGAGCTGGATAGTACTCGTGTTTACCAGGTTATGCAGGTAAAATATATGAAACTGTAGTTTCCTTACAAGATGATCCCTTAGCTAATTGGATCATGGTGTGTTTCGCTAGAAATATTAGTGCTGACCAACTGGTGACTTAAACTACTCTTTGGCCGAAGAAATGATGAAATTTTATAGTAAAAAAGAATGAAATGCTGGCATACGACATACCTCTTCTTGTGGCTATATCTAGTTGAGCATCCTATAGCTGTTAGCCAATTTCAGGGTTATAAATGAATATTTAACAGCATTTGACAAGCATAATAAATCATGAAGGCGTCGGCCAATGAAGACCATTAGATTCGCCAAATCCAAAAGCGATCAATAAATGGAAAAAAAGAATGAAATATATGAATGGAACTCCCCTTCACCTTATGGGGGTTAGGTCAAACCTGTTATTCGACGGATAAATTCCGATGGCCGTAAGCAGACTTGCAGAGTAGAGTCCTATGCATAGAGTTTATGTGAAAACGTGTATTTTACTTTTGTGCACTGTCCTGGTGGATCTTTTGCGGAGACTAGTACGGGCTATTCATAGTTAGTACAATTCTACGTAATTGTTTCTAGAACGGCTATAAATGTGGAATGATATGTGTAATGTTTTATGAGTTTTAGGCTGTGTTTCCACCATATACAGATTTTGTTAAACTTTATCAAATTTCCTTATCTTGTTCCTGGGTCAACGAATGTCCAAATAGTAGTAAATTATAATGAGCATCGTATAATTCGAAATCTGCTTCCGTTCTTTTATGTTACTATTACTGTCATATACGTAATATAGAGCTAAACTTCTCACAATATTTCACCTATTAAAACCATATGGCAGAGCTGGCATTTCTGCTTTTCGGTTAAAAAGGTGAGAGAAGCAGTAAAATTACTTAGTTATAACATCCTTAGATATAACATCCTTACTTGGTGGCGATGAGGGATATCCTTTTAATAACTCGAGTGTCTAAAGGCTACGATGACCCTTATCAGCACGAGAGCGGTATGCTTTGTCGACATAACAGTAGGAAAAAAAACAAATGCAACATCTATATGCCACCCATTACAGTTTGAATTTAAGGTCGACGACTATTGGGTTTGTCTATAACGAATTTCCCAGTAGTTTACTGGAGATTAGAGCTACAACTAACGAACACCTGCGTCTTCCCTGTAGGGAAATAAAAACGTGATGTTGTTTTTTATTTATCTGCAATAGTCTTTAGTATGTTTTCGTATATAAATCCTATAGAATATAAGTTCCTGCTTAAAGATAAGTAATCTGCGCAAACAGCAATCGTATATAATCGTGGATAAAAAATTGCGTAAATATATATTATATGATAACAATAATGCGGCAGTAAAATAAGATTCTGATAGTTGAGTCCCAAATCATTTAACTGATAATCATGTTATAAACTAAAAAATAACAGTTTATTTGTTACTTTCCGCTGTAAGTTTTAGAATATTATCTTACTTGAGAACTTTTTAATAGAAAATGATAAAAAATCTATATTCCGCCATAAAAAATATTTTATTGGAGGCTAAATTTTTCCAATATTTTTTAAACTATAAATTATTAAGAAATTTTACACAATGAACAATCACTTAGCTAAAAGCTAATGGCTATTTGTTTAAAAGATGAATTAATTACGTGAGGCACTGTTAATAGTTGGCTATCACAAAACTCTAAAAAATACCGTACTATACCGTAGATGACAGTTTCTTAATTTCCTATTGATTCGAATGACAGATGTCAAAGTAGCATAGTCACATGAGTTATTTATATTGCCATTATAGTTGTATGTTATTAAAATTATATTCATTACAAATATTTCACTTATTAAGCATATTGATCAAAATCAATCAAGACAAACAACCTTTACAATTATTATAAACTCTTTAGTTTGACAGCTGTTATTTTAATCAAGCTCTATACAACTATAGTAATCCAAACTGCGTTACGTTCAGAACTGAACGGCTTTAAATGTAAAACCAATATTCTTTATTAAGCGTAATACTTCCGTAAACTACCAACGCGTCATCGCGTACGGTCTTACTAAGACCTAGAACCCAAGACTATAGCTTGGGCTGTAACAATTCATTTACTTACCCAAATTAAATACGTACGTTATTGTTTTCTGCTACTCGAGTCGCCCCTAACTATAGTTCGAAATTATCGAATTTAAATATACAATTCGATACCACCAACCATGTTGATAGACTCGTTAACGTAGACAAACCGGTTATAGAAGAAGCGACTAAGATACCAGAACCGACAGATGGTAGTATATCCATCTAAAACATATCAGCTCAAATGCACAGAGCGTGGATGGGCAGCAGCATCCCCGTCGTAAAAGCTGCGCTCTACGATTGCCAACACGCTTGCCCAAGACTGCAATTATAGGCAATATTTCCCCTTTCTTGGGGAGGCCTATATCCAGCAGTGGACCTCCAATGGTGTGATGATTGGTTTTGCAGCAGCTACCCGATTAAAACTGATGAGCTGACTAAATGCTCCTGAGCAAATGGCATTTAACGTCAATCAAACGCAGTTGTTTGCTATACAATAAATGGCATAACTAGGTTAAATTACAAATTAACATAAAGCAAAATTTTGTGAAAATTCTATGATAGATATAATAAAACTTAAAATTTATATGTTTGTTTTTTTGTCTCATACTTGTTATTAAAGGTAAGTAATATAGGTGCATAAATAAATTTCACATCCACATCGCAACGTTAGTACCACATTAAAAATCAACACGACACGTGTATTAGAAACATCCAGCGTATAGAAATAAAAGCTTTATAGAAAAAAGGGAGAGAAACAAATAGAAAATGTTAACAAGCACTGTTTACTTTGATTGTCATAAAATCTTTAATTATTAACAATTTCATTAGTAAAATCAATATCGAAAATCTCCCTATTTTATTTTCAGATAACATATCGGTTCTAATTAAATGTGACAACCAGTTTAAGTAATAAAAACGAAAATAATACAATTTATCCATACAAAAAAAAACGTTGATTTAGATATAACATTAAAAAATAAACAAGTAGAAACAATAGAAACCTTTAACTTACTGAGATTACACATTGATACTAACTACACATGTAAACCAATAAATAAATATAATATTTTATAAAAACGTTGATTTAGATATAACATCAAAAAATAAACAAGTAGAAACAATAGAAACCTTTAACTTACTGAGACTACACATTGATACTAACTACACATGAAAACAAATAAATAAATATAAATTATTTACTACTTCAACTCCAGAATTAAAATGATAAAAACGAGTCTATTATGCAACTATGCTATTAAATTGTACAACAAATAAGCCACTGATATTAAAAACGAAAAAAACTATACTGATTTTAATAAAAATCAAAGACATATCTTACACGTGTGCTTTGTCAGGTACAACACAAGAAAATTTTAACAATAATAGGACACAAATCATCATTAAATCGATAAAAATTAAAATTATTGACAATACTGATTTGGATTAATAAAAATAATATAATGTCTAAACACGAATTAATAAAAAAGTATTTATAATTTATTATACATATAAACCTTATTCTTATTTATTATATTTATCTTAAAATGAATACATAGTATTTCTTATTAAAAAAAAAAAATTACGCATTCGATAAAAGGGACATATCCGATCCAAAGGTCCCCAGAATGCTTGCAGCATTTCCACGCTGTACAGCAAGCGAGATCCTCTGCATCGGAAAAGCCCTGGAACGGTAGTCCAAACCCCTGTCCACCAAACGCCTTCCTAATTCTTTAATTCAGCAGTTTCGTTCTTTATTCCATACACCAGATGTTTCAACAGCAACTGGCACGAAAGAATAATTAGCTGCCAATAAACTGTATTTTTAAGTCTGGTAGCCGTTTCTGCTGTAGCACCAGATTTGGCCGCGAAACATGCGAGGGACCAAAAGTACACACACATATAAAATCCAATAAAACGCAACGACCCCTCTCCCACGGTATCAAAGACAGGCCATCGGGTCGCTTTCCATCGGTACGACTAAGTCCTGGTGGCCCAAGAACAGAAGGGACCCCAGCCGATACGAGGGCTCTTCTAATGATGTCATTCACAGAGTGGTGCCTAGACAGTCTACCTGCTCTTCAAACACAATGAAGGCCGTGTCAACCTAGGGCAACCACCTCACCTCCACACATGAAACAATGCGGCTCGCAGATCCTGCAGCCCAGACGCAATGCCACCACTATGCGTAGGGTGTCATTATCTAGCAGCATCCCCAATTTTAGCGAAGGAATAGCTTGAAGCCACAAACCTGATTCAGATGCTGCGCGTAATTGAGCCATCTCTACCCCAGTACTAAGATTAATGAGTTTCTCACATATCACACAGAGAGTCATCCCAGGCTCGCTGAAAAGTTGATTGTTTTGCAGGTTATCTACCCAAGCATTGAGCACGCCAAAGCCTCAGGGTTTAGACGGCATAAGGAATGTGAAGCTCATCGCCATTAAATGATAAAATACGAGTAACGAGCTCCAGCACTCCATACGCGTGTTCTTCAGGCGACGAATACCCAGACCACCGAGCCTAATAGGCAGTGAAGCTTGGCTCCACTGAACTGGGGATATTTCTATGTTGACAATTGTTTCCACCGTTTCCTTCAAAATGCTGTCAAACTTGTTGATACCTTCATAGCACAACCAAACAGGTGTGGTGCGGACAAAAGAAGACAAACGCGGCGTAGAAAGGCATCTCCGCAAAATTCTTAGGGTAACGTGAGCGGAAAGCTGTTTCAAATACTGTTTAGCGGATGACAAGGCCAAAGTTTTGGAATAGAGCGCCTCTGATATACCCACCGGAAAGATAAGAGATTCAGTTGGGACTGCAAAGACGAAATAACTTTTTGAATAGCCAAGGTAAATAGAAGAGGCCCCAAAGGCCCCTGCTAAACTCCGACCTGGGATTGTATGCGATCCTCGCCAAAATAAAGATGTCTAGGCTGTGAGTAGCATTGGTATAAGAACAGGTACAAACTAGGGGCATGATCCTTAACTCTGGTCAAAATGATGTCACGCTCGACCGAGTTAAAGGCGTTTTGGAGGTAAATTTTCACAATTACATTGTTTGAATCACTCTTATTATTTACAAACCATCGTGTTACATTTATTGCTGCCTCGCATCCCAGGGAAGTCCCAAATCTAAGTTGATGTTGCTGCAAAAAAGAAGACAGCTCACTTCTTACCGAATAGCAACAGATCCTAGCCACCAGGCGACGAAGCTCACTACCCACGGCAATTGGTCGGATGTCTCTCTCTTTCTTCTCCAATGCACAAAGAGATGCACCGTACAAAAATGGACATACAGCTGTATTGACTAGACTGACCCTTTCAAAATAAAGTTGATTAAATCACACAATGAATTCAGAAGAGTAGTACCATTATCACTAGCCGCGGCTGATGTCAACTTCTTAAGGTGATCAGGCCGGAGACCATCAAGTCCAGCCGCAGACCCACTCTTAAAAGACGCAATTGCTTGTTTTTATTTTTTGTGTATCCACCAAGAGTACTAATGATACATATACTCACTGCTCAAATCAGTCTCTAAAGAAAAGTTCAGGTTCCGGCCGGGGGGCGGATGTTTAACCTTGAGTACATCCAGAGTATCCCCATTTCTCTGTGCAAGGGAACAGGCAGAAAGTAAGGCACGAGCCGCACCACTTAGGTCTCCGTCGTGGACTGTAGACGCGACGACTTTACTTAGGGATCGACGCCCTGACAAGCCTCGTTTACGGGCTGAAGAAATGTCTGGTGAAAAAAATTCTGGTGAAAAGACGAGTTCAGTCAAAGAAAGAAAAAAGCCGGACAGAGCCTACTGAGACTGCTACGACTGCTGAGACTGCATTTTAATATAAAATTTATAGTAATTAAATAAAAATAATACAATTTTACTATAAAAAAAATAAAAATAAAACAAAAAATAACATACATTAAAAGCTTAATGACACTGATTTAATCCCAGGAACTGAGGATTAACGGTGACGCCCGAACCAATTCACCAACAATGTTCCTATGTAATATGACGAAATTACTAGCTGGATGTTTTTTATGGGGGGGGGGGGACAGTGAAACTTTATAAAGTGAAACCGTTATGTGTAGGACCACCAAAAAAATTTTTTTGGTGATCCAGGGCTTTTTTTGGTAGTCCTACCACGAATAAAACCCTGGGCACCTTCAATTAAAAAAAAAGTCACTTGATTATTTACAAATTGTTTTTAGGGATAATTGGAATGCTTGTTTTCGTAGTAGCCTTAGCAGAAAAGGTATGTTTGACACATTAAGCTGACCAGGTTTGCGCACTTGCAGCATTCGTTCAGTAAGGGCGTGGGGGGAGGAGGGGTGCTCTTATCAAAGTCAATTTCCGGCGACAGGCTCCAGAAGGGGGCGCCACTATCGGACGCAAATGTCACGAGCAATCGCATTTATCGGTGGCGATTGGCGATAGAGCACGAATGCACTCGCCATTTTCTATTCATACTTGTCATTTAATATTATTGTAAGATGCAAGATCAAATTTTGCATTTCATTCAATTCTATAATCTAAAAATAACAATCCTCGAACTATATATTATTATTTAACATAAGTATCTTGTTTCTGCGGCAAAAGTCAGAAAGTGCAAATTTGTCCCAGAATTTCTCATTTTAATATGCATAACGCTTTTCGCTATTTCCGAGGGAAGCTAACTCCAGCCAGCGTAATTTTAACAAAGTACATTTATGTAGTACATAACTAATTAGAAATAGTGTTTAGAAGTTTCGTATCTTCTGAATACTAGTATATCAATATAGTAATCAATAAATATTATAAGGCTATTTTATCTGGCTCGTCAGAATTGTTTGTAATGTATAAAGAAAAGCCATAACTAAGTATAAAAGTGATTCAATTTCCTGGTTAAAGTTAGTACTCTTCGTTTCCCCGTAAGTGTACTCAAACGCAGTTTATTGATTTTGCTTTTATCTTGACAACGTCTTTATTAGGTTTCCTGACCTCGAAAACTCCAGCTAATATGCAAAAAGTGTAGGAGAGTTGAAATCTTGTTGAAATATTACCCGATCTTTTATTGAATTGAAAAATTTTGCGCATTATTTATTTATTTAACTTTATTGCACAAAATGTTACAAAATGTACAAATGGCGGACTTATTCCCAGGTGGCATTATCTCCCAGTCAACCATTACACAAAACAGAAATATATATATATATATATATATATATATATATAGTGGTGCATGCAATATATATATACAAAATAGATAATATTTTTATTTATTACGATTTTATATACGATTATAAACGATTTAGAACTATTGGTTCTAAATTTTCATCGAATATATGTTCAATGTATATAAATCTTGTATTTTCTTGGGAGATCAAATTTTAAAACATTTTTTTTTATTAAGGAATTAGAAATTATAATTTTGGAGCCTAGGAAAAGATTGTAACACAAAAAGTATGTTAAAAAAGAGTCTTTATAATTTGCTCGTAAAAGTTTTCTAGAAAATATAAATAAGATACGACAAAGTATGCTGCAGAGCGTGCTTAAATTTTAAAAAGCAAGGAATTGATATTTCGAAAGCTAAACGGATATCAGATCTGATCTAAGTTCATACTCACGGATGTTATTTAATTTTAAATGTAAATGTACAAAAATACTATAAACCATTATGTTACTTGAGTATGCATTATAAAAGCAAAACTAGGAGTGTTTTGTGCGATACCAGTTATGTTGCTGTGAAATAGCTTGAACAACGAACTGGGGAGTTTGCTAACGAGTCGCGAACCGCATATTGAGAGTAGCTTTGTTAATGACTTGTCGACAAGTGATCTGACCTTTCCTGACTTGACAAAGTGTGAAACTTCAAACTTTGCACTTTACATTACATACTTAAGTATTATGAAAAAGTGCAATATTCTTATTTGAAAACCTGGTTCAGTGCCGGTCAACAAATTATTTAAACCCGATTTCTGGAACGGGTTCAATTTCACACATAATCTCTAATATAGGAGGTAAAATAAAATATGTACGTCGGATGAAATGACCAATAATTCGATAAATGTGAATATGGTCCATAGCTGTTTTTAATTTAAATCTTCTACTGATAATGTTGTTTGTAAGATATTTTATAGTGTCAAAATATCAAATATTATTTTAATAATTGACAGCAGTAATAGTTTTATTTCGAATGAATTTTGGGTTTACTTATTTACGCTTCTTTCCTGACATTGTAAGTTAAATATATATAATTGTATTTAATGCTATTTTATACTATATCGACCCTAAAATAACCAAATATTTTTGGAAGTAAATGGGTATGGGAAAATATAGAATCTAAAATAAAACATACATGATTCCACATAATTTATTAAAGCCAGGAACACAAATGTTAACAATACATTTAATAAATTTTAATACACTGGCTGTAAAGTAATATAAGTATATACCAGACACAAATATTTTAGATTTTAACTATGGTACGGTCACTACTTGCACATTAAACAGTCACAATTGATTATATAGGATATGGACAGTATTACACACATATAATATTGTATATCTCATGAAAGGTATCTAAACATTATTTGACTAAGTATAATTCTTTTAAAAATAAAATTACTCTGCCCGAACTTCCTACCGAGCTTTTTTATTTATGATCTTGAATAGATCTTATTAAAACTTTACGGTTTCGGCAAATGCGTTACCTAATCCAAAGTCAGTTTAATTATAAGAGTTTGTATATAATTTAAAGTTATTTTATATATAAAAGAAACATGTTGGTAAGCAACATGATCCAAAAAATACCTTTGATTTTTGATAAAATAACTTTTCGTAGCCTATTTTTAGATAATTGACGTTTGGAATGGCCTAATAAAGGTATTCAAAGTGATTTTTGGAATGAATCCGTTTTTAAATTTGCAACGCAAGGGATATAACTAGTTTATTCATGTTTCTTAGATTCAAAATATATTTTAGCAAGATTTTCATTTATACCAAATATGATAAAGGAAGTTCTTAAGAAGTAAAAGCTCAGCGATATGATTAGGTTCGAGTGGGATATGATATTACGCTTGATATTTACTTACGCTTAACAGAAAGCCGACATATACTCGGCATCCGTAAATGCACATCCAGCACACATGAGCATAGAAAATCTAATATAGAAGAGTCGCTGTGGATTTCACATAATATAATTTGTCTTATCTTACTCTCCTAATACTCTTCCGTTATTAAAGGGTTACAAGAGCGATGAGGGTCTGCGAAGAGCAGGCACTCGTTAGCCTTCTTCGAAAGTCTATCTCAAACTCGAACAACGTTTTCAACTTTCAACTTTAATTAATTTAAATTCGCAATATCTCTTAATAGCACTTCAAAATATATTTTGAAGCCTTGGTAACTGCCTAATTTCTTAATGCGCCATCTTGCGAGTGCAATACTATTTAGTTGCCTTCGTTAGTTCAATGTGTAATGGGTGAGATATTTGTAGCTGGTATTCATTTAGCATTGTACACTATAGACTCGACGTCGAGCTCGCTTCCCTTCCGCGCTGCATCCCATTCGTAGCAAATTCATAATATACCTCTTACACATACTATTCACGACAATCTACTTCCGTTTCCTTCACATAAACGTTTGTTTTCTCTTAACGTGTTTTTTCGTGTACAAAATTTTTATGATGCTTTTTTCTTAATTATTTATAATACTTGTTTTTGTTGTTTGTACACGCATACCACTGTCTTGCCGTTTTCATTCCAAGTCCATATCTGATAGCTTTATAATGCTTGGGCACAACTATATAGGTTTGAAAGATTTAAATAGTTAACTACGCCATAGAAACGCTGTACACCGAATAATAGACACTCCATATATCTTATCGATCTAAGTTTTACGATAGTATAAGTATTATATAATATTCACTTGCTAATTACAAACATCAATACATTTTCTCTAAGTACCAATAATAATATATTTGTATACACAGTGAACATTTTATTTTCTATAGATTTATAAAATTTATAATTCTTGTACGTTTAAACTAACCATGAAAATCAGTCGTCAAAGACAAATATATAGAGTATGTGACGGATAGGTGATACCAAGCTCGTTTTACGCGCAATATAACAGCAAACTTTATAAAAGCATAAATGAATATAAAAAGTATATTAGTGGAAAATATATATATTTTAATATAGGCATAGATAATAAATATATCACTAAGCATATAATAGAGACAATAGGAAGGATCCATTATTTAAGCCAAGTATAAATCATTTTACTTTTAAGGTTTTACTAGTACGGTAAATGTTGATTATATGAAGCATAGGTTAAGTACAGTATTTTCTAATAAAGACGAGGATTTTAACCTTTTGTGTATATGCAGTGCAATTGAATATGTAATTAGACACTCAGAATTAAGTAACCATACGGTGCTTGTGTTTAATCTAAGGATTGGCAAATGCTGTAAATGGGGTTACAACGAGACTTAAAAAGTACTTGGTCGGGAATTTCTAATAGAGACTAACGACTAGGGACATAAGCTCCGAGGGTGCATACTAACTATACACATATAAAATGTTGAAGGTACACATACACGATATTTATATTCTCTCATTTGATAGAAGATACACAGTCTTTGTAGTAATTACATGTTAATACTGTTGTCAATATATCATCTCATACATAATAAATAGGTAAATATAATCACAATAATATAATAACAAAAATTTGTTTAAAAATTATCGATTTTTTTTGTAAAATATTTATATATATTGTCGACATTAAATGGACGTTGTGCGTAAATAGAAACAACGAAACATAATTCGAAAATAGAAATTTGAAGATCTAGGTCGGTCTACTGCTCAGCAAACCTCAGCTTTTGTTTTTTAACGAAATCCATAGCAAGCTTGTCGGTAGTTCGAGATTCCAGTATTTGGAGTATTGGGTGATCTGCAAAGTATTGCTTTGTTATAATTCACATTTGCCGTTGCAATTATTTTACACTAGTTTCAATGTTGTAAGTCCAGCAAATAGTCATTTAAGCGCCGCGTGATACATTTTAAATAAACATTAGGATCCTCTTCAAATGGTTGACAAGTTGCTAAAGTACAACTCGAAACAGAGTGTCTCAGAAAAACTTTATTTCATTAAACGTCCCATACATTGATCTAACTCCTAGTCGCTTAAAGCACTTGTATAGCGGACATTAGACAAGACAGCAATCACAAATATAATACTTTAATATATATTTAAGAAACACAAATATTATCTATATATTTGTCCTGAGAGGGGGAGGTCGAACCTACGACCTGTGGTCAATATTGCAATTGTAGTATTCAATGTGGTCGTACAAGTGCATAAAGGGTAGTTTGAACAATCACCATAGGTCAGCCAGGCGTTTAAAAGCTTTATTTGACGGCAGGCCCGTTTTAAGGGAGTCGCTTTTGACGGCCTCAAACTGTGTCAGCTCGGACAACATAGGTTAAATATACCAGTAATGTTAAATGAACTGGAGTACTTACTGCGGTCGTGCAACTGCATCAGCGGCAATTCAAGCGGGCGTAGCGGGTCAGGCGGCGCATGGCTGTTAACACCGGGCACGCGGGCCAAGGCCACGAATGCTTCTCCGGCAAAGTCATCAGCGGTTAAAACATCGCGGTCCCACACGGAGAGAGAAAGTGCAGCTTGCGACGATCGGCACGATTCTAGGGACACGGCGAACTCGAAGCATTCGTCCCAAACCGGATTCAGTGTTTTCTGTTTAAGTATAGCCAGATTTAGTTATATATATATTATAATATTCATATGGAAAATTATCATATTATACTATCGATAAATCGAATAATTTTAGACAGCTATGTTAGCATATTTTAATCAGATTGGATTGTTTACAAGTCATATGAATTCGAAGCATACATTTGTCCTAAAATCCGGCATGGTTAACAAATATTGATAATAGTGCACACTTACCTTTTGTACGTTAGTGCTTTGTTCGTGCGCTTTGGGGAAAAGACGTTTCGGTAGTAGTTCGAGAACGACAAATGGGTCGCTCAAACCATTGGGGTCGAGCGGGATCACGTCGCGCGCAGATAACACTTCCACGCACAGCGAGTCGTGGTTAAAGTATACCCTATACGAGATAAGTAGAATGAGGCATGGAAGTGGGAACTATAGGTTACAAATCTCTAGTAAAAGTTGAAGAAAAAAATATACATGTGAGAAGCACATGACTAAGAATATGCAAGTAGGAAAATTAATAATTTGTTTAGCTTTCAAATACGAGAATATGAAGTATGTTGTCAAAAATGGTGATATTATTATTATTTAGTTTTTAATGAGCTTGTTTTCTTATACAGTCAAATTTACAGTGACATTTTTCTACAGGTTCATCTGCTTACAAAACGAAACTATCTTGTTAGCAGCCATTTTAATTTCAAAAACAATATTTCATCGTTAACATAGCAGCCATAGACCACTGCTGGACTTATGCAAAATTCAGTATTACATCGAGAATGGTTATAGGCTAAATACTAGATACTAGGACCAATAAAGCGGAACATAAATAATACTAGGTTTTTTCTACATAATAGCGCTGTTGAAATCGCGGGGGGGGGGGGGGGGGGGGGGGGGGAAAAAAGAAGGGTGCTAGTAAAATAATGAAGACAGAATAGGCAGAAAGGAGAAATTTAGCCGCGCTGGATATGCGGGGTGGTAATCGCAGAACATAGTTTTGCGACGGGAATGATAAAAGCGGGTGGTGTACCGAATACATATCGTCTTTCCGAAGCTCTTAAACATCGTCTTCCTAGTGGGCATAACAAGCAAACACTAGCTTCTAGAAGCATTGAGCAGAATTTGGTGGTGCTATTCTTTAACAAAGGAACAACCTTCATGACTGCAGACTCGATGACTTTCAACCTTTCCAACTAGCCGGTTTCCGAAATGGATCTATACGTCTAGACTGTGTGGTCTAAGTCTTTGCACTGCGGCAGTTATACTAGATTATCAGCAAATTAAAAGACTGTAAATGTTTGTATGCACGCCACTATGCCGGTTCAAGATTGAGTAGATTTCGAAGGCCATATCAGTAAAGTATTTAATGACACTTTGAAATATGCCTATATATCAAGTTCCTGGAGTTGCAAGAATGTGATATCAATATTAATGGTGAATGACGATGCTGTAGCCAATCAACCAAAGATCTCAACAGTATCTCAAGTATCTCAACAGGTGGCTCTCAGAATGAACATGGAATGTACCAAAAGTGTAAAGGTTACGTTTCAGTAAGGTGGACAAACGATAAAACTAGCAACCTCCTGTTGGTTGCAGGCCGTATAAAATCGGCACTGTTGGAAAACTTTTGATGTTCTAAGGCAATATGATGGTAGTAATAATAACGATAAATCAGTTATACATACCTCACAAGTATGGAACCATAAGGTGACGGTAGAGGAGTACGCAATTGCTCGGCTAGTCTATCAGCCAGCCAAATTTCCAATAACTCTTCGGTGGGTGCTTGGTGGTACTGCATGCGTTGTTCCACGCGAATCCATTCAGTGTTATGGACTTCTTGCATTGGCAAACCTAAAGTAAATTGCTCCAATGTGAAATGCTCATAATGTATGTATATTTTATCCAGTTTTAAGCTACTTTCCTGTGAGAATTGTGCTAGGTAGCTAAACTCGCTTCGAATCCAAAGCTCGCCTACAAAATTACTAAGTAAAGTAAAACTGATCCGATAAAAAGTATAATTATCAGATGCATATAAAATTGAGATGTAGATGCGTAGATCACTTGAAAATGTAAAACTAAATATCTAAGCATTTTTCTTCTTGTAAAAATATAGCTACATCACGAATATCCTATAATTATAATTTTAAATGACCGATCAAATAGTAATATTTACTCATTAGACTGGAAAAATACTACTGAAATTAATTTTGGGAATACCTTGTAGTATTTGATGCACAAAGAACCCTATAACCCAGATATCATGAGCTATATTTAGATAACAAACTCACAATTACAGGAAGTGTCAATGTTGTACTGTCAGCAACTTTTAATTGAATAAATTGCCTTACCTAACACTCGAGTGTCGCGATGTGTATCAAGTTTGTGGAAACTTTGTTGGTATGATTTTCAGTCATATTACATAAATAATTATTATGGAAATGCCTCATGTTTATGATACAATAGTTAATATGAAAGAAATAGGGCATAAATATCCGGTCAATAGTAACTTTTCATAGAAGAACATATACTTGTCTGACAGTTTAATACTTTTTCTAAGTAATACTTTATTTAGTTTTTTGCTGTTTAACTTTACTAATATTAGCTTTAAAAACGCACCTTTCCCCTCAGCATGGAAGAAATCAGCTAACAGGTCAAGTGCCTCTCTAAGCCTGTGGTGGTAGACCCTTGGGCGTTCTGCACCTCCAGCATCAGCTTGAGACGAGACCTCTTTGAGAACGGCACTCCAGCAACCAGCAAGGGCTCTGATGAAGGCTCGAGGGAGTAGCCAAGTGTTGAGGGAAGAGAGGTGCTGGTCCAGGAACTCCAGCAAAGGCGTGATAGCCTATGTATAGAGTAATTCTTTAGATAGGCAGATAAAACTAAAAAGAAAATATATATTAAATCCGTAAATACATCAATACATGCATACAAACAAATAAAATTGGAGTATCTGTTTGTAATACTAAAATAACTACTTTTTACTAAATGCTTATGGATGTGTACACGGTACATATAACAAAATATTTTTTTTTATTTTGTCTGTCTGTCTCTTTGTTTCAGGTAATCTCTGATACGGCTGGATCGATTTTGATGGAATATTCACTGGCAGGTAGCTGATATAATAAGGTACTTCTTTAAAACATTAAGCTACAATTATAAAAAGTGGAGCATTAATTTTCAATGAAAAGCCAGGCGAAAAATGTATATGTCGGAGGAGAATATTGTACCCAAACGCAATGTCACTATTTCACGCGGGTGAAGTCACAGGAACAACTGTTTTTAAATTATTTCTTGTAACTTTGGCTTGTAGTTTAAAAGATTTCGATTTGAATGTTTATAATATTAAATATTAAGATATGTTTGGTGGCCTCTACTATAAAGAATAATAAAACTTAAATTTTAATTTAAGTGTTATTGTCTGATTACACTCTATTATCAGAATGTATATCATGTTTTTATGAAGCCATCCAAACTGGTGCAAGTTTGTTTGAGTGGAAACAGTAACACCGTTGCGACAAGGGTCTTTCTTTTTAAAGAAAAGGGGAGATCCCTTTTCTTTGAAAAGAAAGACGAAGTGTATTTATTAAAACTTGGTACAACCTAGGAAGTCAAGTGACATGAATTTACTTTAGTTTAGGTTTTATCACCGTGAGAACGGAGGTTGACCCTGTAACGAGGCATGCCATTATATTATTTATATACGCTGTATATATTCAGAACACGTTATGAAGACTGTATGCTGAACTGAAATAACTTTTTTATATTTCGTATTGTAATGCAGCCTACATTGTAAAAAAAAAAGTTTCAACTAAAACTATAGTTTGGAACTACCGAAACTCGAACTCTTTAGTGAAAATTAAGATTTTTTTAATGTACACAACTTCTGAGTTATGTACATTAAAAAAAATCATAGTTTTATCGTTAATAATGTTGACTATTGCACCTCAGTCCAATCAACCAGTCCACCAACAGTCAACATAATTTACGATAAACGATAAAAGTAATACACATTGTCCACCAGCTCCAAAGGCAAGTAGCATATACATAATATTGTGAAATGGATTAACAGTATTGAACACAAAGACTGAGGAATTCCAATTCTATGATGTACACAATTAAAAATGACATTTTAAACTATATTAATTGCGTTAGGTTAGATATCCCTCATAATGTCACTTATATTAAGAGTATAAAAGCCTGTATTACTTAGTTATATTTGTTACAAATTCACAATAACTAACTTAAATTACAATTATAATCATAATAATAATATTTTTTTATAATAGTTTTATAATAGGTTTTTAAACCCCTATATTAGGTGTTACAAAGATCAGTGATCAAGTGATCAATTGTAGACATCAGGCTATTCGTTGATGACACCAGTGAGATCTGTTAGATATTTTCAATATTGTGTTGTGAGATGAAACATTGTTAGCACAGAACGGCAGTTCAAAAGTGTGAATCAGCAAGGGCGATCTCCTTGGTATTTTTATCTAAATTTTGGACAGCACGGAAGTCGAGGCAATTCCCCTGATGATCTTATAAATATTATATAAACTGTGTGCTTTGCGATATCTCTGCTAACTGTCAATTCCACTGTGTTTTAGTCTATCGGTGTAAGTGAAAAGCTTTTGTTTCAGGACATAGCTATACTTAAGGACCTTAAAGAAAGGCTTTTGAACTGCTTCGCTACTGTGAGTATGTGTCAGATACTAGGATTAGATTACATAGCTTAGCGACATATCACTATGTTATGACAATAAATTTTAATAAAAATTATTTGCCCGGGTATACCAAGACACGCAGATTGAATAAGAAAAACTAAAACTGTGTGTTTACTATATTTAATCCAAATGATATTATTTCTCTCTTATGGAGCACGGTAATTAATACACCTCATACAAAGGTCGCCTCTTCTACCGCCAAATAGCAGCAATGTGGACCATTGCTGTTTTCCGGTTTTAAGGGTGAGAGAGACAGTGAAATTACTGGGTAATGTTACATAATATCTTCAAGGTTGGCAATGCGCTAGTGATATCCTTTTGATATTGCGAGCGTCTCTAGGCTGCAGACAGGCTTGCTGTCACGTGGACTGAACGCATGCCTGTCACTTTACTTTTTTATGAAAGTTTTAGAATTCCAATTTAACCTTTATCGTTAATAAGTTGCTGCTGTTTGATGTTTACTTAAACAGCAGTAACATATTTAAGAACATATAAAACCGTCTGCATGTCCAAGTGTCTAGCCGTTTAATCGTTCGTTTTATTGTGAATGTCATGAAGGCATAGCTATTGTTATCTAACGCTCGATTTCTGTTTATGACAGGCCAGCGCGTGATCTCTCGCTACAGTACACATGCGCCAATTCAGCACTTTATATGACCATAAATATTTTTATATACAAAGAAAAACCTTTGTTTCAAATAAAAGATTTTACACATGTAAATAGACATCAGTTGATTTGTTGTTGTTTATAGATTATCAGTTGATTTGTTGTTGTTTATAGATTACGTACCTGAGAGGTGGGCAGCGTGTCAGGTGACCAAGCGAGGTGGAAGACGGCTTTTCTGAGCGGTGGCCGGGCGCGAGCGGAGAGCGGCGCAGCGGCACGGGATGACCTGGCGTCCAGAGTACCTAGGGCCCCGCGAACCAGTTGCCTGGAGTTGTCATCGTTTGCTGCACTTATGCTGGCGAACCTTACGAAATAAGGAATTGTATGATAATGGTAGTTCTATCCTCCCCAACTCCACGAATCAAGAAAGTAAATAACTCCAATTGAGTAAATGCCACGAGGTCGTCCCGCCAACTTAAAAGGCCCTGTGTATTTGCGGCATTGTTATTTTATTAAATGTTGATATGATATATACTTTATTTACTAAGCCGACAGACTTTGTACCCGTCTTTACTATACTTCTACGAGTATGTTTATCACAAAAAAAATATTGCGACTATAAATTCAGATCCTATCTTATAAGTTGGATCAAACTGTATACAGTGAGCAAAAATTGATTCAACTCAGCTTAGTAGTTTTACAAGGTCATCGCCGACAAACACCTTGAAACGAAATTTCATATACAAAGATATACGAAAAGGAAATAAGGGTAAAAACAAAGTAGGTAATCGTGTTTCCTATGTACCTTAAGCATGTTCTACCAGTCGATTTTGTCAAACATCTGAGACCTATTTATAGTGTACAGTTTCAGCCTGTTATATTTATTATGAATTTATGATTGATTATTTATTAACAGCAATATTTTATTCATTAATTAGATGATGGTTGCAGACCTTTCTAATTTCACATCCATTTGTGGTTTAAGTCATGAGTCATTAAGTCATTAGTGATAGTAATCTCAACACATATAAAGCCTTTGAACTAAGCTGTGTAACAAACGAAGGAGACCTATGCGAGTGGCTTATCTATATCATTCCAACAAACTTTGTTTCTTTCCAAAAAGCTTTGTTACAAAAATGCTTTATGTTTGTGGTAACTATTGTATTTTATAGGTTCTTTCTAACTTAAAAAACATAATATAATGAAAAATATTTATGTAGTTAACTAAATTAAAATCTACAAATACGTTTTAACTATATCATTTTAAATTATTATGCACGTTGAACGAATGATGCAGTCATATGACACGAACAATATCGTGTCATGTAGTTGTTTGTTTTACTCTTTAATCGGGCATTTATCAAATAATTCTAATACATGTGATAATTTGTTCAATATATAACGAAATCAAGTAAGAAAATTTTCCAACGGAACGAAATTAACTTTTTTTTGCTTCATACACTGGAATAGCTCTCCCCCAGGAACGTCCAGGAACGACATACTTTAGACAAGTTCTAGCAGACGGAGTTGTAGGTGGAAATGGTGTACTACGAGTAGTATTATATAACATACCAAATTTAGTAAATTTTCTCTTTTGTCTAAATATAACTCTTTTTACATATTATTAAGGGCAAAAATCATACTCTTGTATATGCTGGTTACGCGAACAGTTCAAATAGCGTTATGCAGACAAATCGCATTAAGTTTCATAGAAGATGTACTTGCTTAACGCGTGGAAATTAACTTACTTTTCGCACTACATGACGAATCTTCTGAATTTTTATCCCACATTGTAAATTACTTTTGCAATCAGTTGACTTATGTATATTAATAATTTTTTTTTTTGTAATTTTTATACTTGACATTAACTATTTATTATTACTTTATTGTCTGACATTCAATATGCATGATAACTGATATTTTACTATCTATTTTTATTTCTATGATTGTGACATTTTGTCGGCTTGGAGTACCCTGTACCCATTTAAGACAAATTCACAGGAGCAATAAAAAACATTACAAAAAATTTAATACTCTAGCAACATATCACAGCTAGATAAGTGCTTTTGAAAGAAAGAACTTACATGAAAGCTTTTGTAAAAAATATTTCAAAGAGGCATGGTTTAAGGAAGTGGCATCATAAAGCCGGTGTATATAAAGAGGACTTGTGGACCTTTATATGAAGGTATAATCAAGGAGAAAATGTATATTTTTGTCTTTAAGACCCTGTTTAACAAAGGAATTAATGTCGCCCACTTTCATTTGTATGTGCCCAACTTCCAGATACTTTTGTTCTGTAATTATGTTGTATTTTACAGCTGTTAATTGCAAAGCATTAGATACACAGTTTTAATTTTAATAGATGTAATTATAGCCATATAAAACTATTTTGAAGGTTTTCCAGCGTAAAATCTTTTCTTCAACTAACTAACTCAAATAATTCCTCTACCTAAAAAACCCAATCCCACCTCGTTCTCTGACTATCATCCTATATCTATTCTACCTTTCCTCTCCAATGTTCTTGAGCGGCTGGTCCACGATCAGCTCAACCCTTTTTTTATAAATATAACCTTAACCCTTTGCAATCCGGTTTCCGCTCAGGTCATAGTACCACAACTGCCCTTATCAGTATTACGGACGATATAAGGTCAGGAAATCAGAATGTCACGGTTTTAGCACAACGTGATTTTAGCAATGCCTTCACCACCGTAGATTTAGATGTTATGCTAGGCCTTCTACGCTCTCTTAACATATCTCCATCGGTTGCTAATTGGTTTCATAGTTATCTGTCTGGTCGCCGTCAGCGTATTTGCATCCAGGAGACTTTTTCATCTTGGAACTGTACATCTGTTAGTGTACCGCAGGGTGGCGTTTTATTTCCGTTACTCTTCGGGATATTTATTAATACCATCTCCAACAACCTTAAATTTTTCTTCAATCTTTACGCAGATGACCTACAAATGTATCGACAAGCATCTTGTTTGCATCAATGATTGGAGTGAAAATTTGGGCTTAAAGTTAACCCTAGTAAAACACAAATAATAGGCTATTTTCATCTATCAACAAAAAAATATAACATTATGTTACTTGAATAAATAATAACGTGAGGAATTGAAAAAAAATGTCGTTATTCCATAAAAACCTAAGATTAATTTTATATTTCAAAATTAAAATCCGAGTTTTATTATCTGTAAGTCACGTGACCGAAAACACCGTCCACCATGTTTTTTTCCAGAATGACGTCACAAGCACTAAAATATCTAAATGTAAACAACTGACTGTGTTCCTTAATTTTTTACTTTTTTTGTGTATAATTCCTTTTATTTTAGAGATTTTGTATTTTATTACGCTACTTTTGCATAATTAAACATGGACGTCGGATTTGTAAAAGCCGAAAGTACTAATTTACCGAAGATAGATGCGGTAATGATTACAAACTTCTTTGCGTGTAATACAGATTTCTTTTCTGCCGAATGCAGAAATATAAAAACAGCTATGTAAGTAAATCTTTCTATTACTTTATCACAACAATATCATTTGTGTGATTCATAGGTGTAATTCAATGAAATTTTCTTATTTTGAGGTTAACAACATCGTTCGGAATAGTAATAAATAACTTTTCTGGAGTCTTCAATGTCGAATTCTTACAATTTAACGCAACACACCAACGATACGGGTTATAGAAACTCATCTTTTTATATAAATAAAAACAACTCAACAAAGCCGACAAACTCAATATCGTGTCAATGACAAATGTCAATTTGAGGTTACAATATTTTAGTACTATTGACGTCACCAAAATGGCGGATGGTATTTTGGCGCGTATATTTTACGACAAATTTTTAATATTTTTTTTTCGGCATAAATCGGTCATATTTTGCTGAAATAAAAATTATAATGAATTATCAGATATATACGAACATTTTAAAAAAAAATGAAGAAATTGGAGAATAGCCTATTGTGGTGGGTAGCTCCAGGATGAGTTCAAAAATTAACTGGTCTACTCTACCGCAGATTAATTTCAATGGTATTTCTTTTCCATACAGTAGAACAGTTAAAAATTTGGGAATACTTATGGACAGTAACTTGTCCTGGACTGCACAGTTAAAGGATGTTAGTCGAAGATATTGAGATAAGATTTGATCATGTGTCCAACTCTCGTGCTAAGCTCAAATGGCTACCTATTCGACTTCGCAGGAACGCTCATGTCGTCTCTTTGCAATACAAGCTATTGTTCTGTCCTTTCCCGCCTACTTTTCTTAAAAGTCGCTTTGTGTTCCTTGGGGACAGCCATGAAAAATCCCTAAGATCGTCAGAGAATTTATCACTCAAAATGCCTCTGCATACCACAAGCTTCTATAGCAAATCATTTACAGTTCAAGCTGTTCGCTTGTGGAATGCGCTCTCCCTTAAAGTGAGATTTGCTCGTCCTCTTTCTATTTTCAAAAGAATGGTGAAGGAATATTATCTGTCACTTTGATTTTGTTTTTTGATTCTGTCACTTTCCACATTCTGTAACTTTATCCTTATATATATTTCAAATGTATGTGTATTATATGTATATATGTAAGTTTATTATTATGTATAAATGTACTAAATGCACCTCAAACTTCCACCAGCTTTAACATTATTTCTAACCAAAGGTTGCCTGTAAGAAATTGTATTTGGCGATAAGGCCGCCTCTTGTACCTACTAATCCAGGTTTTTGTGATGTTCTTGCGTTATTTTCATTGGTGTACAATAAAGAGTATATTATTATTATTAACTCATATGCTTGCTTACTCAAAACATAATCAATATGGTAATTAATTACTATAATACTTAATATCTGCTAAGTACCGAAATTCTACGTTTTTCTTCAAATAAAAACTGTTAACTCTCACTTCCAAAAACTATACGAATAGACAAATTTTAACATATCTTAACTATGAAAGTCTTGATGTAGATAATTGTTACTTTTGATTATTGTTAAGAGCGCGTGTTGTTGTTGCAGAGTTCAATGCAAAATTGTGCAAAAAATTGAGTGGACCGTCTTCATTTAAGTGACAAATTTGGCAGTTTTTTACTTATCAAGTGTTTTATTATTTTAAACAAATTGTTCAGTACGGCTGTTTATATTGATTGTACGTTTTTTATGTCTATATAATAATAATAATAAAGCATTATCTACTTTTAAACATGTTTTCATAATTAAAGTGATCGTAGTCACTTTGTAATCCAGATTTATTAGTTTCTCAGGCACTTTTAATTAGTTATTTGATAAATAAATACAAAAAAATGGCGAATATTTCCAAATTTCTAACACAAGTATTATAAATGTCTCTCTGTTCTCAATGTTTTCGTGATCTAACTGGCCAGCCATATTTGATACAATTTAGGATTTTTAAGCTTTAACCTTGAGAAGGACAGTAGACAGGTAGGATCGACCTTTCCTAACTTCAAGGAATATACGCTGGGGCAGCTGCTGGCAAAAAGCTAATTTTATATGAAGAAAAAATGCTCTGAGATCATCTACTATGCGAGTAAGATAATTTAGGTTTTACTTAGGACAAGTATAATTAAGATATATTATAACTACATAAGTTATAACATAGGAACATGTGAAACGCCAAACTAATTTTCGTAATTGTTAGTATTGGCGTATTAGGAGTTTACCAGTTAATCACGAGGAAAGAAACTTGTTTGACTTTTATTTGTTGTTTTGTTTTCACCGACAGCTTTTCTAGTTTGTACATAGTAAAGCGATTATATAGTAGCTATGTGTTTCTGATTTGCAGAATAAAAATATACGGTTAGAAATCTCGAGTAGGTAATTAGTATCCCTAGAGTATTTGAGCGTTATTATGAGTACAGGTAATATTAATATTATTTTTATCGATTTTATGTTAGGGTTGTTATATACCAAAGTCCTATTGATTCTTTTTATGGTACTGATATTTCCAAAAGGATTAGTTATCAAACAATAAACATTTGCCTATAGCATTTTTTTTAAATATACGAGGAGCGTTTATTGCGTTAATATTTAAGTATTTGCGTGAAGGATAGACATACTATTCGAGGACCACTTTCTGTATAACGTCTTTGAATATCGGAATAATATTGAACACCGAATAATATTTGATACCTTAAAAACACTTTCTATTTAATTTTGGCAAGAATTAACGCAAAAGACCAATCATAGTCGCCAACACGCTTGAGCAGCGCGGCAATTTTGGGCAAAAAACCTCCTTTCTTGGAGAAGCCTATGTCGAGCAGTGGACTTCCAATAGCTGATATGATGAATTAAAATTTAAAAGTTATTTTCCAAAGAAATCCTTCTTCAAATCCTTTCTAAGTCTAAGTATTTGAGTTAGTAAATATATATGTATATATATATATATATATATATATATATATATATATAGAACGCAAGACACTTTGTCCTAATCTACATTTGCTTTGATATTTGTATATATATCGTGCACATACCACAAAACATCGTTTTACAAATTAAAATTGTAATAAAAGTAAAAGTACTGTATCATTAATACTGGTTATACGTTGGTAACATATAGAGCACGTAATATATATATATAT
>JACJUM010002971.1:9414070-9583682 GCA_020976665.1 Heortia vitessoides
ATATATATACAAATATCAAAGCAAATGTAGATTAGGACAAAGTGTCTTGCGTTAGAAATTGGTAGCCTACGTCGTGACGACTCTGAGATTAGTATCGTATACCATTTACTACACGGGTTGTATATGGGGATAAAGCAAACTAGACATTGCACACTAAACTTTCACACACAAGTATAATGAATTATTCATTACCATGTCATCAATAACATATTAAAAAAACTTTTTTATAAATTAAATATATCAACATAACTACAAAAAATAACAATTTTATAATGATGTAAACTTATATAAATCTCCAAATGAAAATAACAATTGTAACATATTTTTGTAACAATTTTAACAAGGTTTTTTTTTAAATCTAATAAATCAACATAACCAAGTTTTACAAGTTAGTGTTTGAATAATTTTTGTCGATATCATGATTTCAAAAAATATAAGTGCTTCTTATGATTACAAAAGTTACTCCAACTAACCTCACAAAACACAAAATTTTACTAAACTAATGAAAAATCAATACTGTTTTGTTAGATGAACTGCGTTCATAATTTAAAAATTAAGGAGAATCATTCAAGAGCGAGATAAGCGTGTAATAACAACGGGAAGATTTAATTCTCTGTCACTGAGCAGAAGTGACACACGTTTATTTTTGCTTGGCGTCAAGATAAAACAGAACAAATTTAGATGTTTTAAACTGTGACGTGACTTGTTTGACTTTTGTTAATAATAAGTAAATCAGATTTGTATTATATTACAGTGTCAGTTATAAACAACATTATAAGGATAAATTTTCTGTATCACTTCAATCCGAATTCAGTTACCCTTAAAATCTTCTTTATTATTAAATGTTATTAATAATGCAATGAAATGTAATTGTATTAGTACTTCTATACATAATCATAAAACAAACCACTAGACCTGGATTTATTACTTCGATGTTCTGTAAACTAACAGGTTTGCTGAGCATCGATCTATTATCTGATATGGCATTAATACTTACATGTGCTCGTCATCGTACTCCGCGAGCGAGCGGCGAACATATTCCAGGTTGTTCACTATTGTGCATATCTCCTCTGTCGTTTTGTTTTGTCCTACAATAAAAAATATATTAGTACGTACTAAGTTAATACACTCATTTGCAAAAATCGGGTGGTTTTGATTTTAATTCTTCTTTAAAAAATACGGTACCAAAATGATTTCAATCATTTGTACATGTTACTGGCCGGTTTTAAAAATGCCGTGGTGTTTAAGACAGAAATCGCAAGTTTTCGTATGTGGACCTTAAGAACAACCTCGAAGAAGTAAGAAATGTGCATATTAGTCTATGGACGGTCAGGTGGAGGCTTCTCGCGGCCAATAGACGCAGTCATCACCCGGCCCGCGGCCCTAAGTTACTCCGTGAGTACAGAGTTGCCAGGCTTAGGTTTGCTCGAAATAGTGAGTCATGGACTGGAAGAAAAAGACTGGAATAGAGTATTGTTCTCCGGTGAAGATCGACGTCGGCGAGTGCTACGAAGACGAGGAAAACGCTTTGCAGAGGCTTGTTTTGAAGAATTCACCCCTTATGGTGGGGGCTCTGTTATGTTTTGGGCAGGAATAAATTCTTTTATTATTACCATTAAAATCTATAAATTTTATAAAAATTTTATGATAATACTGACGAAAACGATTATTTGCTTATTAATTTTTAAAATGTAATGTTTGAAAATGTGAAAGTAAAACTACCTATAATTATCAAACAAACCAATAGTAACATTTGAAATGGTTCATTGCTTAGGTGTCCAATTTTTTTTGCAATTGAGTGTATATAATTATTTCTTAAATTTATTAATTAAAGAAGTATACTTTTACAGACCAAGATAGTCAGTAAGATTAATAAATTTTAAACAGGAGCAAGTATATGGAATATCTATTCTTAAGTATGATTGAAATATATAGTTATACTATTGTTGATAGCAGGAAATTAAAATTATTGATACTCAGATCTTTAAGTGTCCACCATATTAGTAAAACTTTTTTTCTGTTTATTTTTTTATTACAGTAAAGTAATAATGCTTTTTGCAATTCGAAAGCACCTCTTTTGCGGATACAAAATTTAATATCTCGGCTAGCTTAAGCTATATGTACTACATAATAAGAAAAGTTTCCTTTAAGTTCTTCCTTTAAAATTTATAATGAAAGTTATTATATATATTAAACCAACTAAAAATTTAAAACTACGTCTCCGTTACCTATTCGACTTTCTAATATAATCGTTTAAGATTGAAGATAGTTTTTGTATAATATAGTTTAATTAAAAATAATTATTCTACCAAAATTGTGAAAAATTTAGGTATACTTATTAATACTATAAGTATAATACAGCCAAGGAAAGTTGACTAAGAGTAATCTTACTAATTGATTTGAGTTAGCTAATCCCAGTTAATAAGAAGACGTAGAGCTTAACCGATGAAAATAAAAATAAAATTGGTGTGATGTCATTTAGCCATTTTTTTTATATAAACCATAAGATCGTTGCGTTAAGTACTACGCCTACAGCCATTTCAAATAATCTGAAATAAATGCCAATATCCAAGACGTCTTGCAGCGAGGCTAGTTGGATGACGGAGATTAATGGATGTCACAGTATGAGGCGTCTGGATGGCGGCTGAGTAAAACTAGCCGCGTGAACCATGAACCTTAACCATAATGAATGTCGTCGAATCAACTAGATGGCCCGATGAAGCTGCATCATTGGGTTTTATATTTCACAACTATTTTATTATCAAATAAAATATTTATATTTTACCTAGATTTATGTCAAGTACTGACATTGAAAATACCGGTACTTACTTATGTTCGTTTTCATCTACTCAATTATCCTAAAAGATTTAAGTTCAATGAATCGTATATAATCTTAAACGTAGTAAATCAATAATATTGTTAACGAGTTACCTCTGTACGATAGATATAAAAAAACCATGCGTTTACGCTAACGAGTATGCTTGCATGCATGTAGTTTTTTGTTTGTTTATCTGTTTGTCAGATAGATTTTTTTTTGTTAGACAGATTGACACAAACCTTTCTTATCAACTTCCTCAAAAGTGCACTAATAAACACATGAAACCAGTAAAAAAAGCGAATTCATCGGAAACTTTTATAACATAATATTAAAAAAATAATAACAACAAAGAGTCATTGGAAACTTTGTAAGATCTATATACTACTTTTCCAGTTCATAAACAATGACTAAATCAATACTGTAGGTAATATAGTTGTTTGGATTCAGTAGCTATTTCTTATAATATTTATCCAATCCAAAAGCTCATGCGAACAATGTCTGGCACGGCTAGTTCAATCCTAAGTGTGCATTTGAGTGGTATCCGATATTGCTTCAGGTAAGTCAGCGGAGTTTGGTCCGGATATGGAGCGAGAAAAATTGTATTCCAGTAGATATAACCTTACTCGAAATATTTATATATATTTAATTGAAAGCGTATTATTGAACATCTGTGTTAGTGTATATACAAATACATAGATGTACGTACGATACGATATAGATATGATAAACAAAAGCTCCTACTTTTCGCCCTTTAGAAAGTTCAATAGCCGGCTAGGTTTAGGTAGGTAGGAAAATGCTGGATTCTAGTAAATATCAAGAAAATATAAGCTTGTTGAGAACTATGATATATACATAGTACAAAACAAGCATGAATTACCTGCTGTTATGTCTTAATACTTTTAACGTAAGTACGGTTCATTTCTATATCGCTATAGAAATTACGTTTATCTGATTAGTTATATGTTACTCTTAACTCACCTAATCAAGTAATATATCACGAATGGTTATTACATTAAGAGTAGACTTATTTCTACCATAACAGATCAGTTTTACTGTAATTATTTTCTTTTGCTAAAATAACTATGATATCTGATGTTTAGCTTGTTCAACTGTTGTGAACAGATTTAGTTTTTTTATATATGGACAAACACGCAAAGTCCGCATGATAGTAAGCAATCCGCAGTCTATAGACACGCGTATTAACATAAGGATCACCGATGTGTCACCAAACTTTTGACTTGATGATGATATTTTACTCAGTAACTCCACTTTTCAAACCATAATGTAACAATGTGAACAGTGAGCAAAATAGAAATGCAGACGATATTTGTATAAGTTCGACCTGACCTTTGTAAAATTTTTATAAATGTATTTCAAATGTAGTTCCTGTTATCCTTGTTGTGATGGCGTTTTGATGTATCAAAAACTACTTCCATCATTTTAGCTAAAAATTCGCATACTGAAAATAATTTAATCACTTAAAAACAGCACAGCTAGCTACAGGTAACCACATTTTGTCTGACGAGCTTACAAAGTGCTGATAGTAACGAAATGCTCGGTCTGGCGAAAGCGGAAACGACAAATTGATGCCATCCGTTTTCTATGTAAAATCGGAGAATCGCAGTGAATGCGATCATATGCAAGCCGACATACAACCCACCGGGATTGGAGTGTGGGTTTTCTTGATGTTGGCTTGCGTTTCAAAGCCTTCATGATACCCGGGATGCCCTGTATCGATTTATACCTGGGTCCTATATCTTGAGCCGAATTATATTATACTGAGTGACATAATTCAGATATTTGACATAGAGACAGTTGGCTATAGAAAAATATGATACATATTTCCTGTCAAGAAAATGTAAGTAATACTATTTCATAGACTAATTAATAGATCAGGTGCTGAAGTTGCGTCTAGTATTTATAAGTTCGATTACACGTACATTTGTACTCTACGGCTAAAAAGGCACAAAAACAAAACAATATTTATGTGGGTTTTGGGTGATTTGGTGTCATTATTTTTCACATTACATCCTCATCCTGGAAATCCACAAATTCAGATCACATAATGTTGTCGCAGAGTATTTGTATAAATTTCAGAAATACTATTGTCAATTTTGATCACTCCTATGTACAAAATTTGAATTTTTAAATATGTATTAAATTCAGCCTTAGCTCTTATTTCTAGCCTGCGACAGGCGCTACCTAGACGCTAGATTTAATAAAGAGGTATGAAGGATTGATTTACTCCACAAACACGGATAAGTCCTCAAAGTTTATGACAGTAACGGATCGCTCGCGCAGCGCTGGCGGCGGAACGAGAAATTGATGCTAGTAAATCAGTACTCGTACTCTCCGGTACAATCGCACCGTATCCTCACGAACCATTAACTCAGTAAATCACTAGTTCTTATGGGAATAAAGTAGGATGTACCTTGATTTATAAGATAAAAACGAAATCATAAGTATCGTGCTAAGCTCATGAGGGTAACGTTATTATTAGTTCATGTTACCTGATCATTGAAATTTACAAGTACAAAAGCTTTAGGTGTACAATTTGCTATAAATTAGTGTTTTAATATAATAATTTTATCTGAGCATAGGTAGCAATTAAAATAAGAATACCTCAATAAATACACAGATGACATGTGCTTTTTTACGCGATCTGTGAATTTAGTTAAACTTGTCAATTGTGTGACCAGCCTAAAGGCTTACATATTCTGCACTTACATTTTAAGGACAATACAGTGTGAGATAATTTAAATGCGTTTATTGTACCCAGAACAATTTCACTTAATAAAGTAATTACCATGATTTTCATAATAGCCTTGGTCCGCAAGAGCTCCATGAACTAAGTCAGCATAGTGCAAAGCGGTAGCGCAAGCAGCCTCCAGTAGCCGCGTGCTCCCTCCGCCTATACCTTCTTCGGAGCCTCCGATAGCGCGCCATACCAGACGCATGTGGTATAAGCTGCAAACATCAACTGGTGCAGAAAACTGACCAACAAGCAATATTTCAATTTCGAAGACCCTTAAGCAATAATATTATAATGATGCGTTCCGGACTAATAACGAGAAATTGTGTTTTACGAATAAACAGTATTAATACCATCCATTGTAAATCTAAATCGAATTAACTTAATTAGGACTCCAACTTTATTTCATTGATTAATAACATACAGTAATGGTGAAAATTGTCTAGATTTACGACCTCAAACAATTACGTTAAGATATCACTCTTAACTGTAACGCAAGAGATCGATGACGAACGGGTCGGAATTCGGCAGCTCTATACCTATACTTAATGGCGGTAAAAATGCTATTCTTTATATTAACCATAGACCCGCATTGAAAAGGCAGACTAGTTATTACTTTATTCAATATTATATCGTGTCCTATACTTGTTCTTATGTTTTATAACAGATTACATATTTCATGACTCATATTCAATCGTGAAAGCGAAAATTTCTTACACTCACTTTTATTATGTTTAAGTTCATTCGTAATTTTCGCTTCATGCGAAATCACATGATATTCAAGAAAAAACAGTCACACTATTTCATTAAAATATGACACAATTGCATTGGACAGAGCAAAATATTCGTTTCAAGATCAATCAGTTCCAACTCTCTAGGAATCTAACGCATGTATTACTTAACCTATTCCCACTTGTAAATAGTTAGGCGTATAGTTAAGTACGTTGATTTATAAGGTCCTTACTGAATGTAAAGTCAATTTTTTTTGAAAATTACATTTAATTAATTAAAACATGCACCGTTGTTATCTATGATCCTTTTACTAAAAACATGAGGTTGAGAACCAATTAACTCTTTAAAGACCATTTGAGCTGCCTCATCGGAGTAGAATTTTTATCCTTGTTAGAAGTTGTCCAAATTCCGATAAAATGGTAATCTGTTGGACAAAGTCGGGGAGTACAGTGAATGTCGCACATATTCTAATTGTTGCTCATCTAACTTAGTAGTTATTTGTTGTGCAATGTGTGATCTTGCGTTATCGTGAAGCAACAGTGACCTAGAGCGATTGACTTATCTTGGTAAACATAGTAGCTAGTTCTAACTTCATGGTTTGCAATTGTTGACAATAGATCAGCCAAAGTCATTTGGCCATTCTTTTGAAATTGGCTGGTTTTCCAGGGTTCAGACATAGCGACGAACGCTTCCGATTGTCGTGCAGTATCCACTTTCCACTTAAAATCCCTTCATCATTGTATCGGTTAAGCAAAGTAACACAGCAGTCTCAGCATATTAACAGTTTCAGTACAGTTTTATCACTTACTCCGAAGCCTGCAGCTACCTCTGAAGTTCTTCGCTTGCTTGTAATTCTTAATCAAACAGGAGATATTTCAGATCAAAGTGGATAGTGCCACAAAACGCTTATTTCAAAATATAAGGACCTTATATTAAAATGTAAATTATTAGTGCTTGAGTACAATATTGGTTTTACTAATTTTTACAATTTTGGAATCTTAATGCTCCAATTTTGCCGTTATTTATTGTTATATATAAGATCATAATTTCTTATATATAGTACGATCGAACTAGAAGTTAATTGCAATTTTACCTAACATTATATTGCAAAAATTGCTGCAACTTTTATCCAAGTTTACATGGTTTTAATCAAAAAAAACCTAACAGTTGGTGAAATTAACGGCCCTGTTTGTGCCCGGCGCCTCTGTGCCTCTTTATGCAAATAGCTCGGGGTTAATTACAGTGCCCAGCTTGTTGATGAGCGCTGTTGTTTCACTAGTTATCTATAATAGATATTAGCGGACTGGACTTCGTTCAATTACCAGCATAAATTAACTTACAACTAGAACAGTTTATTATTATTCGTATGTATAAAATGAAGCAACAATTAAATGTAGGTAGGAATATATTTTTTATACTCACCATGCGGCTGTGTCGACTGAAGATGTGCTATGTTTCACAAGATGTTCGCCTTCTACTGGTCGGTCTAAATTATAAAAATAAATTACTGTATTTTAAAATAATTTGTCAAGAGAGTTAAATAAGTTTCATTAAGGTACTCGTTATATTTAATTTATGGACGATATTGATTTAATTTTAAAGCTTTTCATAAAATAAATTGTCTGCATAAATTATATAAACAAATTAGTGCAATTTCAAAGTTATGTTGGCACAATACTACGGCATAAAATCTAATCCCGACGGAATTTCATAGATTGAATTGAAGGGATTGTTCACTATAGAAATAAATAATAGAAATTTTGGAATTGGTATTTTCTCACATATTATGAGGCAGTTTATGATATATTTTCGTAGATTAATTTATACTGTTATACAGACACAGTTATACTGTTCACAAACAATCGTATAATTGTCCGGAGCTAATAAAGGTTTTCGTGTTACAGCACAGTTTAGATTTCGATACTTATCTAAATAGCCGAGTGCCTTAGCGCGGGTGTGAACCTTCGCCTTTTGCCCTCTTAACAATTATACCTGCACGTTGGAAAACAAATCTTTTCCCAATAAACTTAGGCTATCATTTCCTGTGATTTTTTTCGTGCGAATTCTTTCCAGGGGTTTACGATCCTTTCGTACGTTTGATTCGGAAATGGTGGAAGTTGGAATTTGTTGGTTGTCAGTTTTGGAGTGCGGTTTCTGAGATCAGATCTGGGTGATGGCTTAGCTGTGTTACATTTTTTAAAGCCTTTTCAGTGAAGTTGGATGTATTTTTTTGCCTAAATAATCTTTATTAGCTTTGATGGAGTTTTCTAAGGGTTTAAAAATTGCTAGCCTAAGATATACTAATTACAACAATTAAATAAGCTTCGATGAAAAAATCTGCAGTGTAAAGACGTAACAAGTAGTTTTTATAAAAAATAGTTAACACATAAATATTAGAAAATATTATACTAATCTAGTCTATCACATTCATTCTTTACAAAAATGTAATATGCAATGTATGTAGTCTGTTTACTGTATTTTATATTTCTAAGTAGGGGAAACTTACTAATAGAAAATAGTAAAAGTAATTTATGCCAAAAATATTGGTACATTAGGATAGATTTTTGTCTTTCAGCGCAGAATAAAATCTACGTATTTAAATATTCAGTGTGAAAATATAAATAACATTTTAGTTCGATGTTTAACATATAAATCTAGAAATATATTATTTCCTTCGCATTTCTTATTTCGTTTGACTTAGATAATTCCACATGGAATTAGTAAATGTTATGAAAATATACGTACCGAGCTCTACAGCAGCTCGTACTCTTTGCAGAGCCATGGTCTTGGTGACAGCCAGCCATCGGTCAATTAATGGCTCAAACCATCTGTTAAAATAACCACAGATAAAATGAAAACCATTGATTAAGATAATTGTTACTTCTTATGCAAGAAATAAAAATAAAGAAAATAATTTTTCACCAAAAGTTGAAGTGTGCATCCCTAATGAGATAGTTGAAATGTATTATGCAAACTACGTCAACATTTTCTTTTCATCTTTATGCATAAAATTTTGCTAACCACTGACGGCCGGCCTCCGAAAAATGTCGATAGTAATAAAATCAAGTCCTGTTTCGATCATTCAAGCTTTTTACGTCTCGGTAGATTTTCCCCACAAATCTAAATGAAGTGTTTGGGATTCAGAAAAAAAGCTTTTATCGTAGATTTTTAACGTGTTGACTTTGCATGGGGAGGCTTTTAAGTAATAAAATGTCTTTATAATAGTCCAAATTACCAACCATCAATATTGTTATTGGTAGATATTGGAACTGTTTAATGTTCAATTTGAAATACAGCTAATTATATTAATGATGAAATACAATGACTAATCGTATTTTAGTCCATAACATATTACATTATATTTTGAGATGGTTTTTAATTAGGTTGGACGGATTAACACGTCGACAAGACACATTATTATTAATTTGTGGAATAAGTGAGCCGTGTCTAAAGCGTATGTAAATATATATCCGAAGGGAACAGGTACCGTGAAGCCTTTTCATGCTTTACTGACTAATTAGCGCCGTTAATTGACGTCTTACTTAATAAGCGTGAGATTCCGTGACCCACAACTCGCAAGCTTTCTTGTTGTACCTACTAGTCGATTATTTACTTTTGGGTTGTTATTTTAGAATTTTCAAAGCGGTGTTTTGTTTCTAAGTACAAATTGTTTCTTGTGGAATAATAATAAAAGTGAATTTTATTTTTCGCATGTGAATTGCAAATTTTTTACTACATGTAAATGCATTTATTTTAATAGTAATATTAATTTATGAATGAATCTATATGATAATGTATGCTCATATTAAAGCTACTGTAAATCTTTTGATGCTTTTCTGTTTTCAGGGCAAATTAATATTACATAAAAAGATGTTTATGAATTACCCGCAAGATCAGAGATTACTGTAGAAAATATACATCAAGGCAATGGTTCTGTAAATTGCGAATTAATGTTATAATTATAAATAACTAGCTGCTCACTACGACCCCGTCTAGGTTCATAGTAAATTTGTATTCCGATACCGTTAGAATATTAGTATAAAGAAGTGTTAATGATAATGACAAGAACAAATATGAGCTTTTTAAAAAAACGACTTTGAATTACTGTGTGAATAAAAATTAACTGTAAAATACGAGAATAAAGAAGCCTACATTTGAATATCCTATATAAGCCATGTAATTTATACTGAAAAAATAACCACCAATTGTATGATTTAGATAATTTGAGTCAATAACAAATTATCTCGATTTAACAAGTTCCAATAAATGTAATGCGCTGAAATATCAACGGGCTTGTTAATAAGTAAGACATGCTTGCATTTTATATGGATGAATTAGCAGATAAGGGGACTACCATTAATGTTCTATGTATTCAAAAACAATATGATTTATGATGATCTTAAAAAACTACAAACCCAGTTACACACTGGCCAGTTATTTTAAGAAGTAGAGATGGCGGTTTTACAAATAAGCAAGTATATAAAAGATAAAATAGTAATTTAATTTTAACGTTAATATCCGACAAAAATCATAAACTCGCAGAAACTCATAAAAATTCTATTAAGTTCAGTGACCTGACCACTCAATGGGTAGGTCGGAACCAACACTTCTCTTCTGTGTATTTGCTCAATTGTACCGTGACCATGTCTGAATCCGAATTGATGGTTCAATATCAGCTTTTTTTTCTTGAGTATGGGGTTATTGTCAAATTCCCAGTGGAACACTCAACTACAACGTTAGTTGCTTGGATCTTTTCCAAACAATAGAACCGTGTCAGTGTCATGTGTTTAATATTCCACTGTATAAGAATTACTGATTCAGCATGTGCTGAGCCATCGGGATGATTTGTATTATAAAATCTATATTTAGGATTAATGTAACCTTTCGTTTTTCGTTTAACGTTTCCATGCCGCTTACTACCCGCACGTAGGTTGTCTTTGGCCTGTTTGGTATAGGAGGTGGTAATATCGTTTTGTCTTTGTTGCGGGAGAGAGTTTTTGAGGTTCTCTTTATGTTTTGCAACCCTAATTAGATGGATGGTTCCCTTCACATAAAACACAACTATCCCTTTTTTTATTGTACAAGCGGCTGAGAAATGATCCCCAGCGCATTTAATGCATTGCAGTTTTTTACGGCAATACTTCTTTATGTGGCTATATTGCTGGCATTTGGAACATTGCGGTATTTCACGTTTTAAACGTAGTGGTTCAAACGAAGTAAACGTTACAATTTAAAAACCTTTTTATATTATAAATTAACTTATTATTGACTTTTAGCTCAAGTTCTACAGTAAATATTGGCAAGGTATTTTTAGTCGATCTTTGTTTTTTGTCCTAGATATTTTTAACAGAATGTCCTCGTTCAAGCAGTTTATTTTTATCTCATCTGTATTCATTGTCAGGTGATTTTTTTTTTATTTTTGGGTTTGTAAGTATAGAATTCGGTATCCTTTTCTTCTAACAGCTTTACTTTTATAGGATAAGTTTGGAGTGTATGCGGTTGAATTTTAACTTTATCGTTTTGTAATACCTTTCTTGTATGGTTTTCACTTACATTTGCATTAAGTATTTTTATTAGGGGTTGTATGTTGGCCACCTTGTCTACAAATATAGGAGGTGGTCTGGGCTCTCTGGAGGTTTCTTTTACAGGGGTATTCTTGTCCACTTCTAGTCCAGTAAACTTGTTTGAAGTTTCTATTGTTTGACTAAGCCAATAAGAGTTTTGTTTGTTTGCACCTGTTTGGCATTACTGAACTGGACCTGGGGCGCTTCTTATTTGTTATTTCAGTCCAATTTTCCTGTTCACTATTCTCACATGTGGTAGCCCAGTGAGTGATATCAGGTTGGTCTTGTTCTGATAATAGGTAAATTTTATCCTTAGTTTGTGGTAGGCTGCTGAGAGAATTCGATCTTTGTCGGTTGGTAAATAGACTCTTGTGTAGTACCTGTTGAATATATGCCTTAGGGTTTTCCCTAGGCTTTGCACTTGAGTCTGCCGTCGATTTCATAAAGTGAAAATCGCCCCCCCCCCCCTAGAATCCGATCCGAATCCTGAACATTGTCCTACCTTCAAAGCACGACACTGCTCACGGAGGGATGGATTCTCCGTATTTTACGTAACCCTCCTGGAGTAGTCTGTTTGGTATATCCACCATTTTACAAAAAGGTTAACTGATCCACAGCTTTGTCTTTTTAATCGGGTGAGATCTCACCCGATTAGGACGTGTCTTCCTGGACTTAAGGCACGCCCATACCTACTGGTTTTGATTCGCGCTAAGTATGTATTTGATTTTCCCAGTACCACCCATATATGGGAGTCAAAGGCAATAAAAGAGATGTACATAGTTATCCGTCACTATTTTCCAAAACATTTGAAACAGACATCTTTGTCCCAGAATAATATAGATTCCTTAAAAAAATGTTAATAAACAAATCCGATCAGTGGTTTTATTTATGGATATCACTAAAGCATGTGATAAAGTTATTATTAACATACTTTTAAATAAACTCCAACAATGTGAAATAAGAGGTAAAGTGCTTAATTTATTCAAATAAATTTTTTTAAATAGAAAACAGACTACTCAAATTCTGAATATCTGTAACAAAAATAAATGTGAAATGGCTTATCAGTCTGGTTTGACCCCAAGGAATTATTTAATGACATTCTTTCATACGAATAACTGTAAATAGTGATGCCCTCCTATCTTATATGCGTCGGATGATATTTTTTGTGGAACAGGCAGATAACGAGTTTCTCGAGCCCAAAGTATAGGGGCTACGTACAACCCCAATCGCACAGATTCTTGTGAACCTATGCGATTAAGATGACAGAAAAAATTTTTGCTTGATTCCTGAATTGCTTCTGAATCAAATTGATCTTTGAATGTGCAACGTTTGTAAAATACAAAATTGGCATGTTTCAAGTCAAGAAAAGTAAATAACATGTGCAGAAATACATAATTTCTGTGCGTGTCGTTTATTTTACACAAACATATGAGCCCCATGCAAAACAACCGTTTTTTCCAATTTTATTTCAGAAATGGTCCTCGAATATTTAAAAAAATACCAGAACGTATACATTAATTAAGCATTACTGATACTCAAATGGTACTATAATTTAAAAGACTTTCTGTGGGATATCTGATGACTGACCATTAAGCCCAATATTTGTTGAGCCCTACAAATAAATATTGTGCGCCCATGAGGTACAATACAGGTAATACTTACATGTTCTATTTTTAAAAACCCTAAGCCTGTATTAACAGTGCCCCACAATTTTACACGCGTTAAGTTGCAGAATTTTCAAATAAACTTTGCTCCCCTCTTTTACCCATTAAGGCAAGATCTATTTAAAAATATTTTACGTTTTTTATGACTTTTAATGAAGAACCTTTATGCTAAATTTAATTTGAATAACTTTAAAGACAGCAAAAGAGGTAAATTTTAAAAGTTAAAATTTCTAACCCTTATAGCTTAGGCTCTGCATTGCAGTAGGTCAGACCGTCAGTCAGCTTCTCCTTATGTATATATAGATTGATTGATTATGTAGTATTGGATATTTATTCAACTAGCTTACATCGCCAAATGTTAGGATCTTATAGCACAGATAATTATTTTTTTTCATATTATAAATAAATAAATAGCTACAAATAAATACTGTCATTGTAAATTGAAATATAAACTATCCTGTCACTAAGTTGGAACAAACTGCACACAGTGAGAAAAATTTGATTAAAATCGAATAAATAGTTTTGACTTCTTTGTGGCCAAATAACGTGACTTTAAATTTATATGTAAAGAAAATGGAATTTCAAATAATTTCAAGGTTATTGTAAAAGTCACTTAATGTTAACATATGTCGATGTTGTTCGTAATTGAAAACGCCCAATAGAGTAAGTTAATTGATTACAAAATAAATATGTAAATGCTCCTGCTTAATCTCGATCGTATAAAACGGCTTTGAAATTACTAAAATTTGAAATTCAATCAGGCCTTGCTACGAAACCGAGACTTATTATTTTCTTGTAAGCCGATCGGAGAATTATGTATCAAGAATTATTTAGATTTCTTGCTAAATACAAAGCATTACAACATTACTTAAAAAACAACTTATAAAAAAAAAGGAAATTTATTAGAAGGAAGTCTTTTTAGCCTTTAAAAGCCACTTCCTACTCTTTACTCCTGAATAAAGTGCGGATATTGCTCAATGTTGGATGGGACCTTACTTGTAGGCATCTAGCAATTGGGGCGGTGGGTCGTGAGCGGGATGTGGTGCTGGAGCTGGTGCAGCCGCAGCAAAAAGCTCGCGGACTGCCGACAATACTTCAAACGGCAGAGTTTTCGCGGACACGATGAACACTAGTGGATTTAACGTTATAGACATTTTATGATACGCTCACTTATTTTTATACCTCGATTAAACCTTTAACAGTTAGTGCAGGTACCATATTTTTTTAGAAAACTAAGTTCTAGTTTTTTATATTTTGAATTACTTTATGCGATAGCGAAACATTGATGGTGATGGTCTTCTTGAACTTAAATGTTATTAATTCAATAATTACCCCACAAATGACTTAACATATAGTGAAAATTTCAAAATAGGTAATAACAACTTTAGTTTAAACTGTAATTATAGCTTATAATTTAATTAAAATGATTTAATCGTATTTTTTATGACCATTCTATGTGTAGCAAAATTGTTAACTTGTTATGATTATTGGCTAGTGTTCTATTATAACAGTTATAAAATAAAACTATGTAACAATGTTATTCCCAAAGAATCATAAAAAACATTAATATACGAATATTTACAAATCCATCTAAATAATTTTGGTTAAGTTCTATTTGATTTACCTACTTAGACTTTTAAAGCAATAATATTGTTTTATTGGGTACTCATACATTTTTAACATCTAGGCAACATACCCCCATTTTGCTGATCATCGCAAATCTCTTCTTCAGCAACGCCACACCATCCTTCGGCGACCCAAAGATCCACGCATTGTCTGACATCTTCAGATACCTGTTTAAAAAAAAGTTTACTCAAGGCAAAGGGTCTTAAAGGATTTTATTTTATTAGACTAGTTCGACAAACAAACATACAGTCCGCGTGACAATTTGCGTCACAGCAGCCAATAGACGCTCGTAACATAAATATATCACTAACGCGTTGTCAACGGTGTGATTTGAAGATATGTCACATATATCATCATCATCATATCAGCCATTGAAAGTTCATTACTGGCCATAAGCTTCCCCGAGAAGGGTGGAATTTTGCCCAGAATTGCCGCGCTGGGCAAGCGTTATGGCAATCGCTGTACGCAGCTTTTGCTACGGGGATGGTACTGCCCAGTCCCGCCCTGAACAGTTGAGCTACACTGTTATTGGTGGGTATATCGCCATCTGTCGTTTCTGGGACATTAGACGCCTTTTACAACACTTGGTACAGGGGGAGATACTATTCTTCTCTACCGGTACCTCACGGCCTTGCCAGTACCTAACGGCCTTACCGGTACCTCATGGCCTACTGTCACATTATTCAGTTATTTTACTACCTCTCTCACTCTTCAAATCGTAATGCGAATGTAATTGAAATGCGACACTGCTATTTGGCGATAGAAATAGGTAAGAGTGAGGTACTAACGCCAATGACATTTTGTATGAGGTCTACCTTATGTGAATGGTTAGCAAATATAGGATAACGGCGTAGTAAATTATATCTACTAACTAGCAGAATAATTCGTTTTTTAAAATTGCTAATCCCACCTTCTGATTTAAACGTATTATAACAAAACCATACAGACAGTCTGGTTGAACTAAAAATATATGATTGTCTATAATGAGAATCGTCAGCTGTTTTATCCGCAACAGACAATGTTGGGAAAAGAACATGTGTTCGGTAGAATTGCAGTAATATTTTGATTGAGTTCGTATTACAAAAAGATCAGTGCCCCATTAGAAGTTTTATGCAGCTATTATATTCTAATTTAATAAGTTCTAGTCAATTAGTTGTCCAATTACCAAGCTAATCATAGGAACTAACGTTTATTTTCCTTGAAGTGGGAAGATAACCAGGGATTAAGTATAAACACAGTTTCGCTTTTGTCTTCAACAGTTTTTTTTATATTCGATATAATAGAATCGAGGTCAATAGATGCTATTTCATACAATCACTTCTAATTAGTACGAAGTCAGTAGATGTAGCACTTTACACGGAGGATTTGCATTCCTAGCTGTTGGTAGAGTGAATTTCCGGAATGCCGTTCCTAATAGAACACGACAACGGGAAGCTTTTCTCTAGCTAGGAATGTGTTAACTAAAGTTGGCCTGCACTATAATATTATGCCAATTGAAAATGTAAACATCGCACACTGGGACAGAGTTCGTAAATCTATCTTTGTTTTTATTTCATAGAGTATTTGCTTTAGTTGGTTTATTCGCCTGTCTAATACCATGATATTATAATAATTGCTATTTCTTCATTTTGAATTCACACATTTGCATTAGGTATTATATTTTTTCTAAAGGAGTTAATTCCTTATAAAAAATAATAGTCAAATACAATAAAAAATATGAAAATCGTAACAGTTACCGTTAATATTTATTTATCCATAAGCAATTGGTCGCTACACCGGCTATTTTATGTAATATTTTGAAATTTAAACTTTAAGTAACATTTTATATTTTTTAATTTACCAGTAACCACAAAACAGCAAGTGGAAGAGAAGAAATAAGAATATTGTGTGCAAGACATAGCACTTGCTCCTCATCTGTTTACAATTTATAGCCGGAGAATTTTTAACGAACGATTTGTATACTTATTTGAGAACCATAACACAACAGTCATCGCTACTTACAATGATTAGACCCAGCGAAAGTATATGTCAAAATTGTGTTACAAATATTTTATAACACAATTTTGTCAAATGTACGTTAACCTCAAAAAATAAAATCAAACAATTTAACGCGATGAGTAACTAACTACATGTAAGTATGTATAATTATTATTATTTTGGTCTTTGCCCTTTTGTACCAATATATACACAAATCAAGTGTGAAAATCTAATAATTGGAATTTAAATATGGAATATGAAATTAAAGAGAATCTAAGAAAATTATTGACTTACCATTTTATCGATTTGAGTGAAAACGACGCTGAAGTATGGAACGTTATTTGTTCTGAAACGAAACGAAAGGTTGATAGATAATATTTTCTAAATAAATACGCAGAATAGTTAAATACACCAATTTATAGTAGGTTTTTTATAGATAACATTTAATGAAATTCTATTTTGTCATGTGACTATTGGTAAATTACAATAATTATCAAAGCATTGATTGGGTATGCTAATAAATGAAAATATAAAATTCAAAGGAGAAACTTTAAAGCAGTTAATGAAATGATCCTTAACAGGCCAAAGAAATCGAAAACCTATCAAGGATAAAAATATTCTTCTTTTTATTTAAACCTAATGAAAAAGGAGTTAAAACTATATACAATTTCAATCTTAAACTTAAAAAGTACAAAGTATTTAAAAAGTAAGAACTTAAAATAATTTAAAAAGTAATTATAAAGAGTATTTGAAAATTGATTGCTTACGTTTCAAACAGTGGGTGGTAGTATGTAAGACCCTGCTGCAAATCAATCTGCACAAGCGTGATGAGATTCACAAGATCTTCGCCACGTTCTGACTCCGTGTCTTGAGCACACAGAGCTTCATACCATTCCGACGTGCCCTTGCGTAGCGCGCTCACTATTTCGGTCCTACAAAATACAGTTTCTTTACTCCTGAACTCAAATCCATGAATTACCTACTTGACACAATATTTAAAAAACCTACATTAATTATATTATTAGGACGAACTTAGGCTGAAAGCACTTTAAAGCTGCTTTTATGAATATTTGTAACGTCAAGTGATTTAATTGGTAATCTAAAATTTAAATATTCCACGATTCCTTGAATTTATCCGCACTCAAAGACAAAGTTTGAACTAGTATTTAAATGGATACTAGGTCGGTTGAATATATTTAAAATATAATTAATAAAGGTATTAAGTGTTAAATTTAGATTACTGATCCTAAAACTTATTTTGCTTTTCCACTTGAAGAATTAATTAATAAAATAAACCTATTAAAAAAAGAGTGTTTGGCATTGATATAAATATCTTTACATATTATAGTCTGTGTACTGTGTAAAACATTTCTAGTAATATAACATATTTTTATGGGTTCTTTCGATATTCCACGATGATGCAAGATAATATCTTCCTCCGCATTGCTCCCTTCATTTCAGTGAGCATTCTGCTGGCCTACATAACAGAGTTAATAAAGGCGCGGTTCTTTAGTTTGAGAAGGACTGACTAAGGGGGTCTTTGTAAAGAAACTTTCCTTTTAGAGTACTTGCCTGATTTCCTTGTTGAAGGGACAACATCTCCAAAATGCTTTCATCTGTGACAGCTGACTTAAACAGCGTAGAAGATACTCGAGCCTGGACAACATAAATAAAAACAAACATTTAAAATTTACCTATACTTTTTAGTAAACAAACATACAAATATATTTGCTTATAGGAATAAAGAATAAGAACTGATATACTTTAGATAATATGCTTGTATATATAATACTTGTTTTACGATTCAATAATATAATTACATGGTCAATACATTGGGAAACGACAGGAGTCTGTCAATCTGTAGAATTGGATTCTTTTGAATAGGTGAAATATTTGTACTAATTTGACTATTATTGTATGGCAAAAATTTAACGCTTTTGCTTATTTTCATTGTGTACTATTGTAAGAACAAAAATAATATATTAATAATATAACACAATTCTTTTTAATCGACTATCGTGTGAAAATTGTCAACCCATTATAACAATTAACCAAACCTTATTAGATACTACTTATACGCAGTAAAATGTATTAGAACACAAACAATTATAAGCGAAGTTGCGCATAATGAAGTTACCAATTAATGTCACTAGAAGCTGATCCCTCAGAGGTATTGTGGTTGGCTTCTAATCAATTATTCCACCCTCCTTAGTCCCGCATAAACTGGTCCTATTTTGACCTGCTTTTGAAATATGCCCTTTTTGACGTAGAGGTTAAGAATTTATTGCTCTTACGTAGATAAAATAAAGATTGGATTTTTTGTAGGATTTTATATTGAATTCTTGGTTGAACACCTGCTGAAGTAATCAGTTATTTTGTAAGAAATCATGATGAATTATTAAATGATTGGTATTCTGTTTAGTAGACATGCAGGTTCTTAAAATACAAGGTAAGTCAGTTATATTAGTTTTTGTATTCTATAAGGTGTTATTAATGAACATCACATTGTAACATATTAATAACTATTAAATGTATATAACAAAGTATTGTACTGAAGTAGAACACTAATTCGATATCAGTATATACGGATATCGAAAAAGTTCAACAATTAAAATAAATTATTCGTTACATTGTGGAAAATATCGGTATTTTCCGCCATTCCGGCCATTCGGCACTAATCAAGGAAGGCGTCAATGAAACGTCATTTTACATATTAATGTGGATTAGATCTATTTCTAAACCTAGTTTTAATTCAAAATTTGGTTTCTGTTAAAAGTTATACTACGTTGTACAGAAAACTAGCTTGAACATAAAAAATAAAAGGGCGGTTACTATTACAAAGAATTATAAATTGTCTTGAAATATTTGCGACTACTAAAATTATGAACTACAAAAGGGAAGCATTGGGTATAAAATTATATTGCGTTTCGGTACATTTTATAAGCTCTCCGGGGGCTTAAATTTTTCCGACGTTAAATACACATACACCTAAACCATGCCGATAAATAATTCCGTCCATAGATAAAAATCCCAATTACATTAATAAAAATTCGTTTGTTACTTGATTTTTATAATACGTAATAATAAAAATAAATATTTACAAATATAATCACATTAAAAGCATAAAAAATTATGTAATATCGAATATGCTAAAACAAATAATGATATAATACAAATGTTACATTTTAATCCAGTCGTGAATGTGACTTTGGCGGCGAACTCTTGAATCGAAATAATAAAAACATGCTATATTGTTCGACATATTACGAATGCTTTTTCAATACATTCGAATGTGGCCTGTGGCTTAAAATACGATCCAAACTTTGACAGGGGTCAGCCTACATACGTCGGTGAATGACATGGGCTGTTATTGTTATTAATGCGATGCTTTTAACAGTTAAGATGGATGGTACTTACGACCTATACTCTTTTAGTTTACAGTCCACGGATTTGATTCAATGTAACCGCAAAAACATAACTCATATTTTTATTCATAATAATTGAATCGTATTGGTTTGGACATTTAATCGTAAGTAGGTACATGTACGACATAAATTTTTTCCGTTAGAATACTTGCCTACATATTACCTTTACTGCCATAATTATTACTTTTTTCTAATTATTTATTATCATGATGATATCATGCAACAATTTGTATTTTATATATTAACTCTACAAATTGCTACACGTAAAATATTTAAACCGAACCCTAAACATTGTCTGCATACCGGTTTTAAGCTTCTTTACTGTTTGAATTGGATTATGATCATTTAATTTGTCAGTATTATACGGAATGTAATAAAAATAACTTAAGATAATCTGACCATTTACAGATATCTGTTTGGCAACGTCGGGGCAAAATAGGTCCAGCCATTTTAAAAGTCTGCCCTAACAAAGACAGAATTAATAGGTTTTATAAATTGTTTCTATTTTGTTATGAGACATCTTATTATATTTTAAAAGAGAAAATGTGAATTGTTTGGCGTAAAGTAACCCAGTTGATAATATTGTTGATAATTGGGCTTTTCGAGGTTTACCATATCTTTAAAGCTCGAGTGATGAGTGCCATATGTGAACGTGATGTAAATATCTTACTTGTTGAGGCTGTATTGGTGGAGTACAGGATAAAGATCTCTATGCAGCCTGAGCTGGTGCAGCGCCCTTTCGACAAACTCGCAGAAGCAGTCGGCCAGCCAGCGCTCCTCATCACGTGACATGCCACCAGTGTCGCAACTACCGCTGGATGCGGCGCCCTCGCAGCTGCACCACGAACGCTCCAACTCCGTCAGCAATTTATACATGTATCTGCCACACCAAGCAAGATATGTTGCATTTCATAGCTAAAAGGGTGTGAAAATAACGAAGTGCGTAACATCGGATCAAGTGATCCCTTGTGTCTCTGTCATACAAGTATCAATAAAACGCGAAGAGTTACATAAGACCAGTCAAGTTTGGTCAACCCGGGATCTCTGAGTATTGATTGAACTTTATGCGATCTTCAAGTAGATTATATAATTTGAAAATTTTATTTAAAGCATTAATATACGGGCATAATAGCTTTAGGGATGCGATTCGGTCAGCGTAGACTTCCCGACAAATGCCGAATTTCATCAAAATCTATTTCACTGGCTAAACTGGAAAAGCTTAACAAACTTACGAATTTATAAAATAAGTATCATACTTAATTATTAACTGGCAATAGTAAATTTACTTACTTTAATACCACGGCATCTTCTCGTAAATAAGTGATAGAAATAATAAATATAATAAAAATAACTTATACTAAATTTAGGAAAAATTAAGATATGTTTTATTTTATTCCTTGTATTATTCGTTGACCACTCGGCGTATACTGATGACTTACAACAAGATTAGATTTTATGATTATATAAAAATTATAATCTCACTTGGGATCTAGCGGAGCATCGCTGTTGAGCCGGCACGCAGCAGCAAATCTGGCAATAGCAGCCTGCAGCCCACTCATGTCACCCTGTATAGCATGCTGATGCAGTAAAGTCTGCGCGGGGCCACACAATTCCCCCTCCCATGCAGACCTGCTTACACCCTCCGCTCCACCTGACGCTGCACTTCCAGCCATCTCAACTTCGTGAGCGAGCAGTACTCCGAATAGACGTTCATGTTGCCGCACCTTAGAGATGTATATTTGAATTAATTAAAAAAAGGAATGGTGGCTTTTATGGACCTATTATATTTGTACCGAGTGCGAATTTCTTTATAACCTTTTTTAAATTTCACCTGATTACCTTTTACCTGATGCAGGCAACAATAGGAATTACTTAAACAGGAAAAAACATTAAACATCTAGAAAGATGCTTCCGTAGACATAATTTCTACAATTAAAAGAGCAGACTTTGGGATATAATAAATGTAAACCTTGAAATGAAAATGGAATGCGAAAACTTGTAGAGCGAAAAAAACGCCATTGAGTCACAGTGGAGTGAAAGAAGTACCCACGACGAATGAATTGGATTTATCGTGTAATCGCAATTTCGCTTCAGTCGCTCGTTCACTTGATTACTTGGGACTATGGGAGAGTTTCACTCACTGAATACGTTATACAGGTGGGTAATTTTTCAAGTGAGTTAGTGAAAACAGTTAAAATTTCTACATAAAAATAAAATTAAAATTCAATTAGTTAAGGGAATTAAAGTTCCAAGCAATTAGGCTCTCCCAAATAATTAATTATTATAATTCCTCCCTGTAAAGTATACAATTTGGATTCTCAATTTTTTTGGATTACACCGGCTTGGTTAGTTGTTCAAAGGAAAAATTTACATAAAGCTGAAGCCGCAACTGACCAATATGATGGATGTGGAGGATATGACGTACGCTAATTGATCGCGCACTGAAAGCACTCCCCGTGTTCACTGCGAAGATTAATGAATGCGGATATAGCGAGACAGACCACTGTGATAATTTTTTTCAATTATCATTTTACATCACTTGTTCAAAAGTATTTATTAACGTGCTACGATATTTTTTAATCGTTATTTAAATAAGTTCGACACAATTATACTTTCCATAGAATAGTAGTAAACTTCGTAAACAGTATATATTAAGTAAACTTCGTATATTTATACGATTTTCTAAAATAAACGCATATCATAAATGCGTGTTGTATACATTTGATAATAATGAACATGTATGCGTCTATGTTAGAAAGTTTTGTATATCAAGTCAATATAACATTTATAATTTAATAAATATACATTGATTGAAATTCAGAATACCATGTAATAACTCCTAATGAAGTTATTATATAATTAAGTATATTTAGTATAGTTTGTTGTTACAATGAGCTTACTGTTTCCTACACTAGCTCAATTGTTTCAAATTTACATGGATAAACATTTTCACAATATGTAGAGGGATAATGAAACTGTTAGTTTGTGTTCGCCAGAATTACTCACGTTTTCAAAGTGCTCAACATATACCATATCAACATAACTTAAACTACATTTACTAAGTAAAACAGTTAATGTAGTTTGTACACATAGTTGACATGTAAAGAGTTATAAATATAAAAAATCTTCAAATAGCAATACCCTACAGCCTACACTACAACCAATCACAGCTCCCTTGTATAGAGCATATTCGATCTTTCGGGTTTAAGTATTTTTTTAGTTTCAGTATTAGAAAGGATTATTTTTGTTATCGTAGACAAGCAGAAAAAGGTAAGCAAATCACGAACTTGATGTTTGCAGCAGCAAAAACTCCTGGTAAACGTTTGCGGAGATACATAATGATGTTTTCTGATATTTTTTATAGGATTGGATGGAACGATATTCAAGTTCGTAAAAAAATCCACATGCTTCTTGATTACTTCGTAGAAACTGGATCATATCATACTGATAAATCGGTTTGTTTCTTATAGCAAGTAAAAGTAAAGCAAATCTTTGATCGTTGTCGATAATATTGTACAAAATAACTCAACTTCCGCAAATGTGCTGGGGTAGAATATTACAAACGCAATCAGAATTTACGAATTTCTTCATATAATATGCCCGATTTGTTAAAAACTTCATACATTTGTCACGTTGAGCCAAATAATAAAGGAGAAGAGAAGGAGGGGAGATAAAATACAGTATATATTTTTTTGTTTTGTTATTGTATATTTATAGCAGTTTCTAGATTTCTTGATATTGTACATTTTAAGTGTGACGTATTTATTAACTGTTTACATGGAATAAACACATAATTTAGAATTTTAGCATTATGACTTGTATACAAGTCAGTGCAGACTTAATAACGTATGTGTTTGCATATAAGTATACCAGCTGATCCGACAGACCTCGTGTTGTCTTAAATTTAGATAGTATATAAACTACCCAATCTCTCAAGTTAAATTACAATTTGATAAAACATTGTTATAAACAAAGACGAAGATGTAATAATAGTTATACATAAAACATGTGTACAGGAGATTGTCCAATTGGTATGTTTTAACATTTATTATTTACAAACGTAACCATACAAACCATACAGATAATGAGAAGTGTAAGCGTGAAATGTAAGCGTGGTTATTAATTAATTAAGCTCGTGAAATGTTTGGGATATACATAGTATTAGAATTTATTAATTCTCCGATACTAGAGGCATTTGTTGCAAGAAATAACTGGGGTTTAATTTAAAATGGAATTACTATTAATTAAAAAAATATGTTTGCAACCTGAAAATACCGATCATAAAATGCACTTATCAAAAAAATAAAGATTTATGATCAAGGGAATGCTTATATTTTTTAATCCTCTGTAAAATATAAGACAGTAAGACTTAAATAGCCGTATCTTAAGGTCGCGTTGTTTATATATTTTTTTATTATAACTTTACCATTAGATTTATTTTTTTACACTTTTATTAGACCGCAGATAAAAGTATTATATGCTAATTTCAACTTGATTCATTCCTGTGAAAAAAGGGGATTTGTCAGAAAGATGGACAGCAAAATAATCCTATAAGGGGTCCGTTTTTTTTGAGAACCATAAAAACAAATATAAAAATATTTGTTCAGATCAATTTCTCAACAAAAATATGTATTTTACTGGCACCCTATTTTCGTATCGGCAGACACATAAAATATTTTCACTGTTCTACTTTTGCATATACTAAATACATTGCGGAGACTAAATATTATAAAAGGGTCCATCTCTTTTATCACTAAAATACCTAGCATATCAGGAATGGGTAAATTCGGGAGCAATAAATAAAACATGTTTCCCAAACGAGAAAATAGGAGACCTGAATTCAGAATAAGGATCATTGTATATTCGCTGGAGATCCGATTATACGTGTTTATTTCTTTGTATTGGGTACGCGAATATATTGGACAAACAAAGAATAGCTAAAAAGTTGTTATCGTTGAGTATAGAATACCTATGCCCTTTATATTTACTTAAGTAAATAAACAAGCCGATACGAGCGAAAATAACAACATGGTCATCGGAGCGTGTGCGACGAGCGGACGGCCGATAGCCCTGGAAACAAAGACCTTCGCGTTACTATAGCGACTAATGACTCGCTGCAAAAAGCCAATAAAATGTTTTATGTACGGTGCACCAGCCCGACAGATTAGCAATATTGGACTGATTCGCCGTAATCCACACTGACAATGTACCTGCCGTTGTATCCCATCCATTATATATTATAGATCTTTACTTTAAAATATAGAAAGCGGAAGTCTGTAATACACTATTAATTATATTTAACCTCTGAAAACGTTACATAAGACAACAACAACAAAAAGAAAATTAAAGGTACAGTGGTTCGTACGGTGTCGTTTTCATACTATCCGACGACGTATTTTTACAATTACCAAAGATTAAATGAATAGGGATATCTTATTATACTTGCTCTTAAGAAAATAGTAAAAATCATTACAAAATTTATAATATGAATGATCAACGAACAAAATGATCCAAGCTTTCCGATGACTAACTTGTCATTAAACTAATTCGACAGTTCCGAGTGTGCATTCTGCAGTGTCCTTATCTTGATTGCCAACGGTTGTCCGATCCAACTAACATTTATGTGATGAACGTTTGTGTTTGTTTTATGTCTGGGTGTGCCTGGTCTTTATTTATTTAATTCATCACCGTCTAGGTTTTTAGCACCGCGGTTCGTTGTATGCGGGTATTTCTTAATGTGATAAATATTAGAAAGGTCAAACATATTTCTTAGTTAAAATCGTTCAGAAAATTAGAATAATGAAAAAAGAAGAAAATCACAACATGATAGCTGAAAGGGCAGTATTCCACTTGACTATAAAAATACTCAGATTTCCGAATGCCTACTCGCTATAACCTCAATATTGCCTCGCGACATACGTAGATCAGTTACCAAGAGATTCTGATATGTTTAATTTTAAACGTGAAAAAATTCTAAAAATTCTCCTTCAAAAACCTTATTACAAAGTCTGAGGATTTATTTAGGTCGCTAAAGTAGCTATGTAGCTCTTATTACTTAACTATCATCTACATTAGAATAAAATTGAATTATACGATTTCATAATAAACGGAAATTTGCTGACGGGAAACATTAAAAAAATATATGATATAACCGGGAGAAGCAGTTTTGTTGCTAAATTAAATTATAGCTGTTAACTATTATGTTAATATTTAATCTTGCAAGCTGTTACCTGTTGCCAATTGTCGTCATCATGACGACCTGCCTCACGGGCTGACAGCCACAGGCGAAGTCGGATACGACCCTGCACAGACGAACGCTGAGATCGAGCTTCCAGCTTATACCATCCTTCGACGCCGGTGGACGGAATCTCGCGTAGAGGGATGTTGACGCAGCCTGTATAAAAAGAATCAACTTACTCATAAAAGTTTCAAAATGTTGTATGAAAACATATTAGGTACATCGTTGTCATATACACGGTTAAACATAGGCCTCCTCAAGGAGGAATATGATCATAATTGCCACGCTGGGTAATTCAAGCGTTGCTTTACAACGGGAATTCTGCTGCCTATCGTCGTCTAGTTGTTTTTGTAAGTGCTGCAAAGGGAGGTAGTATACTTGCCTAGTACCACAGCAATTTTATATGTATATATTTGGTACATGTTTACAAATAGCGTATACTAATAACAAAACTGCGAATGTGTGTTTGTCTGTTTATTATGCTTTCATGGCTTAACTGGTGAATGAATTTGATACATGTATACATGATACTTTTGACATTGAGAAAATTAAAGTCCTCGAGTAGTGCGATTCATATTCGGACTACGTGGACAAAGTCGTGGACGGAAAGCTAGTGTATACGGAAGATAGTAATTATACTTAAATAGAATACCTAATTCCTTTTCTATGACGTAACCTAACCTCGCTAATATAAGTTTAAATGAATCGGTAGCCCGTGAAATAACTTTGATAAAAAAATTAATTGTAATTGTGTTTGGTTTTAACTTATTACAATGGCCATAAATAGATACATAAGAATCTTTACCTAAGCAAACTATTACAACCTGAAAGAAAAATGAAGTATACTGTTATAAAAACTATTCACTAGCTAGCACGAAACGCAAGCCTTTAAAAGGGAATACAATGTGCCAAAAAATAAAATCAGACATTGCGAGCTCGACATTCGAGTTTACATTTTCCTGTTTTCGCAATATCTCGCCCCGCACGTCCGATTTTACGTCATTTGTGTGTTCAGATACTCATGCACGGACAGGCTTTTACTTGTATATAATACTACGTATTAGTGTCGAAATGGATCTTAAATCAGTGGTACAAGACATTTAATGCTTACAAATGGTGGCTAGAAAACCACGGAGCGATATCAGTTACACTGTATACACGCATTTCCCATAAGTACGTGGAATATGCGTCGTAGGATCGAATCATTCCTTTCGAGCAGAAATCAAATAGTACTTACCTACACTGGTAAATAAATATTGAATCTGCGCCCTCGTCCATCAATCTTGTTATATCCAATTTAACGACGCGAAGTCGCGTTTCATCCTATTGCCGCGTAGAGATTTGAAAATGTCAGCACCGTAAAAGAGGCTTTTGGGACTTAGATGGATTAGTTTGGTAGAAGGGTCCGTAGGAGGTCACTTGAGATGTATCGTCCCGGGAATAGTGATGTTATATGACTTTATTAGAATGTTAACCGCATCGTAATAACGCGATAAAGAAAACAAAGGTACTTACGGAACTTTATTATTTCTTGTTCAGATTCTATGTGACTTGTTGATCGTGTAATGAACTTTACCATCGAGCAAAGGTCAGTGATGAAGATTGACAGAGTCATACAAATATTATTGGAGTTTTCTATTATATAGCTTATCTATTATACATTATATAGCTAGTGAATAGAAAAATTCTTAGGAATTTATTTATTAGTGCCTCTGCCTCAATTTTATCTTTGCATGACAGGTGTACATAGTCTTGTTACCTCTTCATTCTTTTACGCAAATAAGTTATAAGGTATAGGGCAGAGGGCGACTTACTTGTAATATTTTAAAAGCAATATACGTATTTAGGACTAAAATACACCTACAAAAGTGCACATCGATTCATAAATGTGAGTACGATAACTCAGTTAACTTTTTACTTGCTGGAGAAAATGTTATGAAGTTAGCGACTGCCACACCGGTTAAAATCCTAACCGTCCATTTTCGTTTCATACTTTACGATCACAACGTGACTGGCTTCGAGCATATATTATTATGAAAGCGGCCCAACTATGCTGTAGGAAGCAGAGGAATTTGCTGAATCATAATATCGGGCTGCGAAATCATGTGGAATTTTATACCCATTAGTTCTCGCTAAAATGAAATCCTCTTTCAGAGATTTTGTTTAATAGCTTCCTAGCAGAGCGATAAAACTGCTTAAACTTATTTATAGGAGACTCACTAGCCTACGCAAGTAAAAAATGGCTTTGACAGCTAAAGCAAAAGAGTTTTAAAACCATTCCAAATAACAAAATGAATATATAAATGTAATAAAACTATCTCTTAACGGTATTAAAAAGCGGTTTATTTAACTTTTCATATTTTCTGTTTGACGTTTTGATCTTAAGATTGACAAAAGAAGTTGTGTAATTTATAAAATGTATTTGTACTCATCATACAAATATATAAACTTATAACAGATTCACATTTTATGAAATGAAAAGGTCCTCTAATCTAATTTAAATGGAACATGATTATCCCGCAGATTATAGTATTATCTACAATCGGTTCAGGCTTATATATAAACGGAGCCTACGTCAATACCTAATCCGCATTTCAATTATGGGGACTGGACAATATCCATCGGCTATACTGATCTAGCTTGACTCTATTATAAGCCACAATACATAATAGTTAGATAAAAAAAGCACTACTGGTTAATGTTTAAAACATAATTCGTGTTTGTATTGATCACTTAGAGTCATCAAACTTAAATATGGTTATGGTGAATTTTAAAAATATGTACATTTTCGAGACCGTACCAGGAAATAGTACCGACACCAACACCAACCGTTCGACAAGTGACATTTATATGCGCTATAGAAGGAAATTCATCTGACCTATTTGTAATACTAGTTTGTCTCAATGGGGCTTATTGTCCTAATGGCTGAAGCAAAATTTGTGCAATATTTATGTCTTTGTTGAATATCGATGTTATTGTTACCCAACGATTGATTTTTTGCGATTGATGGAGGAATAACTAAAAAACAGGCATATATTGGTTTCAATGATCTTTTATAATACACAATTTTTAATAAAAATCTACATGTTTAAAAATTTAATCCTATCCTTGGTGCTGACCAAGTAAAATTGGATTTTTATCACGGATAACATCACAAATATAGTTTGCATGAACTCTATATTATTGATTAGTTACATGATTAATTGTTAGAATTTTATATTTATAGTAAGTTAGTAGCAGGAGGACGTCTATTGAATTAACTTATACATATTTAATTAAAAGAAGGCTTTCTCATATTTATCTCAGGAAATTTAATCCAGCAAACTGAAAAGCTAATGTTAACTATACGTTTAAAGAAGCGGGGATTCTTAAAGATTCCGCAAAAAAATAAGTTCAACTTCATATTCCGAATCCCTCTGAAACCTAGAATATTTATAAACTGAAACATAGTATACTAACTACAGCAAAACACGAGAGTTTATGTTTTTTTAGCATACATTGCATTATTAATAATGTAAATATTTTGTGTTATGCATATTTATGGATTTGGCTTCCAATAAAGTTCAAGGATACTGGAGTAGTAAAAGATATACGGTTCACAAATTGGATGCGGCTTGTTAAATATTATTATTTAATCGAACATACCTATAAGCAGCTCAATTATTCACAGACACCATGCTTCTTTAATTAGACTGGAATATATCAGTTTTACACATGCCTAGCGCTTAACAATTTTGTCATATTTGGTTAACTATGATCAATAGTGAAACTAAAATATACTATGATTTATAATTAAAGTCTTTAACTTTAAGGAGAGGACAAATTAATTCACACTTAAAAAAAAATTAATTTCATATCTATAACCAGAATTCGATAAATTCGACAAAACATTTTATTAATCATTCCATGTGTAACTGTAAGTACAGATGTTAGTGTAGCAAATAAGTAAATATTAATCCTACGAATGGTATAAAAGGCAGCGACGCCCAATTATCTGTGACTTGTACTTAGTAATTAGTATTAGGTACTAGTGGATCGGCCCTTATTGCTGCGCGACCCGTCTCCGAGGCAACAGCATCGTATCGCCTTTTGACTGATATTTTTGCGTTTGATGTTATTATTATATGTAAATGATTAAATTACAGATTCTGTTACTGAATCATTAATTTTTTATTTATTAAATATTATCTATAGGAATTTACTCTAAAGTAAAAACACAAGTTAGTTCGATAGTTAAAACGGCCGTGTTGTTGTGAAGTGAAGTTGTAAGCAGGTAACAAAATACCAGCATAATTGTACATGCGTGTAGGGCTCACGTCCCGCCCTGCATTGTGCCCAAGGGACCGCTTCGCTTGTCTCTCCTTGTAGATAACATTATAAATTGCATTTACATTCGCAAGCGTATATTTTACCACCCCCCTAACTTAATTTTATGGATAATTTTAATTATACTGAATATATTGTATTGTTTCGATAAAAAAATACAATATATTTTATGCAAATCTAGTGACCCGCCCCGGCTTCGCATAGGTGAAATGTAGATATTAATATATGGGGCATTAAACGATAGATGATATTATGATAAGTCTATGCCACTGAATATCTTTATATACAATATTTACAGCAGATTTTTCACGAGACACTACAAGGTTAATGTAGAGGTTCGATACACACGCGTCCGCCGACCACTGACGCTTGACAAAACGTACAGCCGTTATTTTAATGAAATGCCGTAAGATTGATATACAGAAAATGTACAACGCAAGTAATTTGTTGATTTAGTTAAGGATTATATTATATAAAATTACTTGTATAAAATATATTAAATATATATGCTATATATCATATATTGTATAAGAAACTTGGTAAATAGCTAATAGTTTTCTGTAATTATATAAAAATTAAAAAAGTTTACTGTGGGTCATCCTTAGGAAGTAAACATCGCAGACTTATTTATCAATCTTAATAATTTATACATTTTCGTAGTGCAGTTTCGTAGTGTAGTGTAGTCTCGTATCTTTCTCGTAAGGTTAAGTCAGAGTTTGACATTTAAGCGCACAAAAATATATTTGTTACCACATCACATGACAAATGTTTGAATCTTTCGGCTTTGCTGTTTCATAATATGTATATATTACAAATAAACCATCCATAATTTCATCACGTGCTGGAGACTATACTATACTATTTTATTAAGTAGTTTAAAAAAATCTACACGATCAGATCTACACGATCAGCCTTTACTTTATACTATATAAACTAAAAATGTAATGAACTATAATAAAAAAAAATCATACTTAGTAATATTTGTTTTTATTCATATACATTTAACACCGAACTTTAAATTAGTTTTATGTATACCACCGTCGCTGGATTGTATTCACAGTATCTTGAGATGATTTATTGGAGTGAAACATTACTATAACCAGTCAGGTGCTCCGACTTTAATATTTTTAAAGTATACTTTAAGATTTGTTTCATACTGATAACACCATTTTATTTTTTAGCTACCCCTGTTCTGTTTCTATCACAATCGAATATTCATTCTCAGCTTAAATTTTGGTCTCATCAAAACATATTTCTATGTGTTCTGTTCTAGACAGTATTTTTCTGTTTTATTTTAGTTCTAATTCTAGTTTTAAATGTGTAAATAAATACATTCAGTAGTCAGTAAAGTGTTACTAGGATTTCTTTTTTTTGACACAGAACACAGTTCTACGGTCACAATAGCCAGGTAACCAAGTAATGGCCGCGGGTCGCGTGCCTCCCAGGGGGATGCTCCAAAACTCGCTCTTGGCGGGTCACCGCGGGAAAGCGTTCATGTTCCATATAATTTAACCTACAGATACGTAATAGTATTTTATACACAAACACAAAGAAAAACTTATGACGAAAAAACCACGATATGGCGGTAAATTTATCATTAAGACAACTGTCAACTGAAGATAGAATTAAAAGTGAGCTTTAATCAGGGTCACGCAACACCCAGTGCAATTAATTAATCAACTAAGTTATATGAAAACGATAAATTAATATCAAATAGTTATATACTTTATTCGTTTAGTTAAGCTGTTGAATAATTAAATAATTAATGTGTTTACTCTGATTTTGCCTCATTAAATATTAACAAAGGTACTTGTGGTCGCAGTATCGTTCAGCAGGCAGGTGCGCGGGTGAGGTCACACATTGACCTTTATTTAACCCGAATTATTAGTGTGTTTCATTAGTGAACATTGCCTAATTAATAAAGTACATTATTTTTCCTTGAGAACTGTTATTAATCTCATTTATATATGCATTGTACTGTAATATATATCTCCTTGTATTCTCTGAACTGTATTAAGATTTAAATTCTTATTATTCGAATGTTTTCCAAAACATTTAGTTTAGTTTCAGACGTCTGTGTTTTCGTTAAAATTTATGATCTACTGATATGGAAGTAAAAATAATATTGATCGTCATATCATACGCCAGTAATCCTCATCCCTACAGTCATTCTACTTTTCACAGTTATTAACGCACAGTCCCAGGAATCATTAACTAAACAAAAGACCGGTTGGCATGGTTTTCAAAATTATCTGGACGATAACATTAACCTGAAAAATCCTTTTGAAAATTCTTGAAAATGTTGATAATGCTTGCAAATATATAACAAACTTGACGAAATAGGTACCTCAAAGAAATAGGTACCGAAATCAAACCACTAGTCCCTAAAAAGGCCCTAATGTTTGACCTAATCACCCCAATGATATTAAAAATCCTTCCTAAAAAATGCAATACCTTTCTCACATCTCTTTTTAACGCATTTCTGAGATTATCATATTTCCCTAAGATCTGGAACATCTCGTCAATTAGATATAATGATACCTATCCCTGGCAGCTCAACTAATAAAACCCTCAGTAATGGTAAAAATACTAAAAAGGAAGGATGAATTATGAATGGCAGATGGGGTACGGGTCTCCCTGCTTACAATTGAAAGAACACTAAAAGAATAGTCTCGCAACTGACTGCCGATAGTGGAAAAAAAGATGTCCAAAAATCGTGGAATCCTTAAAATATTTATACAAATGTCTAACTTCAAAGGATATTATTTGATTTTATAAAGATTTAAATTTTTCTCTCAAAAGTAATTTTAAAGAAGATGCTTACAGATTTGAATTTAAAAATCACATAGATTTACAGTTTTGGGGTATGCCTTAATAGACGTTTTAATAGACCAAAAATGAAAATTATAAAGCTTTAAACGAAAGTCTTATCAAAATATACATTCCGTATATTAATGTGTATCTATTCCGAACATTAACTACCTCTCGCCTCTCAATAGAGTATTATCAGAATCTGGCGCAATTTTTAACAATCATCAATGGAGAGCAGAGTTTAATAATTAATACAAGAAGATAATTATTATATGATCCCGTAGACACATTCAAAAGATATTCATGCGTACCTACAGGCATAAGTATTCATGAGACTCAGGGAGCCAGTATTATATGAATTGAATCGATTTTACCCGGTCCACGTCTGACAAGTGTTTTTGGGAGATAGGTACTCGGCTCAGCCTCTGTCCGGTGTTATAGTCCAGTCATATTGTGTTCAGGACTGGTCCAGTTGAAAGGCTTTATTACGGTATTGTCAGTAGCCTAGCCTGTTATCCTATATGTATGTTTTCTCCTTTCCTATCTAACAAAAGGACTTGGTATATTTTAATTTCAAAAGATAAACTTACCATTTTTTAAATATATGCTACTGCTTTAAAAATAACATTTAATGCAGCAGCAAAAGCGGTCAGATCACATATTGTAACATAATACTGTTGCCTGCTTTCGAGTTTCCACGCCGGAAACAACGGCAAATTAAATTGGGTTCTCGTTTATCGTAATTATATGAAATCAATTTAGCAGATTAAATTACGTTTAAGGCCTCTCTATATTGAAACATTTTCAATGTGGTTTATTGAAACGAACCACAAAAAGTGTGTATCCGCTCTATTTACTTTTCCTAAATTTATAGTACATATTTGTTATAAATAATTAAATATTGAGATGTAAACTATCTCATCTCTCCAGTTATATCAATTTGTACATAGTAAATAAAAATTCGAGTTGGCAGTATATATAGTATATTAAACAAGACGCTTTTATTGAAGCCGGAGTATAGACTTGGTATAGACCAAAGGTTTTAATTGAGTTATCGGAATTGAAACGTGGAACCGAGATCTATTAAGGGCATAAAACGATAAAAATATTCAGTCTTTGTTCCAGTAATTTAACCTACGTCATTTATTGAACGTCGGATTTTTTTACGATCGCGCCGACTGAAAGGCTTTCGAATACTGCAACAATATAAAATAATATTTCAAGGGTTCAGGGAAGGTACCTTCAATGTTTCTGGTTATTAGATTCCAATAAATTAAACAACATGAAAAACAACTTCAATTCAGGAATATTGCAATATTGATGATTTTTGTCCTTATATTAATTGTATAGAATAAATTTGATAAATTACTGCATATTCTACACCCAATCTGCTTTTTAACAGGTCGTGTCTCGTAAAGAATCAAATGATATCGACACGTTCTACTATAGTGTACCTAGGTCATATCACTCGTCAGTCACTTAGTAAAACTTTTATTGATTATATATCTGTAAATTATTTAGATACATAATTAACAGTTCTATCTAATATAACCAAACGAAAAAACCAAGTACCTTCTTTTGATATTTTAGAACGTATTTAATAAATAAAAATTGCATATGCAGTTTATACCAAAAAACAAAATTTCAGAACTTACCAAGGAAATCGTCTTGGCTGCCTTGACGCGCACTCTGGCAGACTTGCTTAAAGAAGCGGCCGAGCCCTCGCACGCCGCGGACTTCGTTGAGCCTCGATACAGCGTCCAGCACTGAACTCTCGTCGTCGTGGTCCCAGATGTCGAGGTGGAGCACGTCCGACGATATATCATCGATGTCACTACTGGGACAATAAAATATGAATAGCTCTAGAATTTTTGCCTTGTAATTTTCTGGCAATTTGACAGTAGGTACCTATATAGTTGATATTACTGGGAGAAGAACACTACAGAAATAGCTCTCCAAAAATGTTGTCGAGTCGGCTATATCGATTCAGTAATTTTACATTCCAAACAATGCCAGTAGACACTGATCGCGTATAGACCGGAATAAATAACAAGACAAGGGACCGAAAATTATTTTACAAATCAATTAATTTATTTTGGGATTAGACTAAAGTGAACATGATGAAAATCGCACAGCAACGAAAGCTAAATTCTTATTCAAAATGTATTTTAATCACCAATACCATCTTATGTCTAGTATTTTGTAAAATTAACTTAATTTTTTTTTTAAATTAGCTCATATGTATTTTTTTTATTTGATTAGCTAATATATATAACAAGTTATTCTAAATATACTTATGGCTTAAAAAACCACAGTAATTTATTGGAAAAGAAGAAATAAAAATACAATTTGAGAATCAACGAAATATTTTACTATAATATATATTTTTACAGATATTATCTAGTATGCGCCTGACCGCATTGCATACTATGTTTTAGCACAAAGCGTTCAATCGATAAGTGCGTAAGGAGCATTCTGTCACGGTCTTGTTTACACTAGTTCACAATTTATTGGTTTGACATGGATAGGTTTATATACTTTAACAGGTTATATTTTAAGCAGTATGTACGTATGTTTCTACACTTATATTATATAGAAGAAATAATTGCTTTTTTGCTTGTTTGATTGTCAGGATTTACTCAAAAAATACATCAGTATTAAAAAGCTACATCTAAACTGAGTAACATAGACTATATTGCAACTTCAGAAAAAAAGAAATTCTAACTGCAAAAATGTACGCAATATTTGTAATTTTTACTTACTAATGGGCAAACAAACTCAAAAACTATCCAATCGATTGCAAAAATTCTTTCCTTAATAAGAAAAAGCTTCATCATCAAGTAACGAAAACTATATATTTATATTTAATCTCTTTATTATTACGGAAACGAATACTACCATTTAACATACATAAACCATCGAAATTTACATGTTCTTACGGTGACAGACACATTGCAATCATAGACTAAAACAGCATTGCAATTAATTCGCGAGTCGATTCATATGGATGCGTTTCGGTTTTGGATAAATTGTAAAAAGTCAAACATTATGTAGAGTAAATTTTACATAAATCATATCATCTATAATCATACCACGTAAAACATGGATCGTGGTTGTTGTAGATTGTATGTAACTTTTTAAAAACTGTTAAAAGTAAACTTAGTCGTCTAATTACAGACTATATATACAATTTAATTCGTAAACAAAAATACTCTACAATTGTAAAACGATGAAAATCGACTACGCTTTTTATTTAAAATACCTCCAATTTACTCGAAGTTTCCTCTATAAATGTCCTATCTAGGAAATATGTAAGTATTTTGGTAAGTTTATTCGTACGATTTAACCCTTAATAATAACCATGTAGCAATAATTATTGTTACATGATTTTTATAATATTATAATAATTAAACATTTTCTCCTGCCTTGTTAATTGACGCTAAAGCTGGTTTGATGTGCTTGACTTAGACGGGGTAAGTACTTTTTCCATCATAGTTTAGATTTCCCTTGTGGCATTATGAAAGTAGATTTAGAAATATATCAAATATTACGCTTGTATGCGTCAACTAAGTAAATAGAACTCATCATGAAATTATTGAGCTGTGAGGTAGCGGCAGAGTAGAATAATACGTCCCTCTATACCAGATGTCGTAAGAGGTAACTAAGGTATCGACAGATAGCAGTATATCCATCCCAAACAGTTTAGCTCAAATACAACAGGGCGAGGATGGGCAGCAGCTTCCCAGCTAGGAAAGCTGCGCTCTGCAATTGCTAACATGCTTGCACATTATGGGAAATTATGGTCAAAATTCCCCCTTACTTGGGGAGGCCTATGCCCAGCAGTGGAATTCAAAAGGTATAATAATTATGATTTACTGATGATTACATTATAATTTATCACCGATCTACCTGTAAAATCCATGGATCTATGTATCTATAGTAATTTTGCTGTCTTTCTAGTCAAGAAAATTTTGCACTTTGCATTTGTGTAAAATATAAGCTTGGAAGCAGTCGCTTGCAACTAACTTTTACAGTGGTGTAAAGAAATTATAACAGTATTAAACTATGAGATAAGAAAAAAAACATACATGGTTATCAAGAAACGTGTCTCCTTTTTTTGGGGAGAATGAAAAAAAAAATGTATAGTGCAGTAAATAAACGATTTACTGCCATTTCACATCTGTCTTTATCTACAAAATGTATTTTGCTACGGTCAATGTTATGTTATGCACAATGTCACCAGTTATCCAACCTTCTCGCTCACTTACTCTTTTATACTCGTATAAATACCGACATAAAAAATAGTAATTTCGTACGTTTTGCATAAAAAGAAAAGAAAATGAAAATGATGTATAGAATCTTGAACAACCAAGGGCCATATAAGACCCTAAATGATGGCAATACTTTGGCATGAGAGATTATTTACTTTTGAATTAAAACGTAAATCCTTATCTTTATATATAAAAAATTAAATCACAGTATTTGACGGGGATGATTTTCCAATATTAGTCAATTTTTACATACTGTGTACAGTTTGACCTAACTTGAGAGATAAGATAATATCTCAAATTATAGTCATTGTATACTTTTCGTAATAAACATGTGCGTAACCTTCAGACTGGACAACGTCTCTCAGGTTAGCTAGTATATAAATTATTTCCTATTTATCTATTTTAAATTATATCTATTTTGTAACGGTATCAATGACATTCTTTTTGTTGAGTTTATTATTGTCATAAAAGCTTCACATGTAGGAAATCATTAAAAAAATTGAGTAGAAAAACAAAAAAATTGTCGTCCATACAAAACAATTACTTTAAACTTAGTTTTGAAACTCGTCTGGTGCACGCAGTCTAGTATAAAGTAGGCCTAATTTATATGTCAGGATCATCAGATTTATGAAATAATACTGACGACCATGAATTTAGTTTTCATATTTCTAAAATATAATGTGCTTGTAATGGGCCTGCTTAATAAAAGAATAAATAAAAAAATTCCCACAACCTTATTCCGTGACAAGTCGCTTAAAACACTTGTGTTGTGGATATCAGACAACAAAGGAATCACAAACATACTACTTAAATACATTTATTTACCACCTAGACATAGAACACACATAAATATCACCATATCAATATTTGTCCTGGATGGCTATAGAACCGACGACCTTTGTCGCACAAGACAGGATCACTACCATCTGCGTCACTTATGACGTTCCCTATAACTGTCAGTTGTCTGACTGCTGGCGCGATTGGCAGAATGCGCGCTGCAAATATAGCATTAGAATAAAAAAAGTACTATATTTCTGGATGCCACTTTGAATCAAATATTTATTGTAGGTTAGACAGTGTCTGTCGTATCAGCTAATATTACTTAGATAAAAGGTGTTTAACTCACAATTTAAATGTCTCGTTCCATTTGGGCGACAGAGTGTGCGGCCTAACGCTGGTGGCGCGGATGTAACGGGCAGGCAGTCGCCCGAGGCTGTCACGCTGTTGTCGGCCGTCACGCCTCTTAAAGCTCAGGCGAAAGCCGTGCTTACGACCCTCATCCTCTGACGCACGAGGGGACGCTGGCAAAGATGCTGGTTGGATCCCCAACATGCAGTAGGGGTCGCTAAACCCTGGACATATTATTTAATTTGTTGGAATTTGTTCCCTCAAGGATCTTAGTCTTGGGTATAGGCTAATGTCCTAACACTAAAAATACGATGTTTATAAAATATAATTATTACGTAAATGCATTATTGCATTGCATTATGCATGCATTATTATTACTTTACACCAATAATAAAAAAAAGCTCTAATACTTTCCGAATCACCATTAACTAAGCATAGGCAAAATATTGCAGGTTCTCCTACATAAATATTTATGATCACATCTCAAGATAGCAAGTTCCACCTCTTCAGAGCACATTTTATACACTCGGAAGCGTATCACATTATTTACAACGCAATTTACATGTCGGAGGCTTTTTCAATGTCTATGTTACACGTATTCCTTTATTGAAAATTAAGTAATTCCCTTCGAGCAAGTGACATGCATACTTTAAAACTTCATTAATTTCGTATATTATTATATAACATGCATTTGTAGTAAGTGCAGTGACATTTAATAGATATTTTTATTAATAATTTGGATGAACAAATAAAGAATCATATATTTTAATACGTTGCACAAAAAAGATTTTGTATTTGAGAAACGCTTAAGATACTTAGTTCCAACTCTTGCCTGCACTTGTGTATTGTATTAACGATAGTGAATTATATCACTAGTTTTCCACCAGAGTGTGCGTTCGCATCAACTTTGCTCATCCGGGATCAAACATTGCCTATATATTTTCTCTAGGGTTCAACCAATCGCCATGCCAAATCGGTTCGGAAAAACTCGGCTTACCGATTATACCGTGAAAGCGTAACAGTTTTGCGTTATTGATTTTAACTTTCACTTCACAAAATTGTACACATAATTCATACGTTATAGAATCCATTGCCACACAGAACTCCATATCTTAAATATAACTTTGAGCCAATGGGTAATTATATTATTTAACACTCATATTATAAAAAGTCCATACCTTATAAGCATTATTAACAAATTTTCCAATACTAAAACGTATGTACAAAAGAGCGTCTAATTATAAATACAAGGACAAAGGTTTTACTATTAGTGGGCGTGTAAGTAACATCTGAAAACAAGAGAAAATGAAAACACTCTAACCAAAAGCCATCAAAGCGTGAAGCGAACGCTATTATTCTTATGTTATACATACAATATTAAATTGCGTAATCAAACTAAGTTTAATGTCTATCAAAACGACAGTCGAATTATATGTATTTACTTATATATTAATTAGCCATCTGTGAACTAATCTGTGAGATTAATTCTAACGTTGTCATGCAAAGTTATAATGATCGCGTAACCGTTATTGTATTAAGATCTCGCAGAATTTCAATTCCAATTTCTAATATTTCAAGCGTAAATCTGACGAGTAATTGGAATTCACGCACAGTCCACCGTCATTTTCGCTTCTATCAAATGCATTTGTCGAGACTGCGACTGGTCTATAAATCGGTTGGGCTGTCAGTCGTTCATTGTTACGAGGCTGAAAGGAAATTCACAATAACGGCCGAGTGATTTTTGCGTCGATTTGGTATGTTGCTTGATGTTATTATTTCACTCAATGCTCAAATAAAATTCACTAGTGTTAGTTAAACACTCAGGCAAGAACTCAAGTTCTTTAAATTCAAACAAAACTGCGTTTCTTACCCATTAGTAATAATGGTTTTACCCCATAACGCTTTTCTAGAATATTAGACTGCAAAATTTAATCTCGGTCTTCTATATATCAGATAATTTGGGCACCAATAACATCAATTGTCTAACTATAGCTAAACATCCGAATTTCAAATCAAACCCGAATCTTTTTATTTAGATTGTAAGTTCAGTTGCCCGCCAACGCCTGCGCGCGTTCTCTCCTGTAATTTGATACAAACGGCTCCCGCGAACGTGCCTCTCCAGCTATGCGCCGCAGATATTTTTTGTATCACAATTTCATTTCGTGTGTAATAATGTCCGCATTAACCCAGAGAGTGACATTTTAGGAGCCCATTTTATAAACTCTCTCCGATTATTATGACCTTACACCTTGAAATATATTTCTTAGCCATCTTCATAAAGCTTTTACTTAATTTAAAGGCAAGTACCACCAAGCTAAAAAGTTTTTTGATATTTTAATTTTCTTCTCGGAAATTGCTTTCATAAACATGCAAATTGTACCAGATGTAGACAATGCATTGTACTTTTGTTGACTGTTAAATAATTTTAAGGTACTTTTCCTGCGTTGTTTCTCAAATATAAATACGTCCAATCGTTCGTCGTCCAATTTATAAGTTGAGCAAATGATACAATTAAGTGTCGAGTACTTTTTGGCGAATATTGATGTTTAACATAGAGTTTACTCACGCACTTCTTTTTGTTGAACCTGGACTCTATTTAATCTCAGAAACATTAAAAGATACGAATACAATTAAATTATCAGTTTGTTACAATAACTGTTACAAAAGTAATAATTGTTTTACCCTGCTGATAACACGCAGGCGTTTATGATTTTCTTAAAATCTTTGTTACATTCTATAACATTTTATGATAGTCAAAATCTAACTACTTTTGAGGATTTTTTAGATTACATTACTAGGCTTGAACATGTTGCAGTAAAATATTTTTTAGATTTATTTTTTACTGAAAGCATTAGGTACTTAAGGAATAATTATATACTTATTAAAATTATTAAATTATATATCTGCACTAATATTATAAAGAGGAAAGATTTGTATTTTTGTATGTAGCGAATAAACTTAAAAAGTACTGGACCGATTTGAATAATATTTTTTTTATTAGAAAGCTAAATTATCATTGAGTAACATAGGCTATATTTAGTACTAGATTTCTTTAAAAATTCCTACTAATACCAACCAAAGGTTTAAAAAAAATTGCCATAAAATGTCTTTCATCGCATACGCTGCGAAGAAAATTAATGATAGGACAAAAATTGTTTGACAATATTGTTTAACGTATTGTACAGGGAGGCTCTAAGATAAGCATACCTTTTTTTTCAAATTATGGATTCATGGTCGTTTTAATTACCTATTTATGTCCACCCGTGCGAAGCCAGGACGGGCCGCTAGTATTATATAATTTAGGAATAATTTATACTTTATATTAATAAATGTCTCACTTATCTATCCTACGAGTATATGATCATAAACGATTACAAAAATTATATCGCGTGTATTTAAAAACTTAAGTAATATAACTTACCGTTAGCATCTTTAGCCTCAAGGCCGTCAGCCTCAATGACGGAACATCCAAGCACTACAGTAGGTGGGCGCTCGCTGCCGGCGGAGCGCATAGCACGCGCATGCACATCTTGGGCCACGCGGAATGCACGTCGTGCGTATTCTACCACCTCCTCTTTGTAGGATGCGAACTGGCCATCCGGAGCTGGCGCACCCACTGCGTTCTCGATGCAATAGAGAACCTATCAAAACAAATAAAAAGTTAGTATTATAAAAAGTTGTTAAAAATTTGAAATAGAAGACAAGTAGATCAAACTTGTCTTCTATTATAATTTCTTCAATTTTAACTATGATTTGTCTATTTTCATTTAATTTACCTATAATTCCGCAAGACATTTTTTATCCTCATTGATTTAAATTATTTACATTTTCTGACCTACAGGAAATTCTTAAGAAAAAACGAATCCCGTATAAATAATTTAAATTTACACCCTTCCCAGAAAACTCTGCCACCGTCTTATTGCCTGTAATTCTTAAAAAAGTACCCGCATTATACAAGATGGGTTCGGCGCAAAAAGGCTGACGAGGAGGAATATGTGCTTAACGAAAGGGCGACTTTGCATGTCCCAAGATCGTTACGTTAGACAAGATATTCAATTAGGCTGTCTCTTTTGATGTGGCACGCCAAAGAAATTCAACCAGGCCCAGTGTCCCTTTGGTTAAAGATAAAGGTCGTATTCGAGGAAGGACTTAAAAGTTAGTATTCACAACTTTCCTCCTACCAAGCGGAAATCCGTCATTTAGTCGGGTCATTGGGATTGCTACAGAAATTATTGCTCAATTTTTTTTGTTAGCAATTTAACGCGTAGTTAAAACTTCTAATATATCTAAGAATTTAAACCACAACCGTATTTGCCCCTTTTCTAATATGTTCTTAATTATATGACAAGTCAATAATAATTTCCATGATAATACTCGTTTAGAACATTTAAAATGTTAACTCCTTAAATTCTATTTATCGTTTGTCGCATTAGGATGCATTTGCCTCTTTTGTATTCAACCGAAATTTACCAGTAACTCACATGCCAGTTTATATAAAAAAGAATTCGTTAAATATCATATTTTTGAAATAGCCCAGCAACTTGTTAATACATCAATGGAAACATTCCACTTTTCATCGACTTAATATTTTATGCTATATATATTCTGTCGATCAAACAATAACAAATATATAATAACAAATCGTGAATAATAAATAACATTTCATTGGATGATGCAGTTTATATTTTAAATTCAGTTACTATTAATAGACGAATCATCCAATTATCTACCTCTGTGTAAAGATGTTCGTGCTCCTTATGCGAGAGCTGCGCAGAGACGCTCGGCAAGCCAAGGTCATGGGGAGCAGGCGGCGGGCGCTCAGCCCTCGCTTCAACCAGCCGCAGAGCTGCTAGCCGCCTGTTCTCCTGTCGCCATGACAATGCCGTGAAGCTCTCGAAGTAAGATCCGTCCGTTTCTTGCACCCTAAGAGAAAAATAATAAGTTCTGTAATAATTAATCGGTGGTTTCTAATATATTTAAATTTGTAACCACTTTAATCAATGTAGCCAATACTTTTAGTTTGAAGGTTGATGTTTGACCAGGTATAAAGGTGGTTCTGTTTCCAACTAAGCTCAAATTTTCTTAAGGTAGCTTAAAATATAAAGAGAACGGTATCTCGTAAGGATATTATGAACAGTTCCCGTGGGATACGTTGGTATTCTTTTTCACAGATCAGCAGACGATATACCTATTTGCATAGTTTAGGGGTCAGAGAATGGTATAGGTTAAAATGCATAGATGCTAAGGGATACCGCCTTCTTTGTAGATTCTGACTTTGAATTTAATTATAACACATACACAAAGTGGAGAACAGCTTGCATATATGTATGTAATCGTCAATTTTTATTCTTAGTATTACTATTATCAGAATCTAGTTAAACACTGTATTCTTCTATGTAAAATAATAATAATTTGAACTAGTATGAGTACCTACTAAATAATTTACGGTTCAATATAGTGTAATATTCTGTACGATGCAAAATAATAAATAAACTCACTTAAAGCACTTGTTTATGGACATCGGACGGAGATATCATGGAAAAATTTAAAAAGATTAAAATGCCCGTGATTAGCCTGTTTCAATTAAATTTTATGAGTTTGTATTATGCTATTTTGGATTGATATACAGCATCATCAGCTCCTAAATCTCAATCGTCTCTTACACCTACTACGGTGAGAAATAGCATATGTATGAATTTATTTTGCCTGTTTCCTTAGAAAAACTCAGCTATCATAATCTTAATAACAAACAATAACAAAACAGTCAAAAATATATTAGAAGGAATACAAACAATCAATGTAAAATAAAGTAATATAACAATTGTAAAATAAAATCATTTTAAATACATTAGATATATTATGTATGTACCTACTCGTACAGGAAACAACAATAGATCCGATTCGAGATGTAACCGTGTCTAAAGAACTTTCCCCTTGGGACTGAGTGAACGGTATTATTCGAGTATTATTATTATCTGCCAAAATGATTTGGCCGTTGAAGTATGACGAAGAACGGTATGACATCAGCCGGATTGATAATTCAGTTTTGTTTTCCTTGTTCACGGCTTCTAGGACTAAGGAAATACCTTAGTATAAGTATGTATAAAAAAATTGTGTGTGTAAAACACTGTGTTCTTATGAGGATAGGCATGTTTCTGCACATAAATCTAATATAATCTACAAGCTATTATTTTAACCAATTGGGCTGAAATCTGGTAGGTAATTTGGCACGTTCAGTTTGGATGACAATGCACGATTGACTGTGTGATGTCATTCTAAATCCAACATGACGGCATTCCCAAGATGGCGGTCTAATTATTTTTAATGCAATATGTGTATCAATTGAAGGGTTTTGCTAAGAGTCACTCGAAACAAAATTGTTATGTCACTCTTAATCCAATATGACGGACTTTTAAAGCTAGATACTAATAAAAGCTAATTTTGTGTCTTGTCTTCAACCAATTGAACTAACTTTGTATACTCGGTAATATTGGATGACAGTGCATGGTTAACTGTGTGACGTCATTTCAAAACCAAATAGGCAAAATATCCAAGATAGTAAATATTTTTTAAATTCTTTTCTACAATATAGGTATAGGTAACAAATAAACCAATATGACGGAGTATATTTTAGTGCATGTCTATAATATTCAATTACTGAGAATATGCAATGATTGAAATATAAAAAAATATATTATAGGTTATTAGCGTTAGGGTTTTTGTAAAGTAATAGAACCCATATCTTTTATGATCAATTTAAAAAGAACGATAGGTATTGGATTTTTAGGATAATAGAAAATAAATTTATAAATAGCAAAACAAATTAGAACCGTAGCCGTAACCATTCTCGAGCTCAAATCACGCAATAGAACAGCTGATTAATTCGTCTTATTAGGCTTGACATATTAATAACAAATAAGATCTATGTAGAGTATGAAGGATCTATATAGAAAAAATATATAGAAGTTCTATGCAAAGGATCTCTATACAAGATCTTTATAAAGTATATATGTAGAAGATATATCTAGATAATCAAGATGTATGTAAAAAATCTTTATAGAAGATCTGTATAAAATGTCTACATAGAAGATGTAAATAGGAAAAAATGGTCTAATCACGATGAAGTTATTACAAAAAATGACGGAGACCGTAGAAAGTAACCAGTCCTACATACTTGGTAGTACGATGTTTTATCGTGTACCTTAATAATTGAAATCGATGTCGGCACCTGGAAGCTTCACCAGTCATGCGTATAATATCATCCCTAGTGCGCCGCGACCCGATGAACTGTCACATTAACGGAATGTTAAGCTATTGGCCGCTTTGTCTTCATTCTTTTATCACTTGATCTTGCTTCGCGCTAAAAGTACTGATGGAATTAAAATTATCTATATATATAAAATGCTGTAATGAAGCTGACTGACTGACATATCGACGTAGGGCCTAAGCTATAGGGGTTAGAAACATGAAATTTTGAAAAAATAAAGGATTCAAAAACAATGATTTTACAACCATATGGGGTAAAACGGAGATGCAGAGTTAGTATGAATCTTTGATGCTTTTTAAAGTAATTCGAATGAAATTAAGTTTTTCATTAAAAGACATTAAATACGTGTGACATGTTTTTTCTAAAATCAAATTAAATATGAATTACTCAAACTGTAGGAAAGGGAAGCTTATTAGGCTTTGATGCCGGAACAGTTACAACAAAAAGAGACGTAAAGTGAAATACACGTAAACGAAGACGCTGGCGTAAAGATCCATATGAATAACAACAAAGAATATTACGCCATTACTTAAAATATTGTACCGAGAGGTACCGGCTCAGTAGAATAATACCTACTCTCGTACCTTTTGTCGCGACAGGTGACTAAGGTACCACAACCGACAAGTGGAGTTTTATTCATCCGAAACAGTGTGACTTAAATACACAGGGCAGGGATGGGCAGCAGCGTCCCCGTCGTGAAAGCTGCGCTCTGCGATTGCCAATATGTTTGCCCAGCGCGGCAATTATGGGCAAAATTTCCCTTTCCTGTTGCCTACGTTCAGCAGTGGACTTCCAATTGATGAAATGATAATGGTATTCAATTTCTTACATAAATATGTGATCTAACTTTCACAAGTATATTTTAATAAAACTTGATCACTAACATCTGGATTTCCATTCATCTGTTGTGACGCCTTTAAAGGTTTTAGGGAATTAAGGACATGAATACGATTATTTTATTCTACGTTAGTTTATGACAGAGGTGCGTGTGCGTGACATATTCTTGTTTGTTCCTGCCGAATGTTGAACGTTCCTAGTAAATTATATTACTAATGGCTCTTCTACAGACATCGTTCTATGTAAATATGATTTCCTCAGCCAGAATATAAATCAGAATTCTACTGTTCTGTCAGTCTGGTATTGGATTAAAAAAACAAGCATTTTGTAGGATTTGTAAAATACCAGGGCACATTCAAAGAATTCTCTATTAGCATCAGTACAAAAGTTTGATGCATAACAATACATCAAACTATATTTGCAAAGATTTTTTCCAGTCTGCCGATGATAGAAAAGAGGAAGACGCATTGACCTTCTTCAACGCCTTAAGCACATTTTCCAGCGAAGTAAACAGACTCTTTGAGAATTTAATTTAATAAAAATAAATAAACGCGCTGTTTTGTTTTTAGACAATTTAAATTTTCTGTTTATGTGCACTACGGCTAACTGAGTAAATGTAATCCATTAAATACAAACATTTTAGATTTCGTTTTTTAGTTCTGGACTTGCCTAAACCAGATTCGTGTTTTTAATTTCTGGAGCATTCATGAAAAATGAAACGATGAGGCCGTGGATCTTTTGGAAAGCAAGACAAAGTTATACTGCGATGTAATCTATTTTTTTATTTGTTTTTATAAATACGAAAACGACGTAAGTTACAAATATGGATGTGATTTGAACCATATTCTGTACGCTTTCTTAACCTGATTCGCATTAGGAGAGTTTATTTTTGATACAACTTTAGATACAACCAATAATGTATATTCCATCGATGCATTTAGGTCTGTTCCAATTTATTATAACTTATCATGATCAAAATATCAGTACACATGTCGACAGCATGTCAATGTTATTAAAGCAATCAATCATCGACTCTTTTATAACCAACTATATGGAAATTGCCTGTCATTAACTATCACTGATTATATCTCATATCGCATCTAGATGATATTTCCGTTTAGTTCACACCTTTGAAAGTTCACTAGAATTATTTAAATCCCTGACTCTAAAGTGGAAGAAACTTTAGTCAAGCACGCAATTCGCAGTTTTGCCACTAAAAACTTGTTTTTTTTCGACTTACTGATTAAGGACTTGATTCTATAAAAAATATATTTCAGGCATTATCTGACATTTATGAAACCTCAGTTTCCTTAGTACTACATCAATATAGTTGTAGCGTCACCATATCTACGTTATTAATAAAATTAAAGCATGCTTAATTGATTAGCAATTTGATAATTAATTATACATTCAGCTATACCCAGTCTGTCATAGTGATACGGCTCATCACTGCAATCTAAATTGGAGCCTATTTTAAAAAATATCGTACTAAATTATGGTCATGTACAATATTTTAGTTTATTTACATCTTTGTAAATGATATATCAGGAAATTTATTTAATTAATGTACAACCTCTTAGAAAATCCTTTTCTGAAACCACAGAACATTTAAAGTGTAGCCTATATATTTACAACCACAGGTGCACGGCGGTATCTCATGATTAATGACTCGCTGACTTATTCAAAAGGTCTCGTCAAATTAATAGCATAAATTTAGGAAACGTTTCCACTGCTTCTCATTAAGACGTTTATACTCGGCTAAGCAAGCTCTAAAATTGTTCTATGCGTTGACAGTGCTCCTTATCACATTCAGGTAACAATATTCATTTACATTTTATACCTATAAATTTAATTAATATTATTAAGCAAATATTATACACTCTTATTAAAGGTAAACGACTTAGTAATAATTGTGTACAACTCGATCTGAAAATATACTTAGGACATTTAAACTATGTATTCGGGTGTAGAGTGATGTAACAGTTAATAAGTTGGAACTCCCCAGCCCGTCGCGTTTAGAATACGTGTCGAAACTATACGCGATTCCTCCAGTGGCAGACATAGCGCAGCATACTCAATGAGCACACGTCCTTCAAATGCTTCAATATTCCAGTACATATATAAAAGAGTAACTAAGTAATAATTTACTTAACTTGCAAAATAACTGATTTTTTTATTCCTGATATGTATTCTACTGACAGTTTTATTATGCTGGGCAAATACTGCACAAGATTTTAGAAAAAAGATATTTTAATATTTACTTATTTATAATATACATAAGAAAACACGTTAAAATTTATTTACATTTTTACCTAACTCACCAGAATAGTAAAATATTGAGCCAAATTCGTTTTTTTATTTTCTAATGGATAAAGCTAAATCAGTATATTTATCACATACATATGTCCCATATGCCTGAATGGCATTCTATAAAAAGAGTAATATTGAATAACAGACGTATTATTTTACAGAGTGGTTGCCTTTGTGTAAGAACAACGGGCAATAACAATGTCCTTTGAATTTTTATTTCCTCCTCGTCGCCCACCAACGCATTTATGCATATTTACTAAAAACATTAATATAAAACATTATGTTGAAGCCTATCGATGTGATGATGTGAGAAGTTTTTGTTTATCTCAAACATTAGAACTTGCCAGCCAGATATATTGATCTTAGACTAAGTTGTCAGTAAAGTCTCGTCAACCACATTTGTCTAGATTGTTGGTATAATTAAAAAATATATCTACGAGTATAAAAAAGGTCCACAAGTATTTTTTACATCCATTTAGTTCTATAACTGTTCAAAAAGTAATAAGTAATATAGAAAATTGTGCTTTATAAATTCTCAAATGAAGTGAAATTCTCAAATGTAATTGTAGATATTATTATTAATTTCACATTATGCAGATGTCAATAACGACATCAAATAACTTACTTATTATGTGGGTTAACACAAGTATATAACTAGGACGGCCAAGGATCTAATCTTCCTTAAAGTCGTATATGTCATGAGTCACGTCAAATATTATTGTAATAAGAATATACCAAAACGCACATAGTCGTGTGAATCAGTGATCGAGTAGACAGGCGGTAATATTTGTATGTGCGTATTTACGATGTTTAATTTATTGTAAGTAGGTCATCGAGCGACCTGTTGCACGTACTTGATGCTCCCCGGAGCCACCTCGCCCTCTCCCACCCTAGTTTATGTTTAAGGTTTTCTCAGAAAACGTATTTTAAAGTGCGTTTATAAGACGCATCTGTTATGTACATCTTATTTTAGATGAGTACTTAATATAGGCATATATAATCTTATTGGTAGGCAGAATTCTTCTTGATCTGGATGACTTGCATTTTATCCAGATCAAACCTAATCAAACTATTTATCACTTAACTCAAACTACTTTTTTCCATTTAAAGTTTTGCCCCTGTATCCAAAAAAGAGGAAATATTTACTTCTTAAGTGACCACCTAACAGTGTATTTTATTATATTTTTAAACAATTTTATCCTTTATGATGTGGGGTTTTACACACCATGTTATATAAATATAGCTATTGAAGAAAATCTATGTTATTATTAATATGCTTGTACGACTTTTGTTGGTAAATTAAGGTAAAAATACAAAATAAATATTAATAACAACAAAGATTAACTAAATGATGCATTTCAACACATTACAGTGATATTTTTCAGTTCAGACGATATCCATTTACGACTCTTAACTGTTCTTTATTTTATAATGATTTATTACAGCAATTTTTGTTAATAAAAAGAGGGGTTGAGGTAGACCCATAGGTGTATTGGCGTAACTTAAGATAAAGCGAAGCAACTACAATACAACCTTCATCTTCTAATCAATAAAGTTTTCATCTGTTGGAAGAAAACACTTGCAGAGCTCGAAGAAACCTCACGTCTCCCTCGGACAAACAATTTCCTAATCAACTGAAACCTTATCAGAAACGTGTTTCAAGTTCTGTCTGTTGTCTGAAGCTTTTATGTTATTTCAATAAGTTCACAAACGAAGCTCCGCAGACAAGGAAAGCTTTTTATAAAATTAAAGATTTATACTTATTACTTACAAAGTTCTTTCATTCACGTAATCTTTGCGAATCAAACTATATCAACAATCAAAAAGCACTGTTTTGCTTATATTAATCCTGTTAGTAATGTAAAAATAACTTTAGCATGAATGGAAATAAACTTACATTTTGATAATAACATAAAAAAATGTTTTAAAAATTGTTTTGCTTTGGGTCTAAACTTTATTAATCTATGACTCAATAGACACGAGTAATGTCTTATAAGCTACTCAAATGATAAGTATTAGTATTTAAACATCATTTTTATTTGAACTTCTGAAAAAGTTAATTACGAAATATTTGAAGTTATCTTAATTAATATCTTAAACTTTGAATCTGGTAATAAAAAGGCACTCTGACCGACTCTTAATTTTATTTGAAAATTTTTATTTCTATCTTAAGCGTAAGAAAACCAAAAGGAATAATATTGTAATCTTATTATATGTAGCATTCTTATTTACAAATCAGTATTTGAAGTGGTTCCTGCAGTGTCTGATATGTACAACCAGTAAAGGTTAGAATGCATACAATTAGGGAAAATGAATATAAATTAAAATTTCAATAAATCTGTAATGCCTTCATTGGTGAAAGTTTCATCGTTTTAAGTGCACGATTAAAATACAGAATTTTTGTTGAATTCTTGTTGCCAAACATTACAAATTCTACACACACTACTATCAATTTTATCGTCCTATTCGTATTAATTCATTTATTGTACAACAGTGTAGTAAAATCTTTTTATATACACACTTATATGTATGCGTACTAGCCATCATTGTTGTGCTTCAACTGTTTTTAGTCGATGCACCGCCTGTATTTTTTTTTTACGTCATGTGTGTAAGTTATACAATCCATGGTTTACGTCTGGTAAGTTTCTATAGATAGGTATTGATAATAAATATTGTGTATGCCGACTTGGAAATAAAAATTTCACAAAAACAATGCAAGTCGAAGGCGAGTAATATAAAAAATGTGTTGACTATGGTTAAAAAAATTAAAACGCGTTATCGTTCAGTCCGTCAGCTTCTCCTTTTATATATAAATAAAAAATAATGCAACATAGTAAAATTTACGTGTGCGTACTTTCTCAGTCCATTGTTTGGCTAATCCCTTTTCGATAATTATTTCCAACATTTGGTCAATCACAGTCTTAACGGCATAGACTAGTGAATTCACGTATCTTCACAGATTCACAAGTCAACACGAATTTTGAGTCTGAGTTCTGTACCTCTGATTTTGTTTACTTATGCCTAACTAATTAAAGAAAAAAAAATTTTATCTAATAAAGTTTGCTTTTGTAGTTACTAAAACGAAATTTTAATTTTTATGAAAAAGCTCTATTTCTTAATTTCAATTATATGTAAAAGGAAAACAGTTTTGAATTCACATATTTTTATTGACTTTAATTATACAAGACGGCATAAATAAACCCACAAATACAAAAAAGAATACAAAAAAGACTTTAAAAATGAACAGATTTGGTATTTCTTCTGTGTAAGTTGGGACTTTTTCGTATGAGCCCCCAAATGTAGTCACCCATCATATTTTCATTATATTGTCCTTGATAACGCTTTTCGAAGTTCATTATATCCTGGTGGAAACGTTCCCCTTGCTCTTCTGAATATGCACCTAAGTTGTCTTTAAATCTATCCAAATGAGCATGTAGCATGTGGACTTTCAAAGACATTCTGCAACCCATAACTTTGAAGTTGTGAAGCATATCAGTAATAAGCTCCGTGTAATTTTCTGCCTTTCTATTGCCAAGAAAGCCATGAATCACTGCTTTAAGGCTGAGCCACGCTTGTTTTTCGTGCGTACTGAGGAGCTGTAGGAATTGTTCACTGGCCATTATTTTCTTTATTTGTGGACCGATGAAAATACCAGCTTTAATTTTAGCCTCTGACAATTTCGGGAAAAATGATTTTAAATATTGAAAGGCCTCAGAGTCTTGACGCAGAGCCTTTACGAACTGCTTGATCAGACCTAATTTAATGTGCAATGGAGGCATTAAAATATGATCGGGCTTCACGATTGGTTCATTTTTGACATTATGTTGTCCTATTTGAAACTCGCTCCGTTGTGTCCATGAGTGCTGCTGGTAGTGAAGTGCATCGGCTCTACTATCCCATAAGCAAATGTAACACGGATATTTAGTGTACCCGCCTTGCATTCCCATCAGAAATCCAACTATTTTAAAATCCCCTATCACTGGCCAGGCGTACCTACTCTTCATATTTTAAAACTTGAAGCACCATTTTAACGCTCTCGTAATTTTCTTTTAGCATTACAGAATGAGCAAGGGGAAGAGATGGAAATATATTTCCATTATGTAGAAGAATTGCCTTTAAGCTTTCACACCTACAGCCCCCCCTGCCCCTCTCCTGTATCTTATATGCAACGGCTCCTAAAAAAACTGCTAAAATACTATAATATTCGTTTTACATTGTGTAAAGGTACAAAAGCAAACTTTATTTTTTATAAATGGAGTTTTTGCTTTTTTTTCGATGTATATAATCAGAAAATATTTACTAAATAACAGACTCAAAGAAAAATATTTTTTTTGTTGACTTGTGTTATTATTGCCTAGGTGATCCCGAGGCTCCATTTCATGCACGAGTTAGATTTTGTTAGCACACAAACCAAGATCTTCCTGCAAAATCTTCTATAAACTGGACGGACACGTGTTCAATTCCTGTGCACGATAATGTTAAACTGCCAAACCAAACAAAAACTCCAGAACAGAAATCACTTCGCAGCTGGCAAAATAGCTATCACTTAAAAAGTATTGCCAACTTAAACTTCAATCTAGCATACGTCTGAAGAAAATCACCTATGTATTCGACATGCTAATGTAATGAGCGAATACACCAGTAACTTATAAAAATCTTTCTAACATTTATTTATTCTAGGTTTGAGTATAATGATAAGGTATATAAATGATTATATAGTATTTTGCTAAGCTACTCATAGCTACACACAAAACATATATTTCAATAAACATTTTGTGTGTACAGGTGAAATCTGTATTCAAAATAATGTTATTTACGTGTTTCACCACAGGCACGGTTAGTACGCAATCGTATTTGCTGCGACAAAGTGATAGAGTATGTCTCTTATTGGATGTTGATGGCTCCAATAAATAGATAAACTTTATCAGTAGCGTAACAAATCGAATTTCCCTTGTATAGGATATGGGAGGGTCGAACCTTAATTGCTCCCATTAGGGATACGAGCCAATCATGCGGACTGTCTCTGAAGGCTACGTATGAACTCTTTGACCCCTGACCTGACATAGATTGATGTAATCTATACATACCCTTTAATGCTTTTTTGCTCTGATGATGGTACTAAAAACTAGGTAACGAAACCTTGAAATGCTCGACCACTTTAGACGAAATACATTTGCCCCTTCTTCGTTATTTCCTCTACATTTTAAACTTATACACAAAAGTAACTACCGAAGAAAAGTCTCATAAAGTGCTAGGTACTTATCGCAAAAATTGGAACATGTACAAATTTTTAATAATTTATAATTCTTATTACCTTAACTTTACAAAAAATAGATAAACGTAATTTTCTTACTTATAAAAACCGGTGGCAATAAGAATTATAATCGATGAAGTGTCACTAATACATGAGGCACAAGTAAACCTTTTGCAGCAGTCTGCATGGGTATGCTTCCCCTCAACTATGTATGACGCGCAGTGTACCATTTATGCTGCCCGGCTTTAAAGAGTGAAAAAGGCAGTGAAATTACAGGTAATTTGTTAAAATATTCTTTGGTGACAAGATTAGTGATGCACTAATTGTGTTGAGCACCACGGTGCGATGTGATGGCGGTTTTCTAATTTTACACATTTTTCTAGGGTCTGCAATAATAGATAGAGCAGATCTTTAAAATTTTTTAGTTGTTTTTCCAATTTGGTATTTATGTGAAGAAAGTGGCATAAGAAATAACGACAAATTGTCAACATCAATTTTACTGCTGGCAAAGTATATTACAAGTCCATTAATTTTTCATTTCCTATAACCATATAAATAATATAAACAAACACATAAATAATAAAGAGAGTTTACAATCTATGCAACCGTTTTCGTAGTTTGTTTATATCAAAGTTTGCGTTCTTCTCATATAAAATTTTAATATTGAATGCTTATATGTAGAGTTCATAGACTAATAGGTGACTATATCTTCAAGTGATATCATATTGTTACACGTGACAAGCATTTATTTATATTTCAGTCCGTGGTATACAATGTATGTAGTATATTTGTAAATTACAGATAATCTATAAAGCTAAATTCAATCGATGAAATAAGTTGAAACGTGTCCTGGAGCACCCTTTTCCAATCCTTTACTGATAAACGAGCGCAAAAAAATTGATTACTTACACTTAAAGATAAAATTCGAAGCGATAGGCTCCGAGGGTTTAATCAAATTTCTTATTTCGCCAAATGGGGCACAACTGATGAAACGACTCATCTAGCAACGGGATATACCGCCTCTATCCGCGGGTCGCCCACTTTGTTTATTGACACCCATTACCAAAATTAAATACTCGCCCTGACGCTTGTTGGGTTAATATTGAACGATAAATTAAGCCATTCCTGCACCTGGGTATGATTACATAACTTACTACTAGATTGCCTACGGAGACAGCAAATTGTATTGACAGCAATTGTAATTCAACGAAGTTTTAAAAGTAACTTATGAAGGTTACAGATTTAACCAACCCATTTATAAAATCAATATCTCTGTAATTTCCTTAGACCTAAATTTTTTGGTTTTTTTCACATAGTCAGTCACAAATATACATAGTTTTTACGCAACATATTAATATTACACATAAATTACAAAGATTAAATCAATATATGAAAGGAAAATACTGTGAAGACAGATATTTTTTCTGTCACAAGTGAGTAAATGAAATCATTAAAGTGGTTGTCAGCGGTAGCCGGGCATTGAGGGCTCATCTCTATTCCTGACAGGCAGTGTCGGGCACAAGGAGTCCCGCTAATTTGCAATTCCCCCTCCCAAGGAAACACGTTAATATCCTTCGAAGCCTGTGATTTCCCCGATATCATTATTTGTCTTGATGGTCTTTGTTGTGGTAAAGGGGTTTGGATAAGCCAAATGAAAACTCTTTCCTGTCGACCTTTCATTGAATTAAGGTCCGTTTAAGGTCATTGTGAAAGTTGTTGTTCATTTAGTTCATAATTCAGAACGTAAAAGGAAATATGTCTGCAATATTTTGTAATTAAATTAAAATTTGAAAGCACATAATACATTATTATAGATCGCTATATTGTATCAAATGATACGAAGTGTTAAATATCCGTTTCTATTCTTCTGTGCTGCTGCTGCTTCTAAAATTGTTCTCATGATGACTCAAATAATCACCGGGAATGAACTTTTATCTTAATTCCTAATTATATTTATTGATAAAATTAAAATAAATTTTATCTAGTACCTATAAAAGACTAATGTTAATTTTGAATATAAAATCAAAGAAGCCTTACCCTGAATTCACGGAGTTATCAACCTCCGGCCAAGACAAACGCCTCTTGCAAAAAGCCATGGCGGGCTTCTCCGGAGGAGGTTGATGGCGCGGCACACGGAGTGAACCACCACGACGAGGAGGCGCGGCTGGAGCGAGGCAATCCAGGGTGCGGCGACGGGCGCTGAGAGCTGAAGCCCCTTCAGTTGGCACCACGCGAGGAAATCCTATAAGTAATACGAGCAACTTACTTTACATTTTGATTTGTAAATAAATGACGAACAAATGGAATTAGCGCCACCATTATATTTTTTATTCAATATATTTAAGGTTTAAAGTCGTACGACGTTTAAACACAATGGGAGGAGCACTGCCAAAAATAATAATTTCATGCTATGGAAATATTTTTATTTGTGAGAGCAAATCGCCTCTTTCGTCGGGACTACTTGAGACGCCAGAGCGCCCATTGTCGTACAACTCATTGTGAGTAAGAAAATTATAAAAAGGTGATATCGGAAATATTATTATACGTACATCCAGGAAAAATTACTGATAAAATACTTGAAACACACACCAAATTGGAAAAACACTTATTTAAATCTATTTTCGTACTTGTTATTATTTGAAGAATTTGCGAAATCATATGAATAAAAATGCCACTGCCACAATCATAATAGTTAAATTTTATTTGTTAAATTACCATCCGCCATTGATTCCCTGTCTTACTAATTTTGTGTATATATTTTAGTAATTTTTCAATTTGCATATATTTTTAATGGAGTAATTGGATGGAATTTTGGTTAGAACAATGTTTATTTTTAAAAAAATGGATTTTTCTTTATGCTCGATGTAAATCACGCGTTTGCAATTTAATCCTATATTTTTGTTCCATGTTTCCGCCACGTTGTATAGATATTTTAGTACGCGTTTGCGAGTGGCTAGGAATTGGTCTGCATACGGATTATTTTGTATGCTATGCAGCGCGCGTAGATATGTAGCGAGAAATTAAAAAAAATCTATGGCGAACAAACCATTTATATTGATGTTTATCAATAGACAGATTATTTATTATTCCATTATTCGAAACGCAGTACATTAGATATATTCGTCACCGTTTTAGTCGTACTGTTTATACCAAAGTTGAGAATCGCGCATATCTGAATTACAGGCCAATATTAAAGACTCCAAGCCTACCCCTCATAGTCGCTGTTGAAGGCTGCGGTGGCTGCTGCGCTTGAGACTCCTCGGCAGACCGGTGCCGTGAGGGTGGCGCGCGGCGGGGAGACAACGCCAGCCCAGCGACACTGTCCGCCACACCCGCCACATACTGCCCCAGTGACGTCAAGAAACTCATCGTCACTTAAAACACTTCACTGACCATTGATCACAAAACACTTTCAACTCACACACAGAGAGAGACACTAATCACATACTTCCACAAAATGTCCCACCGATACCGGATATCCTGCAACAAACAGAAAAAGAGTAATTAGTTAACAATTTTGCCATGGTAGCCAGGAGTATTTGAAAACTTTCTAAGAAACTACTGAAGTTTACATTGAAAGCAAACTATGGCGCAGTGAAATAAGTTTATAAGTTTTTACTAAATAACTTCGTCGACACCGGAGTACAAACCAAGAATCTATAAATAAAATAGAGTATGATAAATGCCAATCATAATTGACAAAATTTCAATCGTAATTAACATTTGCAAAAAATGTTTTACTATGTGAACGTAACGTCCGTATGACTTATATTTTTTCCACTCTCATCCAATTCAATCAATTTCATTCAATCAACAAACTTGAGCTTGTTCTTCTCATATCTGAAAATAACAACAGAAATCCATTCAGTAGTTCCGGAGCTTCAGGTCTATAAATTGAGATAATAAAAAAATAATTTGTTTAAATTTATAATAAAAGTACTTAAACAAACAAACATCTTAGCCGTAAATGTTAAGCCAAATTTAAAGTAAACATTTGCTAAAATTAATTATGTAAATGTATTCTAAATATATATATACTAATGCTATGTGCATGCTATGTGCATTAGTATACATATTTAGAAATATATATATACTAATGCACTACAAAATATTTAAGCATCGTGAAAAAGTTACCCAAATTGTATCTAATTAGAAATCTGAAATTCAAATACTCGTATGTCTTTCATTTTCAATGCAACTATTTCTTTGCTTCAGCCTAGCCGAGGCAAAGGCTGAAGCTAAAATTTTGTCATGTACTTATTTCCTTTTTATCAAATTTTATTCATGAATAAGAAACGTTGAAAGAGGGTCTATTCAATTTTGTTCAATTTATTTTACATAGCAATTCAAGATTTATGCGCGATGCTCAAAGACCTCAATCGAGTTTCTCAACAGGTGGGTCTTAAAGTGAACATGAAGAAGACTAAAGCAATGTGTAATGCCCATGTTGTACCAACCCCAGTTTTAGTTAAGAACTCGCTTCTTGAAGTTGTTGACTCGTATGTATACCTAGGACAAATAGTCCAATTAGGCAACTCCAACTTCAAGAAAGAGGTCAGTCGCCAAATCCATCTCGGCTGGGCAGCGTTCGGAAAACTGCGAAACATCTTCTCTTCCGACATACCTCAGTGCTTCAAGTCGAAAGTTTTCGACCAATGTGTGTTACCAGCGATGACCTATGGCAGCGAAAAGAGTTCTTTTACCATTAGCCTTATTGGTCAATTGAAAGTAGCTCAACGAGCTATGGAGAAGGCAATGCTCAGAGTTTCTTTGCGCGATCGAATCAGGAATGAGGAGATTTGTTATAGAACAAAAGTTACCGACATTGCTCGGCGGATAAGTATGTTGAAGTGGCAGTGGGCAGGGCATTTGGTACGCAGAACCGATGGCTGATGGAATCGTAAGGTTCTGGAATGAAGACCACGTACCGACAAGTGCAGCATAGGGCGTCCACCCGCAAGATGGACAGACGATCTGACTAAAATCATCATTAGATTTTATGTACAATCATTTGTATCTCCTTAAATTAAAATTCTTAGTAACAATTAAGGGGATACTTCGCGAATGGTTTGGTAATGGTTGATCGCCGTCTAATCGTCTTACGTCACTTGCCGCTGTGCCAACGAGTGACATGGATAAATGTAGCACTGACAAAAACACCTGCGTGTGTACAATATTAACAGAAAACTATTAAAAAATTAAGGACCGGAGTTAGAATGGCCGCAAAATTCAATTTTAGAAGTCCAAGTAATAAACATTTTATGGTCGTAACGAAATTTTTCCTTACTTAAATAATTCTTCGTTAGAGCTTCAATGGAGGACTATAAAAAAATCTGTACCATTTAATAAGATACGGAAATAAAAAAATATTTTGAACAGTACTTGTAACTTCACTAAATTACGGAAATCCGTCCACTACAATAAGCACAAAGAAAATAATCGGATTGACAAGGATTATTTAGATATTATTTGTTTACTTTTATATTAAGTACTTAAAAAAGATTAGTTTTAGTTAAAAAATGCTTAAATGAAAGAAATTATAATAACTTAACTAACACGTCTACGTATTTGAGATATCCTTATCCTTACTTCCTTGCGAAGGATTGTGACAATGGATGGATGAAATTAGACATAGTGCTCTTAATTTTTCTCCATGGAATCAATAAGAGGCCATGAACAAAGTTGCGGAAAGGAAGCTAGCCGTTCATACAGATATCGTTTAAAAAACATAAATCTTATGAACACACGTTAATTTTACCACCACACGAGGTTTTAATAATACTTGTGCTATACTACTAATAATAATTGTGCCTAATATTTGCCTTTTCGGCCATGATGCGCACATTATTCAGTGTTTTCCATGTTCAATTAAATATTAGATAATATAAATAAATGCCGGAAAATAATTATTTATTCATATACTGCTTATATTACTTTGCCCTTGCTAATGACCATAAAACAAGCATCATTTGATATCGTCACATAATGAAAGCTTCTATGCAAACTTTTAATGAGGACGTCAAGCTTGGTTTTTGTACGACGTTTGACGTGGTTTAGACAACAAAGTAACGAACATTTTGTTTCCTGAGCGGTGAAAATAATAATTGATACATATATATATGTATCAATTATTATTTTCACCGCTCTCTGCACTTATTAATAATTTCATTACTTAAATTCTTTCTCTAAAATTCAATAATTTATTCTAAAATTCGTCACGTATAGGAAAGAAATAAAAAAATAAATGTATTTTTGTTTAAAATACATTTGAAACCTGGGTTTACAAGTAAAAACTGAGAAGCAATTGCGTGAGAATGCTGCCAACCCAGACTCACTCTATCGCAGCCGACGGGGACGGAGGAGAGAGCAGTATGCCCTCCTCTAAATCCATAAAGATGGCCGGCGGGTGGTTGAACTCGGGCCAGTAGCCACCGCATTTGCAAGCCATCTGAAGCGATGACTCGTGTGATTATTCCTTAACAAGGAAACTTAAATTTCCGTGCCAGTGGGAGAGAGGTAGCGATTCCAAAGGACGGCTCCAACTCTCTTGTAAAAAAATAAAATGTTTGCTATGAGTAATAGTAAATTAGAGATTCAAAATTATAAAAAGTCACAAATTTATGGTCTTGCAAAAATAAGATCTTATAATTATAATTGTTTTTATATACAAGTATACCAAAACAATCGTTTATTGTATAATCTCATTTTATCAACCGAAAACCTCAATCAAATTTCTCCTCAGGTGGGTCTCAAAATTAACATGGAGAAGAATTAAGTAATTTGTAATTGGTATACTCGGGTACACCCAAGTAAAACGTTAAAAACTCGCTTTTTGAAGTAGTTGATTTGTATGTATACCTAGGGCTAATAGTCCACCTATGTCTTACCTAACATCGAGAAAGAGGTCAACCGCTGATTTCATATAGGAAAACTGCGAAACATCTTCTCGTCCAATAGACCTTGGCTAAAATCTTCGAACAATATGACTTACTCGTATGTCAATGAAACGTGGTTTATACCTTATTTGGTAATGGGCGTCGAATACGGCACGCTGAACAGCGGGCTGATAAAAACGTAACGTTCTGGAACGGATCCCACGCACCAGGAAGTGCGGCATAGCTCGCCATGCAATCAGACACATTAGAAACCGTAAAACACAAATTTCTAAATAATTTGATTATAATTATATTTTGATAAAATTACGTCCTTGTAATTTTCAATGTGTCCTTTTAATCCCTTCAAAAGTTCCCTTCAAAAATGTTTTCATTCGACCTTCACTTAATTGTTAATCATAATAAAACTTGCCTTCGTTTCACATTTCTATCATACATTAGCGGCCAGAGTAGCATTTACGTTCGTCATAAACATCCGGAGGAGTTAATTAAAAGGCTGTTGTTGTAATTATCACGGCTGCTGGGAACGTAAACAAAAGCCTGCGTCTATTCGTGGACAACTACTAGCAGTAAATCCATTAAGCTGTGAGCCTCATGTACCCACGTAATCCCAGCTCCTCCCTAGTTACAATATTGGGATTGACCCTGGAGTTGAGGTCAGATATATAGCGGTAGCACACAAATTATACACAGTATTATAAGTTTATCATATTATATAAAGTTTCCTGTGTAACAAAGAAATTGGTAAGAAGTGGTGATATTTCATAACTAACCGATACATAGTATTTTATTCTGTGTCTATAATGGAATAGGGATAAATCAATAAGATAAAGAAACGTACATAATTTACCATGATAACATTATTGTAATAAACAAAGATACTGTAATACTTTCGAATGGCGCCTGTCGTGGCGTAATATCAACAGGCGCCTATTTATGGATTTTTTATTCTTTTATAAACGTTGCAATAATTTTGCTGAAAATTCTCAATTATTAATCAAATTCAAAATAAATTTAAAAAAATAAAGCGTCAACAAACTGCTAACGTCTATTACCTACGCTAAACTCTAATTTAAGTTTTCATTAACTTTTAACTTACTTGGTTAAATTGTTTAACGCCGTCCTAGCTCTACTGGCATATGTATTTTTTATGAAACAATTTGTAAGTTCAGAATTACTAGTAATATACATACATACAGGGCCTGTGGCACATACGGTAGTGTTACTATCTTGAGCGCTAAGAGTCGTGAGTTTGATCTCCACCAACGACAAACTTACGTGAGATAACATTAATATTTCTGGATTTAATTGAAATATATTTGAATATTATATTACTAGTACTATAATAATACTATATATTATTATAGTACTAATTTCTCTGTTGTCAGGTACCCGTAACATGTGCTTTAAGCTACTTATTTTGGAGTTAGATCATTGAATGAGATATTGTGCGATTTCTTTTAAATACCTTCCTACAATGCTATTATGTCTATGTAAATTTTTTTACTATAAAGCAGTTTATCAAATGTATTTTTATGTTATTTTTATATAATTGTAATTAATGTCACACAGAAAAATTTATGTGATTGCCAAAAATTACGAACATATTGTATGTTCACGGTTTTATCGATCTTTAACAAAATAAAATAAGCTATTATATAATTAACGGGGCCATGTCTACCAGTTAACATCGTATGACTGATATGATGACGGTTGTTAACAATAATAAATAAACATATAATATAAAAGTATTGAAATAAATTCATTAAGGTTGTGAATGGTCACACATTTTGAAGGTTATTTCTAAAAACTCCCTGTGGTGTGGTGCTATGACTCTTTTAAGAGAGTACTCATTGTAAGCAAACTACAACCGAGGCTTTTAACAGTTAAGCAATTACCTGACCAGAATAAACTTTGTAAAATTTAATTATGTCAAATTAGATTAAACATTTGATCGCTAAATCCGGCACCACACCTTTAGTATCAGGATGGAACAACAATACCCCTCGTCCGTTGATTAGGCAGTCTGTTGAAACACCACAGGTGCAGCCTATTTTAACCCACATAACTGACTATTCTATTATATAATCCGGAATCCAGCATTTTACAACAAATAATTTATATTCAAAGTTTTGCCACACCGATATAATATATAAAAACGTAATCAGATTAAGCAAATTCTAAATGGAAGTAAGCTAGTTTCTACAAAATAAAAAAAACAACTGCTATCCTCTATAATTCATAATCTATACAAGATTATAATTTAACTATATATATATTGTATTATGTAGTCAATACTAGATTGTCTGTCCTGACTTTCTGAAAATACAATTATGACTTCAAGGGCACTTTGAATCATAGCTATCAAACGATATTTCGTATACAGGCAGCCCCAAAAAGAAGTACACTTATCTCATTTTTGTTAATAAACCATTGTAATCCTAGCCTCATTTCATGTTCTTAATACTAAATATAATTTTGAGGTGAAGTATCAGTATTACAGTTTCTGATAAATAAAAATCATTAGTCAATTTTCCTACCATAAAATTTAGATGAGAGACATTAGTTCCTGACTTAGTCTGAGTTCATTAAAAGTTCTTAAGTTTGTATTTGTATTTTACACGAGATGCCTCGGGGAGAGTTTGAGTATGTCTTAGCAGCAATTTCATTACTGCTTAAGGTGGATAAGTCGAAAGTCTTGGAAGCGAACGTATAAAATGTTTTTCTAAAACATTCTCAGGAGAACGATAAATTGTACCTTGAGTTGAAAACAAATGGAGCTCAGCTTCTATTTCAACAAACGACACTAGGTTTGTTGAAATAGAAAAGGTAGACATATTCCTTTACTCGAGAACTACCTACTTTCAGTTACATATTTTAAATATTCACCGGGATTACTTAATGGTTGGAATGAACTTATCATTTTAGGTTATAAAAAATAGACACAGGCTCACTTACGTCTCGTGACTACATTTCACCTTGAAATGTGACAATATTCCCATTGACCTCGATTTGAACTTCAGCATTTTATCGATTCGTCCCATTTGATTAAGACAACTAAATTAAATACTTTACGGTATGTTTCAACTCTTCCGACCCCTGACTGCCCCGAATTCGTCTTTACTCGGTTTACTGCTTGTGATGTGAAAAATTGCATTGTGTCTATTACTTTCAGTGCAGTTGCAAGTGACTATATCACCCGTAATATGATCCTACCTCTCCTAGATCAAATCCTTAAATTAGTCACATCCTTGATTTTTCAATGACCAGTGGAGCTGTTCTATCTGCTTGGAAACAAGGTCATTTTAGAATACCTTTACTTTAAAAATATCCAACACAACTACGCCCTCTGATTATCAACCTATTTTTACAGTTAAAGGTCCTTAGGCCGGTCCTTAGCCAAAGTCCTTGAACGTCTTGTCTAAAATAGACTCGGTCCATTTTTTGAAAAAAATAACTCATAAATTCCCTACAATCAAAGGAGTAGGCTAGTAGACCAGTTCTACCACTACCCATATTTATATTATGGATAATATTATTTGGTCAAGCATGGAGGCCAAAAGTCTCACGGTTCTGGCTTTGGTAGATTTTAGCAATGCTTTTAACATGATGATGTCGACATTCTGCTTGGCATTCTGCGCACTATTAACATACCTGTTTGGCCGCCGGCAGCGTATATGAATCGAGAATGTGAGAATTAACTTGGTGTACCATACCAGCGGGTGTGCCACAAGGCAGCGTTTTATCTCCTTGACTCTTCGCGGTATTTATTAGCCCTGTTACAAAAAATCTTTCTTCGTCTTACCACCTCTATGCAGATAATTTGCAAATTTATCACCAGGAGTCGCTGCTTGAACTCAGTTTAGCAATTATATATAAGAATAAATCATTAAGAAAAATACTTATACAAACAAAAAGCCACGGTTAGATTTAGGTTAGTAACAAATGAAAGTAACTTTTAAAATAATTAAATAAAAAAATATTCATAGATTTTTATTAATTTATATTTTACTACAAATCAAAATTTAATCTCTTTTTCATCCAATATATTTTGTCTCTTCTAATCTAATTTCTTTTTCATGTATGTGTTATTTTTTCTGTATGATTGATCGTGATTTTTTGTTGATAAGTAGAGTAGATAATTATAATTGAAATACTTTTTCTTTTATTAATGTACAAAGGTAGTTATGTAATTTATATATAGCTTAATATACATTGATCTGTGATTCCAAAAACGTATAATAATTTTCCTAAAACCATTTTCAGTTTCATTCAACATATTTTCCATATACCACGTCTATTGCTATATGCCAAAGTTACATGACATACACAAACTATAAAATGCCGACTATAGTTGGGCAGAATACACCAAATTTTAATTAACTGACATTATACCACTAAATTTATTTTTGAGGCAGATTCCTCTGTGTATTTTAAGACACTCCGATGCACTGGTGAGGAGGTTTGGTGGGACATAGTAGGGTAAAGTGGGACAATTGAAATTCCTTTTTTGGGGGGGCCTATTTCCAGCATTGGACGTTCTCAGGCTGCTATGTTGAACATAAGTAAAGATCTTTATTATTAGTTCATAACACAACTAGATATTACTATCTGATATCGCTATTCTGTGCATTTGACTCTAGATAATATTTACGCGCAGTCTCTTATTACATAAAGCTCTTTAAGTCGTTTCTGTGTTGCCTGCTACTGCTCATGTACGGAAATGAAAAACCCATTTTCACAAATATTTATGGTTGTATTTGAAGTTATATGTACAAAAAATAGTTTTTTCTCGCTTATATCATAGTCGCTTTAAATTCAAATATTTTAGACACCTTTAATTTTATAGAATGCCTTTAATTTGGTCTTTATGTCGTATATAAGTTAAATATCCCAAAAGCACAAATATAATTTCAGTTCGTGGTCATTTTGTTAGGCCGCAAAGGGTTGTGGTTATTCTGCCGTTTGGTAATTTGCTACTCGTTCCAGATTTGGGAAGCCACAATGCGTTCACACTTTCAGCTAGCGCATACCTATTACTTTATTAAAAAAATTATGATCAGCAAGTTCTAAAAATAAACTGTTTTATGAGTTTTAAATACACAAATTCGCATTTTAATCGCTTTTATCTACAATAAAATAGTAATCTATTGAGATTTCATTTATTATTCATAAGCATAGTCCTAACATATATCATTTTTGTAGAAATAAACCACCACTGGTTACGGTTAAAGAAGGTATTTCGCATGAAAAGGTCATGAGCGTAAAGGTTGTCCTATACATCCGTCGAACAGAGAACCCTACACACTGAAGGACGTCTTTCCCGGTGATTACGTAATTAGTGTCCGATTACAAATTGTGTGTAAGATCACAAGACTACCTAACAAAGAGGCTTTTTGTACGTCTATAAAAAGAAATTCCAAGACAAATATTTCCTTCAAATTCATATTTCTATAAAAAATTGTGATATTAATGTTTTAAGGAAAATGTGCATATTAGTAGTTATGTCAATAGTTTACAATACATTTGTTGAAATTATCCCACACTACTATAAATAATTTTAAATTGGATTTACCCGGATCAGAAAATATTTATGTTATATTAAGTTTTACTACTACTAGGTTTAAAAACTTTTCCGTTTTAAAACCTAAAAATAATTGTTTACCTAAATTACATTCAAGAGTATTTTAAAATGTCTGATCAAACAGGTCAGATAGGTATAATTTTTTCGTTTTTTGTTTACAATGCATTTAGACTTTGTGTTAGAAAACTAATTTAAGTTGCTTTGACAGTATTCAATCAAATAAAAGCTCTGTAATTAACTTTGTTTCTTTTACATAATTGAGTGTTTGTGTTGTTAACTTCAGGTTCTTTGAAATTGAAAAACAAAAACAAACTTTAACAAGTATCGTTATTTGTGGAGTTCGAAGTTAATTTAAAAGTTTTGTTGATTCTCACCTTCTCGGTGCTCAAACATTTATTAGTAGATTTATATTTTGATTACCTTCTTACGTAACAGCAAACCAAACAACTGACGTGGCGGTCCTTCTCAGATGAGATTGCGGATTGTATTATACAAACCCCTTGACACCTGCACAAACTCGGGCTCAAACGTAGTTACTTTACGTAGATTAAAGTTAAGGGCAACAGTGACAAATCGAGGTGGGCAGGCGAGCTGTGATAAGCTCACCGTTCCGTGCACGCCAACTCCTATCACCCGTTTGTATTTGTGCAACAATCATTTACAACAATTCGTTGGCTAAATTAACACTTCTTTATTTATATTGAACGTAGATTATCAAAACTACTACACTATTTTCAACATAAAAGATAACATTTTAACTATTTTTGTACTGTATAATTACTTTTCTTTTGGCATATATATATTTTTAGTAACTATGTGTTTACTTTTTGCTTCACATTTAATTTTCTAATTTGCGCAATAAAACTAAATATATTAACATTCGTATATTAGTGAGAATACATAATTTATAAAATTTCTATAGCGATATTTTACATCAAATTGCACAAAATGTGATTTTTAATACATTTCATTCCATTTTGATATGTGTGTCCAGAGTATGTAACCGCATCTAGAGAATTTAGTAATAAAGTTCTTTTCCAAATTATCTAGATGTTTTTGGATTGCCCATTTTATTGGTCGATTCTTCTTATTAAGTGTAACATTTCTAACCAGATGAGTTTTGAAAATATTGATACCATAAAATTGGTATCAAATGCGTTGAAAAAAATAATAGTAGTAAAAATTACAATTGTTTACTGTAGGAAATTTTTCGTAAATATTTGTTCGTGGAGTAACTGCCAACAAATGCAAAATGATATGCTGCTTGTTTTATTGGATTTATTTTACAGTAAACAAAGCGCTAGGAAACTGCTCATTTCATGTAGGTATTTGCTTAAGGTTTTGTTTTTTGCATCCTTGACTTAAGAAATCAATCATTTAAAGTTAATTCTTCTTTTAAAACTCTACATTTAGCGGACATTTTAGACGCTGGAAATTAAAGGTGAAAAGCTAGAAGGCAGTCAGCGGTCGAAATGTTGGAGACCTTTTGTAGGGAAAATGCTCTGAATGAAGTGTTAGGACAGAAGTAAATAACGTACACACACGGGCCCGACGGCGAAAATAAAATGACTGATGAATAAATCTTATGTACCAAAGTTCATAGGTTTGAATTTTACGTAAAGTAAGTATTTATATGATGAATATTTATATTTGTTCTGTGTTTGGTATCAAACTTATATGTATCTAAGCGTTAATTTGAATTCCACTATTTTCTGATATCCGTAACACAAATGCTTTAAGCTACTTGTCTTGGAGTTAGGTCAATGTATGAAATGTCGTAAGAATTTATTTACGTATACTTATATTAAGCCTAATTAAAATTTTCAGATCAACATCAAGAAAATACATTTTTATCGAGTTTGCAAGCGCTAGGACAAAAAAAATAATACTAATTTCAGAACAAAATTTTTGAGTTTAAAAGTAATTTACGACCGGTCTTAATGCAAGTAGCACTCGATTCGTTAAAAATATTCAATTAACCAAACATTTGGAAAACGAAGTTAGCCTAAACTGGCTTTCTCTTTCAATTAATTTTTTGCCGCTCCAATTTTCGTCGAGTTTGTAACACAATTTCATTTTGATGCAAACAGGCGAGGAAAACAATATTTGATTTCGTCGAAAAATTGAAGCGTTAAAATAAACATCATGCCTTATATTAAATTATAATATGTTATACGAGTATGCAAATTTCTTTTTCCGCTCACACGGGGTACTCCACTTCATTCACATAAAACCGACAGTATGTGGAGGCGAAGTGGGGTCGAACAAAGAATGTACGTTTTTATAAAGATGTAATAAAACAAATCAAAAACCACGATGAGAGGCGCGTGTTACTGCTTTGTTGTCTTTATTTTAGTAAGGTGAAATGATTCAGAATTTTCCTGTAAAATTCCTAACGTTAAATCTCTTACTTATGTAGATATTGCATTATGTCCTCGCGTTCCCCTTAATAGCTCTCGCATCTTCCTTCGCAGTGTTGTTCATCTAAATTCATTCGAGAACAGATTTAATTTGAACAAGGATTACGGAGAGCAAGATCGAAGTTGTCGTCTTCTGTAAGTGGACGCTGAACAATCAAAATAAATTATTCGTCAAAACAGGGTGCGAAAGTACTGCTTTGTTTGTTGGTATTGGCGCTGTCAACAATAAATAGACTTAGCATCTAAGTTATCAGAGAATAAATAAATATTAAGGAAATAAGTAAGTGCTCGTCTGGACTTTTATGTTATCCCCACTAAGACGTCAATAGTGATTTGAAAATGCACTCATATTTTAGGTGACATTAACATTATAAAGACTTGATTGATTTAAAAAACCTCCATTTCATTATTCCTTGTCACCCAATTCCATATATCACTAATCAAAAGTTTCTCTTTTGTGGTGACCAGTAAATTTAATAGGATTTCAAGTGGCGTGTATTTTACAGAGAAAAAGCCAAATATCATGTTTGACTATACTTTCTTGAAACTGATATTTTAGTGGTGCATTTTTTTATGAATGATAGTGAAGTCTTTAGGTCAAATATAACGATTATACATATCTAGTAGGTCAGTTTTCTTCAAATGCAAAGTTGAGCTGTCATTTAGTTCCCATATGCGTCAAAGCGGTTGGGTAAAAAATTATGCCATAAAATTAGGCCTGCCTTGGCACCAAATAAATCATTCCTCTTGCGATTTTTCTCAAACAAGCTTGTCCCCATGGCTGGCTCCCATGCATACTTAATTTCAGATTATCGGGAGTTTCTACATTTTAAATTGGAGCTGATATTTTTTTTTAATGATAAAGATTTTTTGTTAAGATGTTACGGATGACTTGATATCACACAACTATACAATAAAACAGTAAATACAAAAAAATTTCCTCATTGTTATCACATTACTAATGCCTCAGCTCATAATAGCGTATATACTAAGTTATTATGCAAATATAGTAATCATTGCTACATCATCAACATGTAAGCCGCAGGATGTTCACAGCTAGACATAGACCTCTCCAAGTAATTTTTAATACGACCCGTTGTATCCGACCTGCTTTGAACACAATCCTAGGACAATAATAGTCAGTGCGTGGTCTCCATTCCAAAAGTTTACAACTGGTTGGTCAAGGTTTTATAGAGGTAATTTTTTTTTTTAAAAGGCAGTGATAATTCCTGGTTTAATTTGATGATTCTGATGCTTGCTTAAATTTTAATATTTATATTATATTTATACGATTATGGCCAATTATTCAAACAAAATTAATTTGTTTTGTTACCTAACAGATGAACCGTGAGCTTTTTCAGAGGATATATGTTTTTTTAGTATACAAATATATAGTCATATTCTAAATATACATCATTTGAGTAGGTGATCAAAAGTGGCTTCTTGTTTATAAAACATTAAACAACGTAGTAATATTTGCAGAATTAATAAATTCGGGTATTTAAATGTACCCAATGTAATTACATTTAAGTTACTTTTAATAAGTGAGTTCTATATTTATTACTTCTAATTCCGAAAATATTTCACCATGTTTATACGGCCCATACTCATCACTATTGCAAATAAATTAGTTGTTAATATGAGTAGCCAGGAGAATTGGATCATTCATGTCTCGTGTCATACAAACTGTAATTTGTACATTGTAACACTGTTGATAACTGCCGTGCTGTACCACCACAAAGTTACACATTACCACACGAGACAGGAAGCGAATGTAATGTGTTATATTTCGTTCGTGCGTGCATACTTCTCTCTCTCCCAAGGTAAGCCTGTTCTAGACACGGCTGAACACGTCGTATTATATTTGTAGTCACACAAGTCAAATCGTGATGTGTGAATATAAACTTCAAATCAAGCGAAAAAGTCATTTACAGCGAGACCGGAGGGATGGACGAGGCCCTTTATAAATAAACAATCCTTTTCCCGCATGATTCGCGGCTTCGCAATGGACCGACAACTACTTCTCGTGGGCGCCTCCGAGGCTGGACCTTAGGTTCCAACGGGCGTCTTAGAGATACTCTGTCCCATTTCCTGCAGAAAATTGAAGCCGCAATTGATATACCCACAAGCTATGGTCTAAGAGATATAGTTAAAATCCTTATCCTTACTCTTTACTAAGATTATATTAACGCGAAAGTTCTTACTCGCCGAAATAAGTGAACATATCCTTATGAAATTTGGCTCAGAGTGGATAGTGTGAAGTTACTGCAGAAAACTAGGCAATTGAACATTCTTTTGGGATAAAAAATTTAGGCTACTATTTTTCCAGAAACATGGTCTCTTGATATAATTTCCGGCTTTTTATTTTTCTTTATAAAATTGGCACGACTCTTGTGCACAGTTTAACTATCAGGGAACGATATAGAATTGTCTCGGAATAACAAAAGTTTATCATGGATGCCATAAAGTCACGAGGGAAAAGCTTGTATATAATAAAAGTTTAAAACTAACATAAATAATAAAAGGCCACATAAGCTAAAATAACTTCATAACAAGGGAATAGAAAGAGAAAATTCATAAAATAAAACGTTCTTTCATTTTCACCGCTGAAATCCGTTTACAATGATGTATCGAGCGAGTGTGTTCCACCACTATATCAATGGAAATTAAACCTTAAAACCAGCGAAAAGAGGTGGAGAATTAGTTCCTAGTTTCGCTTTACTCGCACACATGGATGAATTAGAGCAGTTTTTGGTCAGTGAATCTTAATACCTGCCGTTCGGAGCGGAATATTTGAGATTACTGAAGTATTTGTATACCACCAAAATTGCTTTAGGGAAGTTTAGTATCCAATATACCCAATAGTTTTGAACAGTATATTGTTATATTTCGAATGGTTCTAGAAGTATAATAAGATAAAGGAGTATTTCGAAAACGTGAAAATATCGGGATCCTCTTTTTATGCAAAATTTTTTCGGACTCTCCAAGTAAAGCTATTTCGCGAAATATGAATACATTTGGTACTACGATCGTGTCAAGTTCATTCTTTTCGTCCCCCGAGTACTAGTCTTTTCCCGAGACCAAATGTAACTTATACTCTTTCTGAGATTCAAGCCGTGGTACATGGCTCTTCGCTCTACATCTTATCAATATCGGTTCCGAAGATATGTCGTAAAATCGAGACATATATATGTATAAATGTACAGTATTTATATAGACTATAAAAACCTTTAGATAGTAGTAGAACCAGTTTAATAATTACTCGTGGATGAACACTTAAATGCATAAAATAATAAATCGCTACATAATACAACTCCAACTAAAGCTTTAATACTAACTCGAGAGTAGATAGGCTTAAAATCAACGTATAAATATGCAACCGGAATATTTCAAAACCCTGTATAACAAAATAAATCTTAATAAGATGAAATCATTTCTCACTAATTGGTTCGTTTGATGTTTATTTAATGTAAATGATGTTAGGATGACAATGCCTTTATAAAAGGATCAACTTAAGTATTTTAAAATTATTACTTTCAATACCACTAAAAGGAAAGATATTCAAACAAAATGGAAATCTCTCAATTCTCAAATGTAACAATATATCAGTATCCGTATGTACCGGGATAAAGAAAACATAAGATAACATCCACTTATACTGCAGACAAGAGGTCGTGAACTTGCAGTATTCCCGCGGGAACTTTGGGAGTAAAATATGGCCAATACTTTTTTACTTAACGGCTAAAGTTTTGGTCTTAATGTGCAAAAGAATTCAATACAGTTATCTCCAAATTTTAAGTGTTAAGTTAGGGAAAAGAATTCTTTACCCTTTATTTATGTACATGATAAAGTGAAGAAATCAGTTACATGTACATTGCTAAATGCGAAAAGAAAAAAGGTAATCATTTTTGGTTCACCAGCCCTTATATAGAAATCGTGATCTTTAGCTTGCCATTTTTCTAATAGTAAATATTACAGACAAAAGAGTTTTTATTGATTAGACGATGTATTCGCAAGATATATGAAGCTTTTGTCATATTATTTGCGTATCAAATATATTTTTTAATTTACAGCACAATTACTTTTTATATTGCAATTTTCTTCTAAATGGCGCTTCTTGTTGATTCTCTTCTTGTTGATTTCTCTCTCTTTTTTGTTGATTAATAATAAGTCCATATATATTATATAATGAAAAAACTTTTATATTTTCTGCCAATCTAATCAAATTATTAAATCTTTTTTTTATCATTACCTATCGATAACTGAAAAATTAATAAACGATGGCTGGTTGAGATGACAATTATTTCGTAAATCACGACGTCAAGTATAGACGTAAGAATGCAAGAGTGAAAAGAAGCCGGCGAGTGCTACGAAGGCTAAAGAAAGGCTCACCACTTTGGTGACTTGGGAGCGTGCATGCGAGAAGTTGGAATTAACTTTTTAGATTGGTCAGCTCCAAGTCATGATAAAGTCAATTTAATAGAGCTTGTCTTCCCTATTCCAAAAACACGCTGAAAAAAGTAATTGCAGAAAATTTAAACGATGGTATTCCTCTAAATTTTAATTAAAAAAAAATAATTATTGACCTGAGAAATAGTAGACCTAAGTAATAGTGTATGTATGTATGTGTGTGTGTGTGTATATGTATAATTATATGTGCCTATGCATGTGTACCTGCTGGATGGAACTGGATGCTGTAATATTTCGCTAAGAACAGTTAAAAAGATATGGCAGACAGATACAAAGCTTTAGGGTAAGGCTTACTTTACGAGAATACAAAATTTGTCATGGGAATATAGCGGGCCATAGTAGAAATTATATCACCAATAAAGTAAAGTGACCCGTGCGTGTCGGGCAGCGCGGCAATATTAACCTAAGCACATACTTAGGTTAATTATTATAAAATATTTTTTCCAATATGTATTGCTATTCATTTTATTTTTATATCTATGTATTCTTATATGTATTCGTATACTTCGAAATTTACATTTAATTTTTTCGGTATTTTTAAATAATAATTGATTAATTTTATAACTGTGTCTTTGCTATTATAGTGGAAATTTTAATAACTGTTTCATATAGGAATATTACAGATGATACACATATGTGACACTATTCTGTATGTCAACTTTGTTGTTCGCTAACATTCGCTACCTTAACGATTTGTATTTGGAACTCCAACGGCCTACCATTTAAAAGAGTCAAAAATCTTTTTGATAACAAATAATATTGATATCATACTAATTTCTGAAACTCACTTTACATCCAGAAGCTTCTTCAATATCGCTAACTACAACTTTATACCATACTATGCATCCAGATACTAAAGGAAAAATACCTGACATTATAGACTTCTGTATCACCTATGGCGTAGCAAAATACAACATTACCTGCAATAATAGTTGGGACTTATCTTCGGATCATTCTCCTATTCTAGTTGAAATTGGTGCAGAAACCACCCAAAATTTACTTTTCATAATAAGAAAACCAACTGGCCCCTATTTCGGGTTATACTTGAAGAAGCATTCAATGCTCCTGTTGTACTTAAAAAAAAAATGACATCATAAATATTTCACCACCAATGTACAAAGTGGGGTATGGAACTCGAACCCACTGATTCAACACAAACATATTTACCAATATAAACCCACAAATATTCTGGAAAAAAATTGGTAGAAAAGGGCTCTAAGAAAATTATGGCCCAGATACAAAAATATAACTAAATCACAAAATACGAGATCTAAAAAAACATTCTTGATCAAGATTGCAATGCAGGACTGCAAGCATAACTTGGGAGTCTCGACCTCAGCCTCTGACTCCTCTGGAAAGCAACAAGAAAAGATTAGTATATTCCATAGTATCGTCTGCACCACTGAGGAAAAAGGATAACAGTTAGGCACGAAGTGACCAGAAAAAGGCCAACGCATTTGCTGAACACTTAGCGAAAATATTTACCAACTTCATCCATATACAGGCCCAATAGACTAACAGAAAATAGTGATCGAATTTCTAAATAAGGAACAATCTTGAGAGAAAGAGGTCAGGAGAATAATCTTAAGAGCGAATACAAAGAAATCACCAGGATACGACCTCATCACAATAAAATTCTCAAAGAACTACCTGAACCTGGCATCATACTGATCACAGCTATTTTCAATGTTATAACTAAATTATGGTTCATCCCCCCCACAGGGGAAAACTGCACAGATAATAATGCTATTGGAACCAAATGAGCCTATTAATATACTATATATACCGTCAAAAATCTACGAGTCATAGCTTCTGTAGCAGATACTGCCTATAGTGGAACAGAAAGACCTTATGTCCGACCACCAGTTTGGCATCGTTGTAAGCACGCTACTATTGGCCAAATACACAGGATCATTACAGTAATAGATAAGACCTTTGAAAGCAAAACGTACTGTGCCAGTGTATTTCTTGATATATGCCAAGCCTTTGACATAAGGGACTTATGACATGAGGGATTAATAAATAAATGTTTCTCACCTACGCTTACGAAATACTCACGGTTTTCTTGCAGGATAGACAATTCTTTGTCCAAAACGGCGAGTACCTGACAAACCTCTCAAGAGTCCCTCCGCTCTACCTGATCTATACTTCGGATCTACCCATTTCAGCTAGGTACCTTTGCCACTGATACTATGATACTGGCTTTCACATCATGACTCAATAGATGCAACAAAACTCCTACAAAATGGGCAACGAGCCCATGTGCATTTCACTACCTAAAGACTCTCTCTGCCCATCAGTAAATCTCAACGATCTCGAGACCCCTAAGAAAGACTACGTTAGATACTTGGGTATATACTTAGGTATATACTTAAGTGACTTACATGGCAAAACATTTTTATACCAAAAGCAAACAAATGGGATTGTAAATGCCCAAACTCAACAGATTATTGGGTAGCAAGTCGCTATAATCATTAAGCAGCAAACTTATTATCTACACGGCTGCTATGGCATTTAATCATGGGGGACTGCATCTCACTCCAACATATAAATCGTTAAGGATCGTAGCCAACGCACCTTAGTACGTCACAAATGATCACCATGATCTAAAAGTTCACAAGGTAAAATTGGAAGTCTTGAAGCATATCAAGGCATACAAAAAATTACACCAACGTTTGGCAAAGCATCTCCTATCAGGAATTGCTAGTAACCCAGACTAGTCGCAGACTAAAGCGAAAAATGCCCGAGAATTTAATTGTGTAAAGTAAAGTACGATACGTGTGACGCATACCGAGTATCTCTTGACGAGAGCCAAACACTACTACATGTCCAAATATGGTGACAGATCATAGTACACAAGAAGATATAAAAAATATTGTTTTTGGACCAGTCATTTCAACCGTTGGGTCACCACAAGTAATATGTAGATATGCAACGCTTACCCATCAGGCCTAATTTTTAAAAAATTTTATATTCTTCACTTTATTATATTATATTTATATTTTTCTTTCGTTCCAAACATTAGCCAGACTCAAAATATTTCACTGAGAAATCTTAAAGGCATCTTTGTAAAACTACATTATTACATCGTGTGCCTTCCTATTAGTTCCCATTATATCCCACTTACATCGATGGTATGTCCTCGTGGTGTTATGCAGTCGTCAGGATACAACAAATACCTACGGAACAGCCTCTGTTTGCGTCATGAACACTCCTTGTAAACCTGCCAAACTCCTCTACTTTACCCAAGTATACCTTATAGGTACTACATGAATCGAGTAAAATTAGGAATACCTATGTGGTAAATAATATTCGGCTATATTTATACAATTATATCATCATGCCTTCATTCGAGGTATGCAGGGCAAATTTCAGTTAATTTTTAATATATGCTATAAAAAGTTTAGCATAGCAAAGTAGCAAAATTGAAATGTTAAAGACCACCATAATACAAGTAGTGAATGTTATAACCTGTCACTGATAATGAATTAGCGGGCTAAGCCGAATTTTAGTAAAATTTACGCCAAAAAACTCTGCCCTTAAGAACGTTCTGAATGGCCATTTTCTTTTATTGTAGCGATGCCCTTCAGAAAACGCCGTCGATCATCGCACTCGGGGTAGTCAAAAACGCCATAGACTTACGACATTTCTTCTAATTGTAAATTTGTAACGTAGATTGATTTTATATAGAAAGCATAAGCTTAATTTTTTATCCAATCATAGATGCGATTGAAGCTTTTATTAATACGTCATTGGGTTTTATATTCTTGGTTGGGATATAGGATTGAATGTAGAATGTGCTAGGTTTTCACTTATTACCTATTTCAACCAAATTAATTGATCCTTATATACTTATATAATACAAACAAATTTATATTTCATGCCCCTTTTAAAAATAATAATAAACAAAATCATTTAAAACAATGCGTATCTTATATTTTAAATTTTTTCATTCATTCAAAATCCACAGCTCTTATATTCTGATTCACAAAATATTATCAAAACTTACAGCCAATAAAGGATTTTACATATTATTATGTAAAAATGATCTTTTATTAAGTCCAAATAAGACGTCTTAACAATAAACATTAATTATCATACATAATTATATTATCAATCACTATATTTTAGATTGTAGCAGTATGTCTTTCACGCTTTGTCTATCGAAATTTCGTCTCAATTTCTGTAACCTGTTTGACCTCAGGCTTTTAACATATATCTATCTTGTCAGATATACATTATTTTTGTTCTTGGATATCTTAAAATTTATTTCAAAAGTGAGATTCGTGGAAGTTAAATTAAAAACTTCTCCTAAACTGTAGAAGTTATATTTCCTAATATAAATACTTAAACGTGTCTGTTTGTCAGTGTGTTACGTTATCACAGCCAAACCGGTGCTTCGATTTTGATAAAACGTAGCGTGGAGATGATTTTGCCTGAGTTATTGAATATACGAATCATGATATAAGCTAAAATTCACATAGGCGGAGGCACGGTCCGACAATTAGTTACAAAATATTTCAGTCAACGTCGACAAATATTTGGAGATATTTGTAAGACTTTGACGTCTTATAAAAAATATCAAGAGCGATTTTTGTTTCTTAAATCTCAAATAAAATGTTTCGCGTGCCCTGTACCTACTGATTACCAACAAACAACTCAGCATAAATATGAAAATGTATCAATCTCTCAATTTCTTAAGCTATATAAACTACAAACAGGCCATAGGTCAGGCTTCATCAAAATTTATTTGCCGGTTAAGCGGTAAAAGTATTGATATAATCATTGCGTCGCTATAGTATGATTTTTGTCGATAAAAATAACGGTTATTATGAAATGAGTATAACGCAATTAGTAAATCATTTTATTAATTGCGTCGCATCTTTTGGGAGGGAAGTTCACAGGCGAATCCTAATCCCAAAGGAGGTATCACCGTAACCGAAGCTCATAAAGATATAGACGTCCTACGACCCCAACTTTCAAAAGACTTATAATAAATGACACTATCTAGCACCGTCAAATATGAACCATAAATTATTACCTAGTGTTAAATTCCGAGCGGGCGGGAATAATTCTACCCTATCAAACTATATAAGTTATTAGAAGGGAGTATAAGTAAATAAATTAATTAAACTGAAGTACTTATTGACGATGACTTAGGTTTTTTCTAAACGTTAAATACTATGGTAGTCGACATATACAAAATAAGTAATAAAGCTGCTTATATGATGGTTTTAAAAGACGGTAGATAGAATCTTGGAGCATCCGTTTTAAAGAGTGACAAAAATATAAATCGCCGTTTGAAAAATAGGTATAATATAAATAGTTAACGCACAAATGTGCAAGAAAATAAACTAAAAATACTTTTTTTTATTACGGAGTAGCATTTCTCAATAATACAAAAACTATCCTAGTTGTTCGATACCATTGTTAAGTTTTTAGTACCTGTAAACTTAACCGATTAAGGAATTTATTTTAAACATTTCTTATTATTCAGTATATTATATAGCATTTCTTCTTCATAAAAAGAAGAAAACGTCTTTATTTAAAATAAAAACTATTATAATGATTTTATATTGGTAAATATGTAGGCGCTGAATCAATAAATTGTTATTGCAAAGAAATCGATGGTCTAACATCGACAGCGAAGGTTTATACAAAAACATACGCTATACATTTTGGTCTACTTGTAAATAATATATTCTTTAACCACACTCTAAAACCGCGTGTATTTTGGAGCTGTAATAAGAACGTTCAATTTGTATCAGCTGACAAGATGATGATTATTTTTAAGAAAAATCTTTTTGTCATAGTTACCACTGCGAGGTTTTTGCGAATATAGAAGTAAAGACGCCGTCAAAAAGGAGCCTTGGAACAATTAATATGTTTTTGGTAAATATTTGTCTCTTGTGGGAATTGAATCCGCAAGTCATCGCGCACTAGTTGAGACAACGCCAACACAAAAAGCGTAGAGAAACGCGCACATTTACATTATTGTAGCCATACAATGTTTTACTATTGTATTTCTATACCGATTCTGACACCCGTTGATATCTCCTGAAAATATAAGATATATCTAAGAGGTTCTAAATTATTTTGCATAAAGAATCAAAGCCGTGGATGTAGAACGAACTAAGTACTTGTGAGATGCTATTATAAATCTTATTAATAAAGCTGTCAACTTATTAAATCAATACTTCAAGCAAATGCTATTTCTACAATTTCATAAAATATGAAAAAATATTTCTCTATTTAAAAGTAATCTAGATATCGACTTTACATACGTAATATTATATGTGTTCTTAATACAACAATATAATCAACATAGTCACAGACTGTTTTCTATTAAAATAAATTCTTAACATTAAATAATATAGAGTCTGATAAATCAATTTAAAACGAGTAATACATTAATGTATTTCAATTTTGATTATATGCTATAAAAATGAAAATGTACGTTTGACCAGTAAAAAACTATCATAACAAAATGTAACATATACAAACCGATAAATCACGGCGAGCATTCAAAATTGAATCTTATGAACTTACCTCGCCTGTAGCGATGCGCTGAAAGGGCACGGAGGATCCTCTGGTATCTGTTAGCACCCAGCAAACTTCAAAAGCTTTCTTAACAACAAACGCTAAACGTTAGGAGATAATATAGGAGAGCGATTAATGATTTGTAAGACGTTCAAGAAGGGTATTTGTGAAATGAGAGCGCGTTGAAGGGTACAATCGTTCGGAGATATAATTTGGGGTTGAGAGCGCTCACGCAGGGCGACGACTTTCGCGTAGGGCGGCTGGGCGGCGACTGGCGTTCGGAGCGGAGTCCTGCTCAGCCGGCCTCGCCCGGACCCGCTTCCTGTTGATCGTGTACGCGACAGGTGCTTCGGATCTTTTAATCAAAACTACTGTTATAATTGAACTGTCCGGACTGATCGATTCCTCGCCGATTCATAGCCACATAGATTTTGAAAATTGATTAATTAATCCGTTATAATATTGAAATTATCAAGTTGCACACACACACGCATGCCGTACTCTTTCAAATGTCAATGGATTAAGCTGCAAAACTATTAAGTTAATTATTATTTACGAGCACTTACGTAATTGCTATTGTTTTTACCTAGAAATAAAACATGTGGCTCCGTCTATCTATCGTCTATACCTAATAGTTAACTATTCGTACACGCATGACTTTTACAAGGCAGCTGAATCTAATAACAGACCTAATTACTTTTAAAAGTTTCTTCCCTGCTGTTGTGGTAATTTATTCGTAGGCGAAAGGAATGGCCCTTGGAGCAGTGATTAGTAAAGTTTTTCCTGACACTTTGACGCCCATAAAATAAGAATTTTGTATAATGCAATATGTTTTTTATTTATTTCAATACTTCGATTATAACAATAAAAAATTACATCATAAATTAAATAACATACATGAGAAATGCTTTCAGAACAATTTTCTAGTAGACTTCTAAACGCGACTGAAATGCTTTGCTTTTGCTTTTTTCAGCCTAATGTAAAGCATAAAGCTCGGTTGGACATTATATGACATTCCCAGAACTACCTTTCCTATCTACACTTACAACACTATAGTTAATTTGTTGATGCATTGTTTATTTTGCGTTTATATAACATTTTATTATAACGTAACAAAATCTACTTTCAAAATAATAAATCGGATCCAACTGGTATTATAATATTCGGAGCACACATTTTAACTAAGCCTATTTCGTGCAAATCCTATTAAAGTTGTATATCTGTAATTCAATATTAAAACCCATTAATCTTGTCTATGGATGTACAGCAGCATATTTTATTTATCATATTTTATTATATTCTACAAACTCCAAATAATCGTGACTTTGCTTTTAAAGCTTTGTATATTTATTTGGCGATAGTAAATGTATAATATGTGTTTTTGGATAAAGTGGTGCAGGTTTAGTAATAAGATACTGTTTTATAATTAAAAAACATTTTATAAACAATAAATTATGATACATATGTAATTATTACACCAAAATAAATTGTTAAATTGTAGACCTTTCTGTTTTTCAAGCTCATTTAAATTTTACAATTACGAAAATATAATTGACAGAGCTTTTATAATTAATATGCATTCAGAAACACCTTTTTTGACACCACATGATGTGGTAAATTTTCTGCCAATTTGTTGTAAAAACGTTTTACAAACCCATGTGTACCCATAACGTCTGACTTTTATGAAAAGTTCAATGTGACCTAGGTGTCGTTGCTACTGACAGTCATCTTAAAATTCACTTTCACCTTACGTAATTAAAACACTCCTGTGCAAATCTCGTTTCAAATTATTTTCAAATTACAAAGTCTGGTAAGTAACGAAACCGTAATATCAATAATGAATGACTTGGTTGTCATTATTACTGATATATTTGTAACTAATTACTATTATTGTTCAAACAATAATTATATTCTAGCTTATGCCTACCTTGCAATGCCTTATATGGTCATATAAAAAATAAATGATAATATCAGAAAACGATATTGCAATGATATCATTTGATTCCATAGATAACAGACTGACCCAAGAATTGGAAACTAATTTAATATCCACAGACGATGATTAATTAAGTCTTACTAGTTGGAAGCTCTAGTTCGTCATTGCGTTTGTGGACTTAGCCACACCTCGGCACCTTATCGAACTTTAGCAGTAACTGAATCGAACATCCAATTAGTCAACTAATCGCCCTGAAGCTCTGAAACCTTACCCCTCCAGATCAATATCATCTCCCAGCACTACTTGTTTTGAATTTGATCAACTTACAAACAACAATCTCAACCTGGTGTCGGCTTGCTTAAAGTGTTGTTATTGGCCAGATGGATAACAGCTCCAGCTGATACGTCGGAAAAAAATATGCTCCGGCATGCTTAATTGACGTCTGACAGTGCTGTATTACTTTAGACATGTACTAGCTACATGTATGTATTTGAAGGTGTTTAGCTCGGACGGGTAAAAGTCGATGCATTACCTAAGCCTGCCTGAGCACTTTGTAGGCCAGACAAGTAATTACCAACACTTTTTATCGTTCTCTAAATATCGCCTTTTCCACGTAATACGTGAGCCCCTAGACAGTTGACCTCAAGGTCAGGACTAGGGTACTCGGTGGCTCAAAAAAGCCTTTTAAAATATAGCATTAAGTATACTAACCTGTCATTAATTGGACATGGAAAGCTTGTCTTACTTAGACTTTATTAGAATATTTATCAACTTCACTCGTGTGACGACCTCACTTCTTCTTTATATTCTTATACTTTAAATTAGGATTTATAATCTTAATATAAAGTATAAGAATAATTAAGACGGTGAAAGCATAGGCTATTTATTGCTAACTTTATAAAATATACGCTGAGAAACGAAAATTTGATAATAGTACGATCAATGTAGTTCCTCAGATGTCTTCAATTATGTGGGTCAAAAAAAGCAAAACCTTACACTTACATCCACTAAAAATCGAATAAATCGAATCGAATAAAAAAGGAAATGCTATTTATTAGTGTTTAATTGAGTCAAAGGGTACAAAAGGAAGATATGCCTGTAAATCCTAATTATTTTCTTATTACCCATTTCAATTGTCTCCCAGTCATTAAGAGCGTTAGACTGATGAGTTACGAGCTCGTAAATTAACAGCGCCCATCAAAATTATGTTTTAATGTAAAACGCCGACGTCATTTGAAACAACAGTTGCCATCATTGTGAACAATAAACCTTAATGGAGAGGCCATATTTTGTTACGCTAAACTGAATAAACGCAATAACATAATAAAGAAAATAGTGTATCTCCAGCTTGTCAATGATAAGTGGGTAGTAAGTTGATAAAGTCTACACGATAAAACAGCCGAGTGAAGTGAAAAAAGTGAATAAATTCCGCTGAACCCTTTATGCTACAAGGGATAAGCTTGAATAATTTATGAGTTAGTAAAACTCAGGCCCCTAAACTAGCTGAGTTAAACGATGATGGATGTTTCAAGCCAAACATTTTTAAAAAGGTGCAATAGTTCTATTTTTCTAGAATCTTCACAGGCGTTATTCTCTTTACTCTATTTCTGGTCTGTTTCTTTACAATTAATATGCTTAAATATTTTTCTTTTTGATTATAACATTAAGGAAATATTGTGTTACTTGTTCTAACTCTCAAAATAAGCAAATTTAACATACGAAGTATTTACCCTTAACATTCAATGATTTCAACCGGGCCTCCGACATGCTTAAACTTGTCTAATCTTTTCTTTTCTAAATACTGAATAACTTAGGCATCGAACTACTTCGAATGACTCTAGGTAACAAGACGAAGCACAAACTTCTGTCGAGGCACGTTCTTATAAAATGTACCTGCATTTCTACTTCAGCGACTTTCGCAGAGAGTTAAACTATATTAAATATATAACATTTCATCTTTACGCTGTATATTACTTACTTCACCGTACCGTTACGGTTATTTTAAGATTTTTTATTAATTGAATTTACATTAAGCTTGTAATTTCATAAAAAAATATTCGGTACCAAGTTAGATTAACACTTAGGAATATATACAAATGTATTGTTAACTATTTTATTTGTTTTAGTAGATGTTACATTTTTATAACATGATTTTTATTGATTGTTTCATTATTTTGTTGATTCTTTTATAAGTATAATTTAATATAAATAATACATCACAAATAGTATTAACATGTAAAACAAAAAAATTAAGAAAAAATATATTATAAAATACAATGGTCCGTTTTATCGCAAAAAGCAAGTACTTCCAGAAAACCTTTAGGTACCAAACAATGTAAGAGAATTACTTTTATAAAAAAATATACAGCGACGCTATGATTGAAAATTTTAAATGAAAATAATTAAAACTAATTGATAATGCAATCCATTAAAATACAATTTAATCTCATTAACTGTCTTTTTGGTTTTGACAACAGTTTATAGAATGCCATATATACATATATACTCGTACCTGTACATATTTATGTGAGTTAGTCATTTAACTGCCAACAAATTCATTAACCTTTGACGTCAAATTTAATTATACCAGTAATACTTGTTTGTGTATATGACTTCACTTTCACGTCATGCAGACTTATCATAAATAGGGACGCATTAAATGCAGGGATCTGGGACGATACAATTATAAACTCGAAGATTTTCTTGTTTCAGTGTTATCATTAAATATGTTTAACAGAAAACTAGCTTTCTCTTTTTAAGACATTAAAGACATTCCTTTATTTATATTATATATGTATATATATCCAAACAGTAAATCATATTTTTTAATAATATTCATGTAGCTTATTCGTTTTTAAGTTCCTAGGAAATGTAAATGTTCTTTGTTGCATGACCTATATTGAGCATTGATAGAGTTTTTACCCAGTTGGACGATTTTCCAGGTAAAATTCACGGTTGACCTATATTTTAACCGGTGTATCAAGGAGCAAATAAACTTGGACATTAATTGACATTTGATATTTGTCTGTATGCAAGCTACATATTAGTAACTTAAAAATGATCATGGCAACTTTCATTATTTATCATAAAATAACTGTATTTTGCTAACTGTAAAAACTTATTTAATTGTTAAATTAAATCAAAAGCAAAGGTTATATCTATAACCTTTGCTTCTTATGAAAAAAAACCTCAAGAAAATAATTTATATATGAAAATTGTAAGAAGCAGTGTTATTTAAAACTAAGACTTTTAACTTTTAGCTTTGTTTATTATAAGGACTATTTCAAAATTGTTCTGTTTTTAAAAACTTCTTGTATTCACTTGTATGTTAAGTCCCGCGGTAACTTTCTCGAGATCAAAGTTTTGTATGTCCTTCCATAGGGTTTAAGCAAACACATTCTAATTTTATCTAAGATTAGTTATTAACAAACAGACAAACATAGATAGGCACATATTTGAACTTGTAATGTTAATAAGGATATATATTTTATAAATAATACCAACTCTGAAACAGGAACACAGAGCACTATAAAAATACACTATTACATACATAAAATTGATTTTATTGTATGAAAATTGATATCGTTACTACCGATTATACCTATACCTGCGATAAGATATTATCACACAAGCTATTATTTATATATATATGACGGACCTGGTGGCAGAGATAGTAGTGATCCTTTCGTGTACGCCAAAGGTCATCGGTATAATAATAATAAAATATATATAATATTAAATATTATATAATATTATATATAAGTATTTATGTAGTATATCTCATCGTGATTCTTTACACAAGTGCTTTAAACGACTTAACGCGAAATCGGTTAAATGTAATAGATGTTGTGGGAATTTATTATTTATATATATATATGTTATTTTAAAATTAGGTTTTATCGCTTGCAATATGAGTCTTTTTGCAATATACTGAAGTCTTTCAATAATCAAGAAGATCCAGTCTCTCCACACTGATATTAAGATAAAAAGAGGAAGAAGAGATAAAAATACCACTTTTCCCCTCATGCAGTTCCATCTGAAGTTACTTGCAATCGGTTCCACAAGACTATGAGTATAACGTGTACTGCGAACACAGGATGAAATACACTCATACATCAATTTATTTATTTTGAAACTTTCTATTCTACGAGTACATTTCCCGATACAAACATAGCCTCTGCCCTTTCCTAGGGCTTTATTTATGCAAATAAAATATTTAAAATCGTTTCACCAAATATGTTATGATAACGATAAAAACATTAGAATACAAGAAACTTGTTTCATAACAAATCAATTCAATATCTCTATTGAAACAAAATTAAAATGAATATTTGAGGTGCTGGACAGGAAAAGGTTTAGGAACGAACGTGAGCATGGTGAAGCACTACATGACATGCGAATTTACAACCGATCACTTTTTTGTGCGACAGACCGTGGTTCGGGGTACACAAAACGGCTCTAGTCATAACCTATATAGGCGTATATGAATAGGCGCCAACGAATTTATGTACATGACATTTTACGGTGCGTCCGGGCTTTTCCACAGAACTATTCCGCGTGGCACATAAACGTACCATAAACAGCGGTATTAGGCCCAGATCGTAAAGAGCATTAGGTTTGTATTTGTTAAGATTGAGCATATAATGAAAATGAAACGTGCCCGGCAGTGTAAGAAGTCTCTGCTCAGTTTAGGGATTACTGCTTGATATTTAATTGTTTGCTAAGAAGTAATTTAGCCAATTTATCTGTTGTTGTAGTGAATAGCAAGAAAAGCTTGCGATTTTACATCAAAACTATTTGTTTTTAGACTTATTTGTTTATCTGCAAAATTATTATTACTACCTTACCCATCTACTATCTTAAGAGATGTTAACTATAATAGAACAGAATCTAGAACGCCATCTACAAATAGATATAGGTATATATATTTATATATATATATATATATATATATATATATATGTTCACATTACTCAGTACAATATAAAATGTATATTGACGTAACATAGTGATAGTATGAGCCATCTGTGGGAATTTCATTTTACCGGTATGATGACGGTACAGTACGTCAGAAGCGGGTTCCAATAATCGAACAAATGTTTGCTAATGAACAATATTACTAGTGATTTCCTGTTATAAAAGACACTAGCCGAGAACCAGTCTGATTGGCACCATTAAGCTGACTTACACGTGTTTAAATAAATTGTTTTAAAGTATAATCAACTCGAGTACTTATATATTTAATAAATATTATTCAGTTAATATTGAATAGATGTGATTGTGATGGAAGACCTCTTAGATGTTGGTTCAGGGGACGGCGGCGATTCAATCAAACACACGAGTACTAGCAACCTATTAACATGGTTTAATGAAAATGAAGTAACTACGCCTGGAACGGCCTCTGGAGAAGATTTATCCGTCACAGGAAATGTTCTTAATGCGATTGATGCTGAGCAGTCCTCACATGGTGCATCATTTGATATTTCACCGGTGTTTGAAGCTTTCATTATAATTGAAATTGTTATGACAACTTTGGAGTTGATAGTATCGGTTGCAGCAGCAATTAAAATACCAAGATGGAGGAAAAACTACAGAAACCAAATGTTGATGCAGTTGAGTGTGGTGCGTTTCATAAAAAGACTAGTATCTCTTATAGTGTACTTAAAGAATAAAGGTACTATACAACAGACTGCAGAACTCGATATAACTTTGTTAAGTTGTGAAATATACATTGACTTCGTGATTGTGTTCTTAGTGTTTTTCTTTATAAAACATATGTACGAGACACTGATAGTAGTATTAGTAAAGATAAGTGAGAATAGTTTGTGTAAAGTGCTTACGTGCGCGTGGGGCGTGCCTTTGCCAATAAGTACCGCCTGCACCGCTTTCGTCGCTTGCGACTTGCTCACACATTGGACGATGTATCTGCTTACGTGCTGTCTCTTCAAGTGGCCACTCATGCTGTTGGGCACCGTAACGTACTTCACGATTTTGTACAGAGTACTCAAGGACAATATCAGAAGGTTCGCTCGAAGTCTTACAGTAGTCACTTTCTTAATGTGCCTCATCATAAACTTTTACTTATTCTCCAGAGACATAATAGAATTGTGGTGCTTAAAGTCTTTCTCTACTATCTTAATAACTTACATAACAGGTTTCTTTATGAACTTTTTAATTCTTTGTGTTTATGTTGTATTAATAATGTTGAATTTTAAGAGTAATATTAAAATTTCAGAATGTGTTCCAAATTTTAGTATATCCGTCGACAGATAACGTTATTGTAATATAAATATTATTTGTAATTGTTCATTATTTATGTATCTTATAGTCAATAGATACTCATGTACCTAAATAAAATGTAAATATAATATAAATAGAAAAAGTAAATCACTCAACCTGTACCTGTATTCATTTTGTACATACGTACAATCGCCCAACAGAAAGCGCTTGAAAATGTTTTACCAATGTAAAATCGGTAATGTCCCTGTCTCGTGCGCCAAAGATTGTGGGTTCGATCCCCAAACAAGACAAACAATAATATGATGTAAAACAATATTGATAATAACCCTTCTTTTTTTCTGCGCTTATTATATTATATTTGTAATTCCAGTATCGTTTGATATCTGTAATACAAATGATGTAAGCTACTTATCACTGCGGCGGGTCAACGTATGAGGAGGTGTGTGATTTGTTTATAGATGCCGCTATCAATTAAATACGGAACCTTATACACGATTGACTAACTGATCTCACATTTTAGTTTCTTTAGCTGAAAGGTTAGGCTTAATTAATTTTGTTAGGGTTATTAATTTTATAAAAGTACAATTACCAGTAATTGTATAAAGGTATCTACGGTAGTGGATTTTAACCAAGCTACGTGGAAGAAAATGTACAGATAGTTAAACGCAAAAAAAATAATGTAATCTATGAATTATGTAGTTCAAGTACCTCATAATAACTAGAAATAATAAAAATACTTTATGCCAAGTGACTCTCAAAGATTATGCTATAATATCCAAAAACATATCAACACATGAGTTAGAGAGTGAGTGGGTGGTGGTGAGTAAATAAGTAATTTAATAACTAATAATTAGAAATATTTACGTTGTTTCAAAGTGTCTGATCGAAACTGATAGCAATCTAACTATTTAAAAACACAAGGGAAGCAATATAAGACATCTTCAAGAGAAAAACAGTGTGAGAGTGGAGTTGAGCATTTAACGAGAGGGGTCGCTACCACTCGAAAGAAAAAGGCAATAATCTTCGCGGCGGAATAGAAAGTAGCCAACTTGTGCGATATTACCCGCCCCGCGCTTCGCCCTTGCCGGGCTAGGGCTGTATGCTATGTACTTTTGTGGTTTATTTAAAATTAAAAAAAAATAGCCTGAGCAGGTGTAAAAATTTAAAAAAAAATCTATTCTAAACCTACAAGGTAAGTCTGCTTCCGATTTTATATAAAATAAAAACGATTCATATCTGTAAATAACCAATTTCCTTTATATTATTGAAGATAAATAGATCTGATAAAAAAATCCTTTCTTTAAACTTGTGTCGTTATGTCAAATTACTACTTACTATCCAAAAACAATTTGAGAAACATAATAATCACCGAAAGACATATTCCCGCGAAATATATCGCCAGGAGTCATAACCAAAAAAGAACAATTACTAATTAAATATTTGGCAGCCCTATACAATTCACCTCAGGGAGCTTCTACCTCCAAATTTCCCGCCGCATATTGTCAGCGTCGCTCGGTGTCGACGCATGGCCCCAGGGCCAAAACTTCCTACGATCTATTTGAACAGATGTACGCAAACACTCAATTTCATTCCATTACCAAGTTTTCGTGGCATTTTGTTACTTAAACAGTTAATAATCCCAGAATAATGTTATTTTATATCTCTATCTCTAATAAAATATAAACATCCGTTTTTTTATCTAATAATTAGAATTACAATTGTGTAGAAAAGTTAGCGCCTACAACGCGCCTTGCGCGCAACTTAACACGCAATTAGCGCAATAACTAAAAATAGGAATATATTTGACTTCGCCGGTTTTCCATGGCCGAATCAATATTGTAGATACATACATCACGCCTGTGTCCGATCGAGGTACCCAGAGAATATAAGATTCATAGTGAAGATCTACTTGCTACGATCTTGGCATACCTTAATTTACTCGCATTTTTCCTTTCATACACGCTCGTTTATTCTTGATCTACTGACCTGGCCCTTCTTTAATTCCTCTTTTATCTGATTAAAGTATGTTCGCCTAGGTCGTCCTCTCTGTACTGTACTCTCGATATCGAGCGCCATTCCTAAATACAAAGGGAGTTGGATTGACCAGAGGGTTATTACCGCGAGTCTTTAAATGAATCAGCTTACATGGTAATTTAAGGGATACAAGACAGAGCTCGCTTGAGTAAAGTCAACTCTAAAACAGGTTATATAGTGTAATGTGAATAATAACAATTAATTCATATTTTAATTACTTTCCAATCGAAAGACCATTAGGGACTGCGACATTGTGGGCGCCAAGTGAGTAGAGGTTAACTATGCTACTGAATTGACATAGCTCTATTTTCTATGTCAATACACATAAATAGAACTGGAGTGTCGGCTTGTAAAATTAAAATAACTTCTTTTTACATAATTCATGTGGATGTACGTACGGTAAATATAACAAAATAACTTTTTCTTTAATTTTTGTGTGTTTGTTTGAGGTAATCTGAAACTTAAAACTGTAAAGCTGATATAACAAGGAATAATTTAGGCTTTATAACATCACGCTACGAAATTTGGCAAACACGGGCGAAATCTATACGTTTCTAGGACTGCCTAAAGTACAGCTAGTGATAAGTATAAATTGATAAAAAAGCCAGCTGTTAACATATGTTTATGCATATCAATATTTTTTTATCAGCTATATGGAGGAAAATATATATCTGTTGTTTAGTCTAAATGGTCTTTTTCATATTCATAAATAAAATTTCCTTAAAGAAGTCATATGTAATGTATGTACAGAATCAGTAAACAGTAAACTTTAACCTACAACGAAAATATCTATTAATATAGTTCTCTAGAAGTAAACAAATTAGAATTAATGACTTAAATTGTTAGGTTTGTAACATAGATTGTGTATACATATAAGTAAACTGTAGTATTTATTGTCCAAATTGACATTTTCATTATCGATATCCAGCTTAACATACAATTTCGTCTTTCAATATTTAAAATATTGAGATGTTAACGTTAAATAGTTAAATGTAAACATTTCATGTTATGAAAAAGTCAAAGATCAATTATTTTTACTTGAATGACCTATTTATAAAAGGCACTCTGAAATCGTCAACAACGTCTTTTACTAGTAATATTTTACTAGGCCGAGCCACCAGAAAGGAAAAAAGCTGATCGTGATAAGGGTTCCAATAAAACTTAGCGGTTGTTGTTGTTGGAACCCACACAGGAGTAGGCGCTAACAAACTCTTAACTTAAAAGTTGAGTTAAAACAATTCAATTAAATCCTAAGCAGTTTTATCATTAGTATATCTTTTCAAACAGTATTACACTTTAGCAACAAGTTCCTTTCACGCAATTCCTGAATTTATTCAGAGGTATATTTAACTTTATTTTGGGATTTTATTACAAAACCCGAGACGAATTACTTATTTTTGAAGTCTAGCAATAAGCACAAAGCGTATACTTATTCCTAGTAATTATTTTGTATAATTGGCAGTTTGTCTTAGACTGATAAAAAGTATTTTATTGTGTTATATAGTTTTGATATTTGAAACGAAATATACACATTATCATCCTACACTATATATATGACTTTTTTAATAATAAAACATATCTAATAGACTGCTTAGATTACCCTTACTTCTTTACTTATCAATACTACTTACTTATGATAGGCCTATTTAAAAATTAAGTAGAGATATTTTGATTGTGTTTTTGATTTTTCAAATGAAAAATTTCGCCAATGAGGAAAAAAATATTATAATTTCCAGTAAGTAGTAATTAACTCGGACAATTTTGTGTTTATTTATTTATATTAGTTTGAATATCGAGGATTGGGGGAGGTGGTTTGTGCATACCCTCCAAGGAGAAACAGAGCTATCAGACCGCTGCGGACTAGGTACCGTGATGAATTGCTACGCAGCTCCAGGTGCCCAGTCCAAATTGCAATGCGATTGCTTAAGCGGGGTTTGAGGCGATAGGCGCCAGTTGTACTCGCGAACAGCCGGTGAGTCCAACGCAGCCCTGCATTTGCATTCAAATGAAATTACAGGGTAAATTGTGAAAATAAAAATTTCCCCGCTCAAAAAAAAATGAAATAAAACAAACTCTTTAAAACTAATAAAAATTTAATTTAGGATCACAATAGATTGTAGGTTTATATTTAGTTTACAATATCACCACAGCTCGAATGATGTCACGAGCCCACTTGAAGCTAAAAATTGTCCAGAAATAAATGCAGTTTGATTCCATATACTAGTAGTACCAAAATGAATTAACTTTGAAACTTCTATTTCGAAATAAAATAAAGACAATATAGTAAGTAAAAACATGGAATTAATGAATAAAAAACCGCACAATAAACAAGTACCCCTTATATCTATATTATTATTACACAATACCTACATTTTGCATTTTAAAAATAAATGATCAATGATATATAATATAGGTATGCAAATGTATTTACCAAAACAATTTATAAATAAGTGCATCATTTAACAAATATAAAATTTTCATAAATATTAAAAAAACGTTTTGGCCGGTAATAAAAACGACAAAACATAGCTGAAAAGTTAACAACTTTATTTACAGAATTGTTAGTGAAATGGTTGTAGTAATTTTTTTACAGGTTATTTCTATTTGTTACAAAGGAGACGTATGGACGGAAGTGCTGACGCAGAACAAAGCGGCTGCAGCGGTCGTGCAGAGCATTAGGCGCAGTTGCACGCGCAGCGCTTCACACGCTTCTCATCTACGCTGCGCACTGAACGTGGCTGCATATCTGAAAGAAGAATTGTTATTACAATAATCATAGGCTCGAGGCCTTGTGTTTAATCAGAGACTTAGAATTGCCACTCAATATAAAATGTATGAATATGATTCAACATATAGGTTTGTCTTAAAGCAAACACATTTATTTATCTTAAAACACAAAATAACAATAACAAAATGATAGTTTAAATTGAAACCTGATAAAAAGTTTTATACCTTCTCCCCGAGACAGTTTTAAGTGAACGAAGACATATTTCATATAGAGGCTTAAATAAATCGGGCTACTTAATATAAATTAGCCTTTTGTTAGTAATATCCTTTGGCAATATTTTATAATTAGGTTGACAAGGGACTAGATTGATGCTATCAGATACTGCGGTATTCTAGCCACTACGCAAATAAAAGATTTATATGTGACTAAATTAATCCGTTTGGGTTGGTAATGTATAATGAATTAGGCAATCAATTTTATATCGGATTTAAAATCGTGAAAACTGGGCCAATCAAGAATTACTGAATTGTATTGGAATTAAAAAAAATGGTATGACTACTCATCTACTAGAAAATGGTAGCAGTCGATGACTCCGGTATAGGGGTAGCCCGATTATTCTTTATATGATAAGGTTTTTTTATGTAATAAAAAGGTTTTTCTTACAATGTGGTCTGTCTTCAGCGGGTAAATCTTGCGGCAACAGGAGAGTGCGCGGAGCGCGAGGAGCGGATGCTGGCTCAGCCTGACGCTGCTGCTGCCTGCTGCTTTCCTCGACCTGCCTCATAAGCTCCTCGGCTTGTGCGTGCATCTCTTCTTCCGCTGCAGCCACGTCTGCCGCCGCCAGTGTGTTCACGATAGTCTTAACCTGATTTTATGAAAAAAAAAATATTAAAAAACAACTTATGAAATATAGCACATACTTTTACCGTTAATATTAATAACAAAAAAAACTGCTCAGAAACGTTTACTACAAAAACTAATGGGTTATAATTTAAAAGAGTAGTAATATTTTTGTATACGTAAAATAACATACTCAACAAATCAATTTGGGTGAATACCTAAAAGTGAGTTGTATGAAACATTAAAATTAACTTACTTAATCGGTACGAATAAGAAGAACACACATAAATCGTCACGTAATTGAAGTCTCATAAGTGCCCTAATAGTTACCTCCTGCATGTCGTTGTCGACTTGGTGGTCACGGCGCTGGTTGGCGACGGCATCTTCGGTAGTGCGTTGAATCACATGCAGCTCCTCAGGACTCAGTTCCCAAGGTAGCATCTGCATGGGGCTGCCGTCCATCTGGATCTTCTGAACCTGATAATCGGATCGCGGAAATCTCAATATACACATAATTTTACTCTTTTGTTAATCTTACAAGTACATAAATTGCTCAACAACAAAATAGTAAGAATTGAAGTTAACAATTGAATGATCGTGAGCATAATTGTTAACTTTGATTAGGTTCTGTGCTCGTAGTATCCCAAGGACAATTATCACTTTTATGCGTGCTTGCTGAACTCAACTAGCTTTTTTATGGTCTATTGGTAAGTTGTTATTTTTTTCAATTTATATTGATATTGAATATATATTTCAATGTCTTTGTATTGCTATTTGATGACCCGAAAGATTTTTGCGTACAATACTTTAATAAAAAATTGTATGTACTTATTTTTACCTCAGGTTGTTCCAGTTCTTGCGTGGGAGCAGATTGTGGTACGAACTGATGGAGAACAGCTGGCTGCTAAGACAGACATACAAATTAACATTATTAAAAATGAATTCATAACCTACAGCATTATTAATGTTCTCTAAAATGTGAAACGTGTTAACTGAGGGACCACCCTATAATTTCGTAGGGTTTTAGCCTTAAAACCATTGTAGAAAAAAGCGAGGATTTTGTATATTTAATTTATTAAAAACTTAATTTATAATCGTAAAAAATGTATTCAATTTTGCACAAATATATACGATACATGATCTTTTTAATTGAAAAAAGTTTTTGTTTACGAATGAATCCACGAATTATAATTTTAGCGCCTATGATGCATTTCGTAGAACGACTACAATGTATTCATTCAGTTCTAAATTTTAAATAGAATACGATTCAGTACTAGCTGTTCTATCTGTTATTGTAGGTAAGACCTTATTTTGTTTGTTGTTTTGGTTTAATTACGTCCAAGTTTTGTGTAATCATGTCTCATATACATCTAGCAATGTTTCACTTTTTGCAGATCAAAATTGTTATTATATCAGAAAATTACTTTTGCTTTGCATAAAAAATTGATTACAATAATACGAATACAACTTACAAATATTTTCTGCCTTCGATATTTCTCAGAAAACGTTTTGCATTACTTTCGGTGGAATGATAAATTGACCTCATTCGTATGCCAACAAGTGACGGTGAGTTTCTTAGCCGCAAGGGAGAAACGTTTCCTTACCGAAGGAATAAAGCTTTTGTTGATTTCATTTATTGATTTAGGAAAAAATATAATAATTCAGGCTATCTAGATGTGTATAGATTATATTTTATTGCACGTTCACTTAATTAAATAAATAAACTGTAAAACATGTAACATTTGAAAATATTCTTACCAATCTTAAAAATAATCTGTTCAAAGAAAATAAGTCAATCTATAATTGATATCATTCAATATAATTATATTCTTAGATGTAGTTACCTGACCTGAACCTCAAATGACAGAAATAATCCCAAACTACATAAATAGTAAATTTCTTGATACTTTCAGAGTTTTTTTTCATTGTAGTTTCTGTTATCCGTAAATATCCATCGATTAAAAATAATTATAACACCTACGTGCACGTGTTATGTAGGTAAATCTGCGAAAATTATTATTGTAATTAATTCAAAACCAAGTATTGGGTGTCTTGGAAAATTCACAAGTGAATATTACTCTCATATCTCTAATAATAGAAATTACGTGGATATGTACGAATTTTATCTAAATCCTGACTTATTTAAATATAATATAACCCAAGGATGTATAAAAATGATGCGATCTATAGCGCCTTAAAATAATTCCATTTGCCCGCTTCTGCATAAATTCAAATCTATGAATATGTATAAGTATATGTTGCGGAACTTGTGAAACGTAGAACCTGAACAATGCATTTGATGCATTTAGTTAAAACAATATATTATTTCTGCTTACGCAAAACAATATATCCAAATATCAATCTAAAATCACATTTAAAGTCCACAAAAAATATGTATAATCATCATAATAAGAGCACACGAAGAGTTATTTGAATTTGTTGTTTGAAATGGTTAGCGGGTGTCATTACGAGACTCTTCCGTGTAACGTCCACACAATTTCGACTCGTTATCAATGCTGTAAATTGCCAAGTAACGGAATATTTTTTTGTTACAGCTGTAAAAAGGTTTTTGACTTTATACTTACATGCTAAAACTGCGCAGCTAGTTGTTGTTGGTGCTATTTTTATAAATATTATTTATGTACGATACAATTTCGGACCGTTTTTGGTCTTAAATATTATACTTAATAGAAACCATTTGCATATGATTTTACGGTTCGTGAATTGTTGCCAATAACTTTTGATATTCAACCGTTCTTACATGCAATATTTACATTTATACATAACTGCAATGTTTTCAGTCAGTACCAATTCTGAAGAAGAGTAAACAAAAAAAACCCATTTTTGTATTGATAAGAATAATACACTTGTCATTGTACCCACTTCGCATATAGATACGAGTCTATGAGTAAAAGATCGATTCTGTATCTTACTTGTCTATAGTCAGCTTACAGAGTTTGTCATCAACTTACTTGGTTCTGAGGATGCTGTTGTGGGGGTGGGGGTGGTGCAAATGGGCCCATGCTATCGGGTGGGGGTGGCATGTTGTGAGGTGCTGGGATGGAGATCACGCGCTGTACGTGGATACGCATCTCACGAGGGGCACCCATCTGCTCCTCTGAAGATTCCCATGGCATCTGATGACAAACAGTTATTTTATAGGAATATTTTATACTCGTATAATCATAAAAACAGCCAGTTATTTGGTTAATAAAAAGAATCAGTTTTGAATTACATTAGAATTGTAAAATACATAGATACGTAAAGAATGGCGGACGATTACGAATTATAGTCACCAAATAGGTACGAGTGGTAAAGGTACGCAAACAAACAAACAGAACTATTTTTACTCAAGTAAGACCACAGTTAAATAATAATAGTCTTTTATCCTGAATTGCTTCTTTGTTGTATATGACCAGTTACAATATATCTTTCAAAATTTTTCAGTTCAAATTTTGGCAAAAGCCTTCTAGCTGCTCACCTCCAATGAGAGCCTGTTGTTAGTTTCTATTCGCGCTCCCATATTCTTATTAGTTTTCCCTTGCTGCGTTTACTATCCCTGGGATACCAATCCTTTATTATTTGACACCATTTAAAAAAAAATGGTGTAGCATTTTTTTTCTATGATGTTTTATAATTGCCCATGTTTCATATCCATAAATAATACAAGGTAGTTGCAGGTAATGGAAACTTTTCTTTTTATATCTATTCCTAAATCCTTGATTTCATGGTCTCTTTCAATGACCAATATTTCCTACAACCATAAGCTATTCTTGTGTTGACTTCTTTGCTGGTTTGGTCTATTAGTTATATTAATAGGTCTAAATATATGTATTCTCCTACATACTCTAGTGGCTTTAAATCTACCTTTATCATATTTTTATCAGAGTTGGTTAACAGTTTGTTTTTGTCGTATTCATAGACAAGCCCTCCAAAGTACTTTCTTTACTTAAAGCTTGAATCATAACTTCAAGGTTACATAGGTCTTCTTCAAATATAATTATATTGTCTGGGAATCTGAGGTAAAATAGCCACAGTAAAAAACTACTGTTAAACTTGACCTAACTTTAAAAAAACATTACTATTTAATGTTTTAAGAGTTAGATTTAAATAAAATATTTTAATGAAAGCAAAATAATAGAGTATTGTTAATTATACGAAGGAGGAGAAGCCAAATATACGATTAATAACAATCTAACAAATTTGTATTTAAATAATACAATATTGTTAGATAATCTAACACTAATTTGTGATCCTCGTTATAGGAACACAAAGGAAAATAAACTCTCGACTAAGCCAGTTATAAATAATGCATGTGAGTTGCGCAAACGCAGCAAGTACGTCACATCAACGAAGATGAGCAGCGGGAATCAGGAAGCAATGACCGCCACCATTGCCATCCGAATCTGACACACGAGGACACAAAACAAAGCAGACACTCTCACAGAGTCACGCCACCAGTGTGCCTACTACCCGTGTGTCAAAACAAACAAAACCCGCTCGGTCAGACCACTCGCACACCCGTTGCATACCAACACAATACTTATACATACATTCGCAAAACCCAGATTTCAGACATAATGTTTACCTCCACGCAAATTATAATCGAACATCACGTCAATTCAATCAAATGAAACGATAGACATATACAAAAACGTTAACAAAAAAGACGCGGCTAGATAAACAAAGCCTCATGTCAAGCATCGGTCGGTTTCGGATAACGATTTATTAATATTCTAATAGTGATTCTGCGATAAACACGGAACGAAACAAAAACACGGAAGACAGTAACACTTCTTACATTGTCCTCGAGTCCTTGGGCATGTGTCATTTAGTGCGCATTGTGAAGAAAATATCTACTTTGAGTTTGACCACGGTTAGCCACCGATGTGTGGCATTGTGAACACACAATTACGTCTACTTAACCTCTCAGTAGAACCGGCTTTGACTACTTTTTCAAGAAAAGTAATTGGATTAATTGCACGATTAGTTTTATCTCAGTTTCTAGTCTAAGTTACCTTGTAAACACATTCATTCGCAATCAAATGTAGCTGATGAGTAGCTCGAGTTTCCCTTTTAACGACAGCTATGTTCGCTTTATCAGAAGTATATACTCAGTTATAGATCACTGGTCGCGCAGAATCCGTTTGGTACGTATAATGACTTTTTGCCTGCGGCAGTCCGTAGGCTCGTTTGTTAATCAAATACAGCCGGAATCTCGTTTTCTCAGTGATGATAATGAAATTCGGAAGGGAGTGGACGCCGAAGGTGCCTTGTTCTCGCCTTGGCTGCTTCCATCCACTCGCTATACATTCAACTCCACCACCCATCTACTTCCGTTTACATTGAACTTATTTCCGTGCTGTTACTGCATCCGAAACTTGATTCTTCATTACCATTAAACATAAATTTAATATTCAATCAAGTTTCTAAACCGTGGACGATTATACAAAACAGAATCTTTATTGCTTTTTGGTATATAAAGGTACGACAGACTACAAAAAAATAATAACTTATCTACATAACATTGTAGTATAATATATTCAAATAAAATCATCGAAACAGGTTCTTCCACTTTCCTCGGCATACTAACGATAAAGCCTTCTTACTTGTTGCCACTCATCAAAATCAGATATGGTAAACACTGCACCTGGCGGTGCTAACACGTTGTTTACATTTGTATCAGTCATTAAGGCTTCATAATCATTAATTTACTTACTCGCGAGTACGTAATCGCCCGGCCAGAATGATCTCGGAAGGTCGGCTGCTTATAATATGTGATCGTTGTCTTGTACATTTAGCTTCCTGTATTCAGATTTTCTATCGATCTTGATCGAACGTGGTAACCTTGTTTTATTGTAATATTTAGTTGAAGAAATGCTGTAGAATCGCTATGTAAATCTAAAATTAGTTTCTTTCAGAGTACTGCCATAGTTTTTAACCTATAGCATTATTTTTATACATACGTAGAAAACCAATCTCTATAATGAAATAAATATCTTCAAGTTATTCCAAATACCTAGAAGGAAAACGTACATTTGTTTTTTTTTACACAGTTTATTATTATGATCACTAAATGTGGGTATAGGTACCCATACTAACTAAAGCAATATTCATCTGCAATTGTATTATTAATTTGTTCTTATCCTTGAAGAAATCGTGTTCTATGTCCATAAATGCGCAATTTAAGGTGGTTTGGTACAGAACTTATGTTGCAGTTAATCCTTTAAATTTGCTTTAAAAAATTGTGCTCATTAATGTTATTAAGTCGAAATACTTAATTTAAAATAAGTATTTATTAGAAATGACAATTTTAGCGCAGCACAAAGAAATACTAACGGTTTAAATATAAAAAGTATGCATGTAGTTATTTACATTAAGTGGGTATTTTTATTTTACATTTATATGTTTCATTATATTGACGGTAAAATTACGATTAAAAAAGTTTAATCCATATATCACCTACGAAATTATACACCTATTGCTGTACTCTGATGATATGATTAATAAACGTAAATATTTTAAGTTTAATATCATTACTTTTAGTCTCTACTATAAAGCATTCTAATTTTTGTATTGAATACTCAGACTACAGCATGCCCTTTCATAATTACGTATAATTATGTGAGCTAAGTACTTATGCAAAACGATCACACACCACAAAATTAGATACAAGGTGGTAATGTACGATGCCCACTTCATCGACACAGGTGCGATGGTCACCTTGTAAGTTCGAGAGTAACGCCAGGTAATGTCGGCTAATGTAAGTGGAACAAGGTTCATGTACGTTCGTATCCACCGGTGCATCAAATTATGCGAATAATTGCCACTAACAAACGTCGCTCACGAACCGGCCAATGCCTGGAGCACAAGCCATGCCGCCCGCATCTGCATCTCCTCATAAACATTCCAAGTTCAAGAACACCTCTCATATCTTATACGGCCAAACAAAAAAAATCTACTCAAATTGGGAACGAATCGTATCGATCGCTCGCTATATAAAATGTGTGTTCGACCCGCGCGGCTCAAACACTCGACACACACCGCATCATGCACGCGCTCCTTGCGCTAGCACTCGCGCTCACGGCGCCCGCGCTCGCCGCACCCGGGGACCGCCTCGGCTACGAAAGAGAAATAGACACGAGCTACAACCAAGTGCCCAAACTCCTCGACTACGTGCTAAACGGCGACTACCTCGCGGCGCAGAAGAGTAGACCGAAATTGGTGACGAAACTGAAGCCTGACGATGTAGTAGCAATGGATAATGTGATATTGCAGTCCAATGTTGTGAAAATCGTGAGCGCCCCAATAAAGCGGGAGCAAAGTGAAAATGGCGAAGAGCTGGTGAGGCGACGACGAGGGTACAACTTGGAGAACGTAAGGGTGCCGGCGCGGTACCCTTACCTTCCTGTGCCGCGATACAACCGTTTTCGCCGGTGGGGCTAGTGGCCGCAAACCCGCGCCGCGCCGCTGCGCGCCTCTTCCAAATGTCAAGGTTGCGCTGACGCCAACGGAGTGATCCCGCCGCGCCGCGAGCGCATCTCCTGTGCTTGTGGGTGCCGCTCACTGTACTTTGTTACGATAATCATTATGAAGTGGCTGTGATCGAACGCTTGAGCTACGCCTCTCTTATAGCAGACTATTAGCTACGATTAACAGAGTATCTATTTGTTAGTAAATTAAGCAAAGTGATAAATTAACTATTGACTTTAATTAATTAAATTATAGGTTACATTAAGTGTCATTCGGTGTTTTAATTATTACCCTGAAAATCTTATTTTTAAAAGACTGCACAACCTTCAACAAATGATGAAAGTTTATTTCCTATTATAATGAAACAATCACTTATAAAAACAAAAATGTGCATTCCCCATGTTGTAATATTATCACATTTCAATATTAAATAGCTGCTTATTTTATTCACATTAAATTACCATTTATTATCTTTTTTATATTCAATCAATTAAAAGTTAATCAACAGATTTAGCAGTTTTTAAACTCCAAAAAAGTGATGTTTAATTTACTATTGACATAAACGATTTGTCTAAACTTTATTTCGAATATTTAGAGAAATAACTTAGAATTTTTTTGATTAAGGTTATTTAAAAAGGAAATCTGGGCTTCTAGTCACTTTTAGATATGTGTAATATATGTATATAAATACGACAAATATGTCATGTTAATATAAATCCAAAATATGACGTAAATTTTTATGTCATACTAAGTTTGGGTTAATAAGAATCAAATTACATTGATACAATTAATGAATGTACAGCATTTTGTGTTTTCCGATTGACACCGATGTTGAACTAGAACCCAAAAGCCGTAATTTTACGGGTCCGGGTACGGGTTTAGTCCAACGACCATGAATTTATATCATTTTACGCAACCGTCAAAATATAAAACCGTATGTAATCGATTAATAAAACCTCTACTTTTCGTAACCTCGATGAAGATAAAATATAACGCCGTATTTTCAATATAGGAAATAAAAAAATTAAGTTAAAACGGATATATTGTGTTTACAAATTACGAATAGGTAATAAAAATAAAATGCTAATGCTAACAAGACACGAGTATAACTTACGGTATATCCATTAACATACTAATTTATTTTTATCTCATGGATGTTTAATATCGTATCAAGTCATCAATAAAAATTGATAGCGAAATGTAGGTTCGATGTCTGGCTACATAACTGACATATGAATACATAAAGTCTGAACATATAATTGAATCAGTACATAGCACAGGCATTGCATGTGCAAAGGCACGAACACTGGTACTTAAAAGATATTACAGTAATTAGAGCCTATCATGTTGTAATGGGAACAATGAAGCGTAATGTATGCAGGTTTAAAATGCAGCTGGCACAATCCGTGTCACGGGGCTGTCGTGGACCTGGGCTGATGCTACTAATTGCCAGAGATACGGTTGAGTTGCTACTATATTGGCTGGGATTGCCTAATAGTGGAGCAAGGCATCGATTATTTTTATCAAAATAAAATTTTGCATTTTAACATTGATAGTATTTCGTCGCTTTAATGAAAATTAAATATTTTACCGTAGAGACGTTACCTTACTTAACCATATATATAAAAGAAGAAGTTGATTGACTGACTGACTAACATATTAACATAGGGCCGAAACTATAAGGGTTAGAATAATAAATAGATTTTTTTTCGTATAGAAGCAATAAGATAAGCAATTTTTAAAATTTTCTTCTTAAAAGGGTAATACGGTAGGCGCCAAGTTAGTATGAAACTTTGCTGTTTTAGAAGTTATTCGAATGAAATTCAGTATAAAGGCAGCAAATCATAAAACACGTGTAAAATATTTATTCCAAAATCATCCCTTAAGCGATAAAGGTGATTGCAAAATTTGTATGCAAGTTCTACAACTTTACGCCGGTGAAATCGTAGGGCGCTCTCATGTAAATCTATCGAAATATCTGCTTAATTCTTCCGTACCAGTACCGTAATTTTACGAATATTTTGTTAGATATAATAGATAAAAGATATAATATAAGTTTAGATCTATAAAACTTTTTACAATACTTTCTACTTTATACAATATTTAAGATTAATTTCTAGTCAATGTAATTTAAGTTTAAATTTATATTATATACGATGCAAGATAGATTAAAAATGCCATTGCAATCGTACAGACTAAACAATCATACCGTGTTTTTAATTTTAAAGGCATTACATGTTCTTAAACTAGCTACACTAAATTAAAGACATGTATTTTTACTCAACTGAATTATAAATATACATTTTCACTTAATTTCCCACAATACTATAAATGCCTACGAATCAAACAAGATTAGTAAGACACCGACATCCTAAAATGACTTAATCCTTTAAAAAGTTCTATAACGAAATGTCACTTCAAGTTTCGAGACAAGAAAGTAAAACGAAATAGCCGAATAATTGCGATGACAAATCGTTGTGGGAGTGTTGTTCGAAAGCATAGTCTCGACCTCAGATGACAGTCGTGGTTGGTGACAGACAAGCAGTCTGCCACCCCCCCCCCCCCCCGCTACCTCCCATTTCCAACCGGTAAAAGGGGCATTTGCCCTCCGCCCTTCAACCAGCTACATAGCAAAAGGACATCAAGTATTTCAACTTTTTGCTTCTATGCATACTAAGTTTTGTAATATTTCTTGTATCATTGAAACTTCGAGTAGCTATTAATATTGCCTTAGAATGCATAAAATATATTATTGTTATATGTTGTTTAAAACAAGGAAACTACAAAACATTGTTTATATATTCTTTATATTTCTTAAGTATTTTACTGTTTGTTAATTCAAACCTTTGCTAAACTTTCATGAATGTTTTGTGAGTGTTGAATTGGTCCTACGACTCTAAAAGTCTATACGTAGACCCCTAAAGATCTATAAAGACCATTCTGAGAATGAACATATTATAAGGTTTTTTTTTAATATTCTCATGCAATTTATTTTTGGTTGCCATTTAATAGTATCATGGTATACGACCAGAAAATCGCAGAAATCACACTAAAATGTCGCCAACCTTATGAATTCACTCACATTATGTCAATACATTATCTGATAAATTTACTATCTTTCGCATATTTTAATACATATAGAACTAAAAAATGGTTCTTCTCCAATAATTTTAATTTTAAAGAGATCTTGTAAATAGTCAACCTTATAATATTGAATGAGCACAATTGTTTAGCTGTCCATTTGAGTAATAACTTTAAACCAGCACTATTAGGACTACTGTAGTCACAATTGTTCGAAAGTTTACTAAATGATAATATACTCTTAATAATATTTGACTACACTCCATTATCTCCACAATTACAATCAAATGGTACTCGCACACTCGTACTCATTATATCTCTACTATATAAATGTTTGAAAGACATTTGAAAGCTGCTATCAAAGCTTTCAAATAATATCTGTGTACATAAATAAGATTTGCTTGTTTTCAACGAATTAACATCATTAAGAGTGCACCAATAATGCTAAACATTTCTCCAAGAATAACAAGTTAGTTACAATAAATCAGACTTTAAAACAATGGAAAAAGGCTTTGCCAAAGTAAATAACATTTTTATAAAGAAAAGCACAAACTTCCTAAATGTAAAAGAAAGGGAGTACAATAACAACATTTGATTTAATTTCACAATTGAAGTGACAAATAAAATATATTAACATAGAAATGCTATTAGAAAGCTTTTGTATGCTGCCTCTCCCTCATTCAATATATAACGACTGTTCCAAACAAGCATGGTCCAATTGGTTACATTCAATTGAGAGCTGTTTGACAACCGTCATTACCCACAAGCTGTCGTAAATGCAAAGAGGCGTCAGAAACAGTTACTCGTACAAGAAGAGAGATCATTTCACTGACCTACTAACAGCTAATTGTCTTCTGCCCTCACATTTACCGTTAGTCAGATAAGTAGCAAAAGCAAGTCATGTGTTTTTGTTCATATTCATTACACATTTGGCAGTTCCGTTCGAGACGTGACGACCATATATCTATGCATATTACCAACTTGTTTTACTTATATTGCGAAAGTTATTAAATATTAGGCACTCTACATTAAGTACATAAAACTACACTACACCTATATACTACTTGTAATATATACGATGACACAAAAAAACGATCAGTACTATTGAGATACCATGATTATAATTACAAAGCATGCATAAAAATTTTGTTTGAAAGAAAAAAAAGGAGATAAGGACATTGGCTTCAGGTGCAAACGAGACTGTGCAAACATAGCTCATTCGTATGCAAACCGGTAAATTTGGGTAAATGGCACGTTAGGTGTCCACGATTATTTGCTCTCCGCTCACTCAAAAATATGAATTACTGTTATTTACTTTTATGTAATAAAACGACCTGAAAGCCTAGAATAAATGCGTCCTACATTTTTTTTAAGAATTCATCAATCGAATGATTTTAAAATAAAATATGTGTGTAAAACAAAATATGAGTAATAAAAGTTAAAAATGCTATATTTTATTCGCATTCGTAATCGAGAGGCTATAAATGTTAAAATCATTTAGTTTTTATTTTTTGTTTATTTTATTAAGTATCGACTCATCAAGGATACACTTACAATTCGTAAGAAGACCCTATTAACAACGAGCCAGCAAGCAATAAAAACGTATCTGGCCGAAAATCGCAGCGAACGTGATCTCGTTACCCGTTCCACAGAACATATACCATTTATTTCTGTGGTAACGTGCCTGCACAGCCTGCGGTTAATATAAACATTGCGTTTTTTATTACGTATTTATTATTATAGGGGTACCTTGAATATTAAATACCTAAACAATTAATTGCACCTAACAAATGACAGGAAGAAATAAAATAAATATGACAAAACTTTTCATTCTTCTAATGAGGACTCAGATGTAGAACTTGATAGCACAACAGAAAGCCAAAATTCGGAAATCATGGGTGACATAGTTAGGTTTATTATAAAGTTTCGTTAGTTTTTCGCTAGATCACATTTTATATTTTTCTTCCTAACTACCTACCTCTTAGAGAGGTAAAACCTTCCATTGTCCAATATAACAGTTTTAATTAGCATGACTACAAGGTAATTACATTAGTCACATTAATTAGTTAGCATTAAATAAACTCCATGCATTATCCCTAATTACACTCACATATTAACGAACTATATACGATTACATTATTTACATAATAATTAAATTTGGTAATAATATAATAGATATGACCTTGCTTGGCGTATAAGCTTTTAAAGGATTACATTATTTACATAATAATTAAATTTGGTTAAAATATTATAGATATGACCATGCTTGGCGTGTAAGCTTTTAATGAATAATGAAAAATACACAACCCGCAAGATGGTCAGACCATCTGACTAAAACTGCTGAATCACGCTGGACATAGGCCGCATACAACCGGTCCTATTGGAGATTACTTGGGAAGGCCTGTGTCCAGCAGTGGACGTCTTATGGCTGATATGATGATGATGATAATAATGATGATAATGACACAACCATTGCTACATTCAAAATCATAGATTCATAAAAATAATCAAGGAATATTTTGAAGTTATATTACCTAACCTATAAAGATATGCAAGAGGTACATCTATACATATAAAAGGAGAAACTGACTGACTGACTGACTGACATATCGACGTAGGGCCTTAACTATAAGGTTTAGAAACTTGAAACTTGGCATAAAAGTTCCTTTTATAACATAGGGGAGCACTGAGACAGAACTTCTGAAAATATATCCCCTAAGTTGTTGTACGCTGTTTTTGAAGTTTTTATATGAAATTCTGTATAAAAACTGGTCACTGAAAGTCATAAAATACGTGTAAAATATTTTACAAAAGTTATCCCTTATGGGAGTAATAGGGGGTTGCAAATGTTGTAGTAAGGATGCAATTTCTACAGCTTACGCAGGCAAAAATCGTGGGGCACTGCGGTATTTTTATAAGTAAATAGAATATTTCAAATTAATGGGGAAGAACAATAAATTTCATTTACTCAGTCTGAATGATTCTAGATCTGGTTACCTGTACTCATTTTTCATTATTTTAGACTACGGAGCCGACCTATACATTGCGAATTGTCGTTATAATAATATGCAAATAAATATATTCACGACATTAAAGGACACGGAGAAAGATAGAAAAAAGGCGTGCCACATAAATAAAATGTGAGCATTACGAAGTTACGTTTGTTTCCTGTTTCCGTGACAATAAAATGTATGTTTCAATGTTATATTAATAATACTGTAGACAACTCAAAATTATGTTCCTTATATCCATACATATTACCAGTTTAGTGCAAGCGTATTATTTTACCTATAAAAACGTTTCCTCTTTCTTAATGAATAAAAATATATTCTTATAAATTCGTATTGGTTATGAAATTGCCATATATATGTTTAATAAAAAATACCAACGCTCCCAGTCATAAATAAACAAATAATGAGTAATTGGTGATAGCCTATCATTTAATTTAATAACTAAATAGAAGACAATGCAAGTAAGAATGATGAAATATAGAGTTTATTAAAATTAATAGTATAATACCCCTGTTTCATTTATAATATTATTTTCATTCAAGTAAATACGGTTCGACCTTTTAGGAAATAATTTCATGTAGTTTTTGTTATAGCACGTTATATATCCTAGACATAATTACACCAATAGATATAAATACTATAGATAAACCGGTTACGATCGGACCCACTTATTAGGCAAATGGTCGGAACATTTTTTATTATATAATATAATTGGATTAATAGATTTCGCCAACCATGAACCGAGTTTGATATAATTGAAGTACGTTTTGTGATGTTACTGAATTAGGCAACTTATATACTATGAGGGATCCGTACAAAATTATTTGATTCTCTTGGATATGTATATAAACCATATATTCTGTCAACATAAGTAATGTTCAACCAAAAGCTTTTTTCATTTAAATTACAATAAAAGAAACCATATCATTGAAGACATTGATGTTTACAGTTGTTATTATGTTATATTAGTTTTTATTTCATTAACTGAATAAAAAAAGCCACGAAGGTTAAAACTTTAAATGTATGGAACTCTAAAACTCTACCAATGCTAATTGGCTGCTATTAAGTACCTAGTATACCTACTTCTTTTCAAACAGGTTATTAATATGGGGGAAAATGTAACATAACATAAAATATATTCATTACTTTTCTCAATAAAGCCCGAGTCAACAAGCACTTGGGCCCGAGTTTTAATAAGTAAGTAAGTTAAGTACGCCACTTTGAAGTGGTTGTATTTGTAAAGAAAGCCGTCGATAATTGAAATGACGTATCTGCACCGACACACAATTTTGTGCTGCTCTGTTAATATTTTTACTTATAAGTAATATTATTTTATTACTGATTATCACCTTTCATCATACGCAAGTTAAAACCTTTCACAAAGCGTTAAAAATTTCGGTCGCAGTGCAAATCGGCGAGTTTGTGTACGCGTCGAGGTGGCGCGATCTCAAGGACCGTGTTTATTAAGTTTATTTGCCATGATCTGGAACGTTCACATTTATTTGAGTTAGTCGCACCCCTCACACCTCGTGTCCAAACTCCAGAAGCCTTCAAATTCAACACACCCTCACGCCTCGAGACCTTCAGAAGTTACGGCATGTTTGCGTAGTTCTAAATTTTGCTTGCGGCGCGGCGGTATCTCGCTCGCTGTATCAATAAATAACATTATTGTCACTAATAGAACATCAAGTTAAACAATTTGTCATTACGTATGTAAACATAATTATTATTTACACGGCTAAAATTTAGTGAGTGATTCAATCTGTACTAGAACCTTTTTATATTAAGCAATGAACTACAGTCATTTCAAATAAGTTCTCGATATATTGGTTAAATCATCTTACACATCGTTTATAAGAAATGCGTGTATAGTGAAATCCTAAAAGTATATCATATTCAGCAACCAATATTCCCCCAAAACTAACGATAGCCATTTGTTCTGGTCATATATATATATATATATATATATATATATATATATATATATATATATCATTCTTGCTATATATATATATCATTATTTGGTTCTTTACTAGATAACGACAAATGAAAGGACAAAATAAGTGGACGTGAACCAAAACCGGAAAGTTTTAAATTGCATAAGTCCACATGCATTCTGGCTCCAGGAGTCAGTGCCGAGGGCAACGACCCGTCGACCCTTTATTTTGTGAATTTTTCGCTTCGATCATCGAACTCCACCGGTTTTTATTTAAGCCCGAGTTATTCCAATATACGCGATCGAAATACGTGACGGAAATAAAGTGAATAAAAAACGAGTGTTGGTGGTGAGTATGAGCAAAGTAATTAGTGTCAGCAAAAAATATGACCACCGAAGCTTATTCACTCTCATAAGTTACAATAAAATAAGAAAATCAAATACAAAAGCTACAAATAACAATATAGAGCAAACATGGGCAAAAACCGTAATGAAATAAGTGACTACGAACCTTAATACGTACGGATATAATTATGGACCTTGGCATAATCACCTCACTTGTCAATTGCGAATTGATGATCTCAAACTAGTTAGAATATGTGTTTAATAAACTACAAACTCCATCTATATTGTATGATTTATGCGATACATTCGTAGAATATTAATATCATATTTAACATAAAATATAAATCAAAAACACTCATTTTATAAAGTGTAAGCATTAATGCTTATTAGAGCTTAAAAAAAGCGTTTTCAAATACTTATTTTCTGTGTAACGTGCAGCTAGACGCATGGATAGAACTCAAAGGTATGGCTTACGTCTTTCAATCATCTGCCCACACTTTAGAATCTACTAGGGATATAATATATACAAACATTTGTCTACTTGAATAGATGTTCTACAAAGTAAACTGTCATAAAGTAAAACTTAATCTTATAACGTTTTATTATAAAATGTGATTCGAAAAACATTATTATTTGCTAAATCTTTCATATGAAGATTTTTGATAATATTATTTACGCTTACCATTTAAGAGTATAAAATTGTATTGTCAAAATTCATTGGATAAATCAATTGATTTATAAGTATTTACTACTCGCAACATTGTTATTTTACTGAACAACTACTATACTTGTCAAGGGCAAAAGCTAGGCAACAAGTATTTTATTACATTTGGGGTGTCTCAGCACCTTGTTTTGTAATAATCAAGCAATAAAAGTATTTTATTTTCTTCTATATTTTTTGTTTCCTTTAGTATTTGATGTTTAGTATTTGTTGAGTTCCATTTACTATTTGTTGATCATATCAGATCACTTCCAAATATCTCGTTAATCGGATTATAATAATTTAAAGAAACATAGATATTATACTCTAATTAAACACCCATCTTACATGGATAAGACATGATCCACGTCTGTCAGTTATAAAAGAATTAGCTGAGATCCTATAAAATATTTTTTAAATAATGTTATACAACAATGATTTTCATTATTATTTGCTTTCAACAGTTCATATAAAATGCTCCTGTAAAGATTCAATCACAGGTCTACAACAATAATGCTGTCTGGATATTTCCAACTGATTTCTATGTATTTAGGTGTTCTGAAAACAAAAAAAATACTCAAAAAAATCCAGAACATAAGATTTTTTTACAAAACCCAAAATTTTATTCCAAAGAATGGATTTTTTGGGCTTAAAAGGCATTATCTTGTAGTATAAATGATAGGTATAATTTTATTTTAATTACTGTTTTAAAATGTTTACAGGACATAACTATCATTAATTTCTCAATAAGGAACACCCTGTTTCACCTACATTATCAAGTATTAACATGTTGTAACCTGAACGTGCGCGCTCCGATAGTGTAGAAGTGGCGCGGGACAATTACGTGTTCACTCGTCATTTTTTTATAGATCTTGGTTCAATTCAGTGCAACGGCGGTTTCTATGCTTCCTTTCCTGTCGGCCATTCCGTACACCTAAAAGAAACCTACAAGAACTTGGAATTGATTCTTTGTAAATTAAAATATAAAGACCACGGTTGGCAAGTGTGCGGTGATTTCAAAATCTTGGGCATGGCGCTCGGACAGCAATCTGGGTTTACCAAATTTCCTTGCTTTTTGTGTCTATGGGATATTAGAGACCGAATAAATCACTGGACCAAAAAGTGTTGGCCTCCGAGGGAGCTTAAAGTTGGCGAAAAGAATGTCCTGCATGAAACTTTGGTACCTCCTCATAAAGTTCTATTACCACCGCTTCACATAAAGCCGGGATTGATGAAGCAATTTGTAAAGTCACTTTCAAGAGATGGAAATTGCTTCAAATACTTAATATCAAAGTTTCCTGGCCTCTCGGAGGCAAAGTTGAAGGAAGGTGTTTTCGTTGGCCCAGATATTAGACGGCTTATGGCTGATCCACTATTCGTCACAACCATGACGGATCCTCAAAGAGAAGGGTGGATTGCCTTTAAGGAAGTCACAACAAAATTTTTAGGCAACAACAAAGACCCTAACTACAAACAAATCGTCACAAGAATGTTAAAAGCATTTCAAGCTTTAGGTTGCTTAATGAGTTTAAAAATACATTTTCTTCATTACCATCTCGACTATTTTCCAGAAAATTTAGGAGACGTGAGTGAAGTGTAGGGTGAACGATTTCACTAAGATATTAAGGAGATGGAAAAAAGATACCAGGGAAGATGGAGTGTCTCAATGATGGCAGACTACTGTTGGACGCTTCAAAGAGACCTTCCAGATGCTTTCCACAAGCGAAAATGTACCAAGAGGAGTCTCACTGGGAAAAAGAAATGTGTTTAATGCTCACTAATTAATGCATTTAAGATGAGAAAATAAGTTTTTGAAACGCAATAAAAATTACTTAAATAAAATAAAATATAATAAATAAAATAAAAAATATATATGTTCATTTTAAGATAATAACTTGTTTCGCATAGACACCTGCATTGCCAGAAAACGTGACATGCTAGGACAAAATAAAAGTTATTTTCAAATTCAGCACACCCAAAAACAAGAATTATAAAAAAAACCAAGACAGCTCTCAACTTTTTTTTGCAGACTTGTGATATAATTCCTGAAATTTTAAGTCTTTATTATTTGAAGTTTGTAAACATTATTATAAATATATTTTAGCTTTCTACACTTCTTCACCATACAGGTTTTAACTATTACAAAACGCTCGACCATATACCATGGGTATGCATAATTTTCAAAAATAACTGCATTTACTTCTCATTGGTCCTAATCCGTATGTGTTTTTCCGATATTTAACACAATTCACACAAAAATCGTTATTATATCTCCTAAAAGGTCTAAAAAATTGGTTAGGTTTAGTTAGGTAAAAAGGTAAAAATACTTGAAGCCATGGATTATTACAGGTCTACTTCGTCGTAAATATCATAGGGACAACTTGAGCGTAGAGGTTTTTTACTTCTATGCTCAAGCTGTGTTATAGTTGATATAGCATATCTATGATCTAGACTTTCAACTAATATATAGGGAAAATAGTCAAGTGAACATACTAATCTACTGTGAATACTTTCCCCAACGTGTTCCATTAACCTTATACACCTCCTCCTAACTGTTCTACACAATTATAGATCATTTTTAAAGGACTGAAGAAATATTAAGAATTTTGGCTTTGTAAAATTAGAACCAGAATTAGATCAATAAGCATTTTTATGACTGATTGAGCAAACACATGAAGTTTTGGTATCCAAGAGTACGAACTAAAACAAATCAATTATGACACATTTTTATTTTAAAAAAAGCAATGCAGTATTTTCTTACCTTATACAGATTTTACGTCGCCCTGATCGCTTAACATGGTATTATTCGGTTTCTAGGAATTACAGATGAATGACTTTTGAAGTCCTTAGAAGATCTTAAAATAAATCTGAGGGATTTATTAGCCTCACATATGATATTATCAATATAATTTAAAAAACGTAAGACTGTCTATTACAACATCTAGGTCCCTAATAGAAGTCACTTCTTGAAGCCTAAGACCATCAATTAAATATTCCAAAATTTATTACGTTTTCTGGTATACTTAATATGCTTACATATTTTTGTATTCAAGTACAATTTATTAGTAGTACACCATTCATGCAATTTTTCAACATCTTTTTTCATAAGTTATTGATAATACTGGCTTAATATTTTGAGATCATCGGCGAAAAGGAAAATTTTGCTGTATTAAAAGAATTTAGCTATATCATTAATGAAATAATAAAAAATATTGGTCCTAGAACGGACCCCTGTGGTAGTTCCAAGAATGCTATAAAACGATCCGACTATTTACCCTCAAAAACAACTGTAGATGGCCAATGAGTCAGATATGAATTGCACCAATCAAGAAATTTGTCTGTTATTCCAAGCGCAACTAGTTTTCTCAAGAGAATAATATGATTCACTTTGTCGAACGCCTTCGAAAAGTCAGTATAAACTGCATCCACTTGAAGTCCTTGATCCATTGCTGCCATAACATCCGATGTCAAAAGTGTAAGGTTTGTGTTGGTTGGATGTGTAGCCATAAAACCATATTTTTCAATTTTAATATACTTTTCTATGTCATTATAAATACAAAATGCACCAACTTTTCAAAGACCCTCGACATTGTTGAGATTATTGCAATAGGCTGATACTTTTTAAATAATGTTTCCACGAACTTATTGAAACCCTAGTCTCCGCAAGCTAATCAAGGTTTTTAAAAATATAAGATGAGCAACATATGAGACAATTAGGAAAACTGTATATACGTGACATAGTCATGTGGAAGCCAAAATCCACTCTCATAAAATTAGATTATTTTCAAAGAGAATAAAGTAAAAGTATCCCATTTTTTCCGAATAGATTTCCTAGAGAGAACCTCTCAAAAATAAATTGCTAAGTATGTCTATCTGTATTCGCTATCTTTTTGTTACAATACAACAAGACTAGCCTCGGCTCCATATAGGTATTGACCGGAAAATTAAAACAAATATGAATTTTAACATGAAGCCTTCTTTTTGCATCGAGTTACTCAAAAAAAGTGCGTTTAAATATTATAATCTTTATTTTATTATTTTCGTATAATTATGCGTTCCGAACATAATAAAATTACTTTTTTAACGGCCTACAAACGTAGTTCATTTAACTTTTTACGTTTTTAGTTTGACGTTTCAGATACCCTGCGGTAAACGTTCTTAAAATTGACAAAAGATATTGTGTTCAGGATTTGAAAGTTACTACTGTACTGTACGGCAGTGCTGTGGTGTGGGCTATGGCCCTTCAACATATAATCCCAGACAGATGGTATTTTCCAGCCATCTTCTCTGTTGAAATGGACGTCTATACATACACGCATACCCCAACAAGTCATGAATGAACGAGCTCAGTAGCCAGTCCACAATAGATTCAAGAACACTATCTATGAGTAATTAAGTATTAAGTACAGGTTACACACATTGAGAAATAAAAATAAAGTTATCATACATACAGGCGCGACAAGGGAGTGAAATTTATACAGCTTACTGTCATGCATACTAATATTTGCTATGAAATATAATATTCACTAGACGTTAACCTAGGATATGTGTACACGACATGTTTTATTTAATTTATTTTATTTTTTTACGTAAATAGTGATAAAGAATACCAGACGCAAATAATGATAAAAAATGCAAGTAAACAAAATATGAATTATTTTTATGCTCTTATGGACGAACGACATAATTGTCTATGATTTGCTAATAGATGCTACACCCTATAATAGCGTTGTCGTCGCTGCTATAGGGTGTAGCGTCGTATTTTACGAATGGATTTGCCCGCGGTCAAACTTTTATCACAGAATCAATCGTAAAACTATGCATTAAAAAGTGTTGAACGTTTAATTGGGGCAGTCAGTCACCAACTACGGATATCGACCTTATATGACGAATACTGCCACACCATGTAGTATAACTTAAAATCTTTATAATATATAATTTAATATTTTCCTAACATACGTAATCTGATGGACACCGCAACAATATAAACATCTTTTGATGTTCAGCAACATAACAATAGCGCGAGCGTTACTTCGCGGCTTATTTCAAAGACGCTTTTATTTTTCTCTGTAAAAGCTTACATATGTACGCTTATTGCAGTAAAAGCGCTAAGGCGTGTTTTGTTTTTAAACTACATTCAATTTAACAACATTTTTCGCTGTTTTATTGTATTCCGATTTATACGCTTACTTTGATTTAATATCGAGAAACACTTAGATGAATAAATGTTGTTTATTTTTATGTTTTATTATACTTGAAATGTCTCGTTTTAAAGAAACAAATACAATCCATTGCAAGTTTTCACCTTAAAAGACTATTTGATTCAACAGTAACATCATTTCAAACCGAATAAAGATGTGACTAATCTAGAACATATTTCAATGATTTGAATTTATATAGCTATAGTATTACGCAATGGTTTTAACGGCTGGATTTAAATCTTATATAGTATTAAATAGTATATGCGGGAAATGTCGAAAGCTCTCTGCAACATCAGGCTTAGAGACACTACAAAAGAGTTATACACGAGAAAGTTGTTTGCCTAGCCTAATACTTTTGTAGAATATTTTTTTGTTCACCAGCCTGCATCTTTGCCTTTTAATAATCGTAAGGTGATATTGTTACCTCGTGCGCAACTTTTACTTCACGCTTCACCAATTCTTTTCGAATAATTGAATTTGAAAATTAGCTTACATGTCTAACAGTGAAAGCGGTGTCCTTGCGTATTATTCATATACAAATGCGTCTTATTAATAATATTATATATATTTAAATGTATTTAGAGTACTTAGAGAGTATTTAGTTTCTTCAAACGAAAATGTGTCAAAAGTAAATTTCGAAATAAAACCAAACAAATAACATATTAGGATTAGCATCATACTTCATACATATTTACAAAATTACGTTAAACTTCATAGGGAGAGTTCAGTGCACTGTAAATTATACACTCAATTTTGCATTCTGTCAAATGCAGAAAATTTAAGTAGAGTTCTAAGTAAAATAAATAGACTAACAGCGATACAATACGAAAGGGCAGCTACAAAATAAACGCTGTCTGATTCAGCATTCCACGGCAACGTTTATTAAATAGATTATATTAATCGTTATACACTTACAGCACAAGTAATTGCTGCTAATTCAAATTGAATATAGCGAATGGTGTATTCTGTGGTGTACCTGTCTTGTGCGCCAACGGTCGTGGGTTGGACCCCTACCCATGAGAAATATTTATATGGTTAATATTTTAGTTGTTCTCCGTCCTCTATATATGCAATTAAGCATTATTTTTGTGATTCTGGTCTTGCAGACATAAGAACAATCTATAAAATAATTTACCTACGTTATATCTTATTTACATGTAAACATTTTACGAAATAATAGAGTATGCAAAAACATTGCCATGCAGAAACTAGGCTAAACGCCTAGATCTATCTATCTAGAACGCTATCAGCGCACGGTTGCAAAAAACATACGGCCGCTCCCGGTTTCCTAGGAAATTCTGTGTGCTAGCGCGAGAGTAATACGATTTATCAGCACGCTCAGCATATACCTGTCCCGATAACATTTTAAACTTGTTTTGACTTGTCGCGTCGTAGGATTTTATAGTATCGTATCAAATGGCAGGACGCTCGGGTTTCTAAACGTCTCATACGATCTAGCTAGAGGGTTTCGCTTAAATGATTTTTCACCAGCACATTTAAAAAACAATCATTTAAAATTAGAACGATTTAGAAAGAAAATAATTAATATTTGAAACTTCAGACATAACTGCAACACATTTAACCATTTTCAATCATCGTATCGCACATTTTGCTAGTATTCAGAACTGCACAATACTTGTCCATAGAACAAGAAAAGTTCATAGGTTCAGCTAAGGATATTTTATTTTTTGGCCTCCGCGAGTGATATCAGCAATTGTTCACGGGAGAAACGGTAATCAAGGAAAATTATAATCAAATAAGCGTACTCACTGGCAAAGGGAAAGGCGCTGGTCTGCCCATGGGCCCGAATGGGGGCATGCGGGGCTCAGCAGCGGGCGCACGCTCCTGGGGCCGCAGCGGCAGACGCGCGGGCCCGGACAGTGGGAATGCAAACACTTGCGACTGTGGCTCGGGGAAGCTGCCCATTGCTCTGCGAAATTTGAATCTATTCAGAACTGCTTCCGGTCATATTTAACATTAAACAAGTTAATGGGCTGCAGCATTTTACTAAACCTTGTGTTTGAAATTAATACTATTTCTCAAGCTAGCCAGATATCTTGTTACAGAGCACACTTAATAGCATAATAATTATAATAGAAATGAATATGTCTGATATAAATACGGCCCCTACATATGCTGATCAAAAATAATTCCTTATACTATCTGAAATAACCGACTTGTTATTACAGGATGTCACAACTTTTTTTATATGTTTAGTGGAAGAACTACGTTGTGTGTGTTTGTTTGCATTGTACCTATGTATATCATCAGCGTCATTTCGTTTTACAGATTTATTTCTTTCTCGTGTAATTGATATGTCTTGTACTATCTTCATATTATACTGATAAGATATTTAAACATAATTTTTTGATAATGATTATTTTTAATTTAGGATGTTATATTTTTTCTTGATCTAAAAGATTAGCAATTACTAAAATTAATCCGGTAGAGTAGAATAGTGTCTGTTCCAGGTGTCGTAAGAGGTGGTTAATATTCCGGAGCCAACCATTAGGTATGTCCATCCGAAACAGCGTCGCTAAAATACGCTTTCCCAGCGCGGCAATTAAGGACTTACTTATGTCAAACGCTAGACGTTCTCCACCGGCTGATGTGATGATGATTAAAACTAAACAATTTAGATAATATATTCGTAAAAAAATTAAAAAGTTCGTAGACTACGATATTAAATTCATTAGTATATTGGCAATAAAGCCTAAATAATGATTTCATTATTAATGTTGCTCGATTTATATTTAAAATTTAAGATTTTAAAATATAAATTGAGCGAATTTATTGATTAGTGATAGAAAGCCGCAAATTAATTTACTAGGTGTTAGTGAGCAAATTCATGGTAATAGACAATATATTTATTGTCAATTTTCTTATGATTAATTAATTATATTTGTGTTTTAGTATATTACATATACAAGATATAAAATATCAATGCCAGCCTAAATTAAAATGCAGTTAACATTATGGTGGAGATTTGTTTCTACCAACCAAACAACTCTATATCTGCCATATTTTTATTATATATTATTTAGTATACATAGTTAAATAACAAATATGGCAATATTGAATGACACCAACTTTGTAATCTTAGAACTTTGAACTATGATTTTCCATGAAAGAACCTTCATATTTGCTCGTTCCAATATGCTATTTTTAGTAATATCCTACACGAGCGTCTCACGTTTCGTTAACGTAAATTCATACGTTTACTTATAAAGCGTGTATACAATATACAGGAATCGTTAAACGTAAATTAATTATTATATACATCTTCGAGTAATGTTACGTAACAACGTTAACTCTCTTGAGACGGGGATTAAAGTCTATCAAACTTTGCATACTCTATACATTCTCTACGGGAATCATTATCCAGCTATGAAACTACGCGAACTTTCACTGATATTGCTGTGTGGCAAATAGCTTATCTAATTTTTGCAGTTTTATGCTCACGTTGTTTCTATAAATACAATAATATTTGACTATTTCATTAAAACCCAGTCGTCGCTAATGCATTCTTGCTACCCGTGTGACACCTGAATTCCTTAAATATCCTCATATAGCATAGCATATAAATGAAAAATACCTAGGACGAAAGTATACTACTGAGCTTCTTCGCAGTAAGAATGCTATCTATCACATATATTGCTATCAAATATAGTTCTGCGAAAATAGTTTTGTAAATATGTGACTTGTACCTATTAGGTCACCAGATTACATCAAAACCTTTTCAAGCGGTTTTGAACTTAAAAGATACTGTTATGGTTTTATACTATTTAAGGAATTTTGCCAAAAATTTTTTTCGCGGAACTTGCTACTCGTATTTTCGGGATTATAGTGCGTTGCTTAGAAGCGTGCAGCCTCAATACTACAAGAGTTCGTGGATGAACCGCTCCAATGATATTTTTGGAGGGGTCCATCCACGTGGAATAGAATTAATTGATATGAGACGTAAGAGTTGGGTATACACATATTTCTACTTCATTGATTGACAATATAAATCATCATTTGATATATATATTTATATGTATATATATATCTGTATATATATATATTTAACAAATATATTAATTATAAACGATATACATATCGTTTAAATTATATATTAGGTATAAACAGATATATTAGGTATAAATAGCAATATTTGTGTTAGACATGTAATATGTACTTGCAAAGTAAGTAATTAAGTCAAAGGGTTCATCTCTTTTATATTACCTAGGTTCTTCTCCACCGTGGCAAATTATGGCAATCCTCTCAGCTTGAGTATTGCGTGGGGCGAAAGCTCCTAGGATATTGAAAGGGAAACGCCTTTCCATTGGGTCGTCACGGCGCCTTTCGACCATGCAGTTCATTCGTCCCCTGGAAGATTTACACATGTAAAATAAATTAAGATAGCAAATATTATATCTTATCGAACAACTTTTCTTATGATAAAGCCTTACAAATTTCAGCCGTTTTTTATTTTATTTAATTCATGAATCAATATAACGTTCTAATGGTTTAAATTCATTTTAATACAGGAATGGTAAAAACATTTAAAATTATTTGGCTCTAATATAATAGAGAAATTTTCTAACTTTAGTATCCAGTATACATACATTTGTAGGAGAGCAAGCCATCCACGACACACGATATAATATTTGTGCTCTGATATTATTAGTCACTTTCAGAGATAGGTAGAGTAGTAAAAAAATCAGAAGACTGAATAAATGAGCTCAATTACCTAAAAGATATATGTAATGGAAGCAGTTATAAATATGAACCTAGGAACTTACTTCTGGTTGTTAGCCAGGAAGGCTCCAGCGAGCTCGTCAAGGTCAAACTGAATTGGCAACTTGAACATAGGCCTGATAGCATCGAGCTCGTCTTCTTCCTCAGCGGAACTTTCCGACTCCGAGCTCTCATCACTACTGGAGTTTGAGACTTCATTCTTCGAGTTGTCTTCGTCGATTTTCTAAAAATAATAAAGTGAATTAACAACATATAAGCTACACAATAAGTGATTAGATTGATGGTAATTACCATTAAAAATAAGACAATTCGAACGCTATTGTTACACGAAACTATTATTCGAAAGATCTTACAATAAATTGAGCTTTGAGTCTGCGATCTCTTTTAGAAGATAGTATAAACGTATCAAGTTACAGAACTGTTCGATTTAATATCCGTATTGTTGATTAAGTTCTAAGTCATACAAGAACCAAGTAACCAATGTATTTCTATAAAATAACACTTTTGCGTTAAATTCACTAACATCACTAGAAATACCCACACAAGGCATTGCCTTGCATTTACGTAATTAGCTATACGTTCTATACTTAGCTAACACGGCGGTAATCTTATATTCCATAGATATATAAGCCCTATAGTGTATAACAACACTAATAGTGCGATTCGTTGATCTTTGAGTTTCTTAAAAGATCTTACTACAGGCAAATACTATAAATAAACAGATTCTAGCCAAGAATTGAACCTTCGGGGGTCTTCGTGTTAATGGCGTTTGACGCCTTTGACCAGAATAATAAGAATAAAAAAGTCGAATATTGTTTTAAAAATTGCAACAAAACTCACTGCACAAATTGCAATAAATAGACATTTATAATCAGAATATTTCAAATAATTTGGTACGCCTTATTTGTACATTGCAACGAAATTCAGTTGAGTATACTTTACCACGCACATCATTTAAATCTTCAATTTATGAGCATCGAGTAAACTGAATTTTCACGGATTAAATAATAAATAGCAGAGAAACGTGCTCGAAGGTGAACTCATAAGTTGTGAAGAGAAGGTCTGAAGGTTAACAGAGAAATACATAAGAATTAAGTAGGGAGGTAAACACAAAGCCTTGCTCAAAAGCAGCGCAAACCTCGTCTATATTTCCAGTGAAAAACGTTGTAAAAATATTCTGTTTGTATTCTATGTAAGAGATTTTCTGAAAATTGTCAAAGTACTTATAATACCCTCGGCAAGCCAAATACAAACAAAAATAAATGCCTAAAATAAATGTTCGTGAATATCGTCTACGTATTAGCGTCCGTCTCCTCACGTTATGACCAGTAGTCGATATCAACTGTCACTTATGTACAGCCTAAGAAAGCATTTTTAATATATATATATATATATATTACTCTTCCCTACAACAAAACTATAAATGCGAAAGTAACTCTGTAACAAATCCAGTACAATTAAACATGGTGAAGAATATGGACTGACTATGATGAATTGGATTAGGGGATGAAAGTTTATACGCAAATTCATGATATTCGAAGATGACCATGGAACATTGTATTTATGAAAACAGTTATATATATATATAACTTTTTTTTTACTTAACTTTATTATATATATATATATATATATATATATATACATATATATAATGATATCATATTATAAATATAATGTAAACATATTTAGCAGAAAACAAAACGGTGTTTAGTAACCGTTAACAAAAACTATTGCTTATTCATGCTGGTGGGTAGCTTGTATTACAGGAAGTGTTGCACAAGAGATAACTGCTTTCTGATTGGCTCGGCTGGCCCCGACCTAGGGTCTAAACATCAATTAATACCACATCAAGGTTAGATAGTTAGTCTGAATGCAGTACAAAGATTGCACCGTACTATGTAGATTTCTTTTCAACCTTAGTGTAAAGTTACGTTTTCCTAAAGAAATATCTAATAACAATAACGAACTTAAGCTCATAACAATTTAACACTAAGCACTAATATTACAGAAGCAACAGTTTATGAAGATATATGGTTGCTTTTTACTTTAATCGATTTTAATAAAAATTTACTATAATTTATTACTTACACAGACAAGGCCGCACTACTGAAATAATAATTAAAATCTAATCTCATGTCTAAGACATTATTTAGATCCAGGTATCTACGGAAAATTCAATGCTAAAATCGAGGTTTAAGATACCTCTTAAAGGGTAAATTGTGTGTTTTAATGTTAATCCATGTTATTTAACCCAAATATTTATATTTTGCCTTATTTTTTTGGGTCCTTTGGGTTGGGTTTGAGGGGTTAGAGAGAAACAAAAAGTAGCCTTTGTCACTCATCACTTAAGAAATCACGTCAAGTAGTTGCTCCGTTTTGCCGTGAAAGACGGACAAACAAACTAATACACACACACTTTTCCCATTTATAATATTAGAAGAAGATAGATTCATCAAAGGCGTCTGAAATAATTCACCAAGTTATGGTATATCCTATTTATTGCGTCGTAATCATATTGCGACAGAAAAACTACGAGATTAGACAAGCAAGAACGTCTACAAAGCTATTAATAGTGTGCCTGATAAATTTATAGTTAGAAAACTACGTACTATTATTATTATTTAGATTATTAAAATTTTTGAAATTTTACTATGGTCGTAAATTCTGCAAAATTATCTATATTACATATAAGTTAACAGCAAATATCCATACTTAGGCCACGAAGACAAAATCAATGTTAAAATTTATCTAAGCAAGCGCTAAAAAGTGATTTTAACTCAACAACTCTTTATCTATGCTTATGTTATTTAACATAATATTAATTCCTAGTTTTAAACACTACATCGCCTTAAATATAATAGTAAATTTCATATTTACTAAACTGATCAAAGTTAAAACTTCTGCCAATGTTTTCTGCCACTAACAGATTGCAAATGGTTTATAATAGCCAAAATTATAATTCATCATCATCATATCAACTATTGGAAGTCCACTGCTGGACATAGACCTTCGCAAAAAAGGGGGAATTTTGCGCTTAATTGCCGCGCTGGGCAAGCTTGGTGGCAATCGCAGAGCGTAGCTAAGCGACGGGAATGCTGTTGCCCATTCCGGTCCTGTTGCATTTGAGCTACACTGATTCGGATGGATATACCGCCACCTGTCGGTTCCGGTACCCTAGTCGCCTCTTGCTTGGTACAGAAGAAGGTACTATTCTACTCTGCCGGTACCAATCGGCACATATTAATTATACTCGTCGAAAAACTTACTGAGATTATTAAATAAAAATCAAATTATAATTACACTAGAATATATTTTTAATTTGGTAAATTCTAACATGTCAAAAGATTATTTACTTAATCTCATTAGCTTAAATTCACCATGAACACTTATTGAGAGAAGGTATTGGTACACTGGTTAACGTGCACGGCGCTCAATCACAATTTTAAGCGAAAATGTTAACTATATACGGAAGAGTGACCCTAAATCATCTGTTACTACCCGCATTTCGGGAGGCATGTGAAGCTGTCCACCGCAACAGATATTTCAGTCCTTAAAATTTTTTAACCTACAATGGGCTTGCGTAGTCTTGGCTCGTGCTCTTTTCTCACTCAAAAAAAGGATCAGTGCTCCTGCAGCAATGACTTTCAAAAATCTCAGATGATATATATTTGGGTGAAGACAATACTTTTGTATCATGAATTGCGTAGTACAGCTAACTGCATTGTGACATAACAGTAGGTACATATTATGTTAAATTAGGACAAGTTTAATCGGATACATTTGGCGCGTCAAATTTTTCCTACAATCATTCTTGTTGCCACCTATCAACGAAAAGAGTGTGTCATTTATGTTTCTACAGAAATTAATACAACAAAACGATCTCACTAGGCTACGTGTAAAGAGGAGCGATTCATCTCGTTCTGTGCTGTTTGCCAGGCACAATCGCTCGGACATCCTGCGCTAGACAATGCGCCCGCGCCATTGTCTCGCTGCCCTCCGTTTACAAATATCAACGCCGATGAATAACTCATCGTTTGATTGACCGATGCACATGAATCTTGTCCTTTTATAAAAACATGAATGATATAAAATATAACCTTCGAGTACGACCCATGCATATGACTTAAAGAAGAAAATAATGTTTATATGAAGAAGAATGTTAAATTACATTGGCATGATCTTTACTCATAATGCTTTTACTTACTTCTACGATAAATTTTTAAACAAAGATATGCAACATCAGTCGCTTTGTTCTAGCTCTAATATAAACAGTTCACATAAACTATCTAACAAAAACGATAGAAGTTTCTGCAAACACCAAGACAGAATAAATATTGTAATAACGCATAAAATTAATAATTATTATTTTTCTGACATTACTTCTTCCTTGTATATTTTTTAACACATTTTGTCCAAACCGAATGTTAATGGTTGACTACAATTGCTACTTACTCGTAACCACAAAACCTTTCAAACTAAAAAAGGAAAAAATCATGTCACATTTACGTCATGTCTATCAAAAAAGCTGTTTTGACCTCACGTGTTACCAACGAAATAAATAATGCGTGCTACTAAACTCATAACAAGAGATAATAACAGTTTGGTAAATATATATAGCGTTCTTTCAAGAATAAATTAGTACCTTGTGTTTGAGCCCGTAGTGGCACGGAATTTTCCATACTTGAAATGCATTGCAGTACATACTTACATTATTTTTGAAACAGAACAATTGCTGTTAATTGGGATTCTTTGTTAACCTTCTTTTAAATGGTTTAGTTTAATATGCAATGTTATATGTCAGTTTTTCAGCACGACGATACTTAAGTAAATCACTTTAACATAATTTGTTTAACTGGAATTAAACCAAGTCTATACGACCCCAAAACTGACTGATAAATGTATATGTGTCTATTGACTCGAAACATGTGATAATTTACTATATATGCACCTACCATCTATAATGAATATTTAGGAGAAATTTAAAAATAAAGGCCAATTCTAGTTATGATTCAGACTTCACATTCATTACACACGCAAACTCAACACGCCAACCGTACGAACCTATAGATCAAATCAAATCTTATATATCAAATACCTTTGCCAACAAAAATAGAAACTTCTAACAAAAATCAAGACTACTTTCACAGAGCAATGGTTGGTAAGCGGTATAGTCGCGGACCGCGGTGGTCGGTAGAGTGAAAGCGACGCGTGACGTCACCACTTGCACCGGTGCGCTGTGCCCGCGCCTTTTCAAACTGCGCGTGCACTGCACTCATAGTTTTGCAATACGCATATGTAATGCCCATGCCATAAGTGGACACCATCGTCTTAATTCCCTTTCAAATTATACAAACCAACAGAAAGTATTTACCCGTTGTTTCTCTAAATCACAATAGGTACCAATAAACAGGATTTATGCACTTGGCAATTGTAGCTTTAAAAAATTAAAGAGCTGGACATGGACGACAAATCTTTACAATAGCCGTATCACACCTATATCTTATTTTACACAGACAATATGATAAAAACAAAGTGACTTTGCACTGATTTATCGATACAAGACAACAGGTATAAAAGTATAAAACAGAAGTGAAAGGTCAACTGCAGTCGTTTGCCTGTTTTGGCAGATATCCAAGTTGCAAAACTGTAATGTCTTAAACCAGAAACCACACGATCACAAAGGTGTTATTATTACTTAGCGCTGCAGGTACAAGGACACCTGTGATTACAATGCAATCTAAATAAAAGTGTAATCACAAAGGAAATGACGTTAGTGGAATCTTGAATTATATGGTGTTAGAAAACTTGATTAGTTACCTGTAGTTTATCCTCATCTATCTTGGACTCGGCATGATTGAGAGCGTCGTCTTTGAGCTGGCTCTCTGCAGGTGCGGGCGGTTGACTGGCCTGCGCAGGCGCAGACGAAGCCATAGGGGGCGGCACGCCATGGAGTGCATGGGCATTACCTATAGGTAACGGCTCATCCTGTAAACAATTTTTAAATAATAATTGCAATCGTTGGCGTACCAAATAAAATAAATATTTATTGAATCTCAAACATCTGCCATTTAAAAATTTCCTCAGAATGATGTATATACATTCATTTTATTATACGATTATACGATTTTATTATACTAAGTTTGCATATTTACTTTTGTTTTTTTTTTAATATTTCCTCTGTATATGTGTGATAAATAAAATAATGACAGACGAAATTTAAAAGACTGCATTTGTTAAAAATTTCCTCATTTTACGTTTAACCGGCCTAACTACCAATTACTAATAAATTCTCCGTAAAATCGCTTTTGTCCGCAACAGAACAGTTTACACAAACTCAACTTGTTTTCTTAAACAAATTACGTAGCAAAAACTTAGCTAACACTGCCATGTCTCTGCCGTTCACCTTAAGCGCAAAAACCATCAAAGTGATCATCGCAAAATGGCGGATACCTTTTGCTTGTAGCTCTTACGTAACTATGTACCTACATAGGCAGCAAACATTTGTATGTGCGAACTGCGAGCTATTAAAGTTCGTCATTGTTCGTACCAGTCGCAGGGTTCTCACTAGATAATCACTAGAATCGACGAATAAGACAGTCATGCGAAGAATAAAAAAAAACTCCTAGCAATGGTGCAAGGTCGCTTGAGTAGTCAGTGTGGCTGTTTATAGTGGCTTTATTACGTATCTTATGCAGATGGCAACGATTAGCAATTGAAATAAATGTTGTAGATAACAACATCCTGCTCTGTTACGTCTCGGTGCAGACAGCGCAGTTGCAAGAGTAACTGTATCAATTTAGTGAATTGCGAGACCATATTCTAGATGAAACGTCTACGTGAATAGGATCTGACATCTAGTTGGTTATCAGATGACATAATTGGATTATTTGATATGGAAGTACACGTTGACAGTGTGAAAATGATGGCCTACCACTCCAACACCTATCAACGAGCGACGATGCGCAAACTATTCGTGACCGCAACTGATAGAAAACGGCGATTACGTCACCGGCATTATTGTCGCATTGTGCGCTACACCCACAACACTTTTACTGGATTTACAAAACGTTTTTAACTAACAGTCTTTGTTACCTTCTTAGTCGAACGTTGCGTGATAACAAGGAAATTACACCTCATAACTGTCTGAAAGTATCTACGCGTAAATTGTGTAATAGAATTATACAGATATAAAAATGCGTATACCTATTTTTATACATGCCTAATGTGCTAAACCTTTAATTTATTTAAGTGCATTCAGTGCTTTGTATTGTGTGCAGTGCAGCTGAGTTTTATGCCCAATATATTTTAAATAAAGAAATTCTTTCTCTATAGTTATTGAAAGCGTCGGCTATTTATATGAATACTATACCGATGACCAGCTACACCAGAATGTAGTACCGAAAGACCTCATTTCACAGCTATTCAAGACCCGTCCTCGACTGACTGTTATCGTTGTCTCAATGTTTGTATTTAGAGCTCTACTAATCTTGGTATTGATTTGCATCAGAGCACAAAGGCCGATACAGGCCAAATAACTCTAACACTTAAAAAAGGTAAGGTTCATACAATGTGTACAATTAAATGATTAAAATGAAGTTTTTTTACTTTTAAGCTCACGTAAACAAAACGAAAAATGGAGCTGTAATGTCAGATCAATATCGCTTGCATTTCATAAATGTTTACAAGAAATTATCTGAGATTGTTAATTAACATCCAGGACTATTCGATGTCAGTGCGGCCGCCACAACGGGGGCGAGATTGCTGTGCATGTATGCGTAAAATCATCCACTTCCGTCCTGTACACGTACATCTCTGAATAAACATGGATCTACACGTGAACCACGTAAAAATTACATGTCATTAAGAACACCACTTTATTTGAGCCACTAGTGCTTATACCCTCGCAAGTCAATGAAGGTAATCTGTTATTCCAAAAAACCATTCACACGCCAGCACTTTTGGTAAAAATATTATATGATAATAGGTATTTATAATTATGCGTTTACCTTAAAGTTAAAAGTTAGTTTACTGATAGTAAAAAGTATAATACATCCTTAACATATGTTGAATTCTATTGTTGCGGTAACAAATAAAAGATGTATTGGGAAACAAATCAATTAGACTAATTTACTCTACAAGTTTTTCTTTATATAAAATCTACTTTTCCGTTGGTGTCTCTTTCGACAAATTATAAATCATAAGTGCATTATTGAAAAAAACAGGAGCATATAAGTTAAAAATTGTTACGTAAACTTTAGAACTGATGTGGTAGCGGGAAAATGTTTAATTTGAATGCATCGGTCACGGCGAGAATCCAAGGTCTTCATGCTCGTCAATTGTTTACATTCCCCTCCGATTGACATCAAAATATTATGGTTTTTATTGCTCTATTTCTTCACACTATTTACCATAATAACGTAACGATATGCTGTTCACATTTATGCATTTGTTGAGAAGCTAAGTTTTATGAAAATTCAACGTTCTTTTGTTTCAATTGCGTCACGTTCAGTGAGTGAAATTTAGCGTGAAATGTATTTTAGTTGTCTATTTTCATAGTTATTTTTTATGAAATTAAATTCTACTCTGTTTCTTCATATTATTAAATAAACATTCAAGCAATGCTATTGTTTGTATCTTTCCCACAGCAAATAAAAAAACAGTTATAAATAACCGCTCAAAAACCTTACATAAACCAGAGTAAAGTGGCTTATTTTGAAATTCAATAGCACAACGAAGCTTTAGAACAACGCATTCAATAAGACTCTTTGCATTACAATCGACTCGTGAACACATATGGGTTCTCGAATAAAGGAATACATCACCTGAATTGGAGGATCTGTAATTTTTTTTAGAAGCCCCAAAACAAAAACAAAGACAGGTCCAATTCTAAATATACAGTTTGCTGAACTAAAAATAAATACAAGTTATTTTTGACAGTTTTTTTTTACTTCTGTTTAAGGAGTGGTCGCAATACTGTGAACAGAACACGTATTCGCCACGCTCTCTACATCATAAAATATCAAGTAACACTTGAGTGTTACATTCGAAACGCGACGATTTTTGTATGACGCAGTGAATCAGAGATGGATGCAACTCATACGGGATCAGTGACCACGCCAGACGGTCATCACTTTCACTACAGATACATAATCATTAGCTTTACGTTGGTTTAGTTAGTCATAAAGCCTTTGGATAATTGGCGCCAGCCGCTTCGACCTCTGACTTACCCCCTCTACGCCATGAGCTGCCGAGAGCTCACTTAAATATTGCGACCTCAAGTTGCTTCATGCATGGGCTGTAAACCCATCTGTTATATTCGTGTTTTTGTCTGTAACTGTTTGTTGCGACAGAAAAAGTGTTTTAAAATTTTCGATCAATTCCAAAACATTGTACTTATTGTACCATACCCGTTTGGTGTTTTCTCATAATTAAGTTACCGCACTTTCTATTGATTTTTTTCCTTTAAACAGTACAATCACAATCAAATCATTATAAATAATAACTTTCTCGGTTTACCGCTTAATTTAAATTGATTAGAGGTACAGTTAGTACAGACCTGTTTATTTTGAAACTCTGTTAAAGATGAAGTTCCAGTCTTACAAACAACCTTGCTCCACTTTGAAAGACTTAAAGGGCGCTCTGTGTGAACATGAATGTGCCAATTGAAATAACCTCACAGAAACGTAGCGTAGCATCCTGGAGCGTCCTAGTACGGAATCTCAATAAGTAGCGTTAGAGATGTTTGCGTCATACAAAGAGATTCAAGGTGATCCGGTCGCGCTGCGCCGGCGAACGTGGCACTCGCGCATCATCCGCTTAAGATCGTTCTTTACGTATTGCGCTGCGAGTGACAGCAGTTTCGACAAAAATCGACCAAGGCTTTAAAAATATTTGTACGCCATAACCAGGGAAGGTAAAGAAAGCTAGGTCCGTATTACGTCTCTATAATTAAATATTAACATTTTAAATCCGAAGATCTGTCTTTTACTAATTTTAGAAAGTTTAAATTAATTTAAAAATTTAGTTTTTTAAATTTTTTGAAAGCTTAATCCCTAGAGAAAAGCTCAGGCTACTTTTATGCTATTTGAGGTAAAACAGAGTTTCGAACACGAAGTCGAAATCGCGGACGTAAAGCTAGTTTAACCTTTCGCTTTAGTCCTTGCGGATTTTCAATTTCTACGTGTATTAATGAGTTTGTAAGGTTCAGAAAAGTAAAGAGGATTGACTAACTGACTGACTGACTGACTGACTACGGTACGGTAGTACGGAAGACCATGGTTTGTATTTTCTAAAAAGAATATAGTACCTATAAATTACTTATACTATACTACTATTGTACCTATAAGTACTTTGTATAATTTCTACCAATTTATTGTAACGAAAATATATAGCGAAAATTATAATTTTTGTAATGTAAGAAAATCAACTGAACCCGTAGATGATAGAATATTAAGATATACGAGTATTGCCACGGAACATATCTTATATGTATGCTGTCATTACTAGTCCTTAAATTAAGGTGTTAAAGTTTAGATATATTTTAATGGATATGTCAATGAGCATATACTTACAGCAGAAGAGGAATTTTAACTAAATCTTATATATCAACATTCAATATTCCGCTCTTGCACCCATGTGCAGTCTAAATTTACATGGTTGAAACCCATTGGACATCAATAAAGCCTAACTCGATATTTTACAATCATATAATATGAAAATCTCATCTTAAGGAGGAGTAACTGGGAGCGTTTTCAAGCAATCAATTGATGAAATCTGAGTAAACATAACGTGGCCTATGTAGAAGTGTGGAATAAAGCTCTGTATTACATAATGTAGTAACTTGACTCGGTACGTAAAAGAAACATACTATGGATATAAACTAAAAGTAAGCCACATCATCACATGCACGCCAAAGTCATCATAACTCATTTGCTTACTTTCACTTTAATGCAATCGTTTGATTCATTCTGTATTTGCAGTTTATCACCGGAACATAATACAATGAGCAGTACACTTTAAATACTGGACGCAAACATTTCTGTTTACCTTATTTTTATTCGAATCTCATCTCAATCACCCGAATTAAAATTCGAATTTTTGTTGTATTTGTCAGTACTAAATACTAATTATCTGAAATGATTTTGTTAACGTGTTAACAACACTGGTCATTTCGATGACAAGATCTCATTATACGTCACAGTAGCGCTTTAGCATTTAATTTTTGGTCATGAACAATTTAAACTTGGAAGTAGCCTTTGAGTCTTTGTTCCAGTTGGCAAAATCCACCTCACTTTCTAATTTTAAAGCCTTTGAAAGACAAACAGATGACATTCTCTAACAAGACAACTGTAGAAGTTGCGCCGTACAAGCTTGGGACCTAAGTTAAACTTTAACTGAGCAAAGTCACAATGGATTACGCTTCCCTTACGAAACGGTGTACATTTCATGTCACAAACTAATCTAACTACGAACATTTGTTTTCTACTATTCCCATTACAAATCAAATACAGACGGTAATCTACTCAGTTTTTTTTATTAAATAAAAAGTTTTGTTTATATTTGGAAGTGAGTTCAACAGTAAAACAAGCTATTGACAAATAAAATTTCTTCTTTTTTATATTAAGTTATATATTAAGTTTTGCACCGCTTTAAATCATTGCCATCAATTCCTCCTCATGTACATTGTATTACTTGGTAAACAAAAAGTTAAATGAATAAAAGATATAACGTTACATATATCATTTCCAAAAATAATGATAATCTTTAGGTCCCATTTAATTACGAGTCCAGTTCTATAGATAACTTATCCTTTAAAAATCAAATGTCTGTTTTCTGTGTGGGCATTATTGCATTTTAACAGTTTTTAACAGTTTTTTAACACAGCATTTTTTAACAGTTTTTAACAGTTTTTAACAGTTTTTTAACAGCATTTTAACAGTTGTATGGTCTGACAAAAATAATATCATAAATAAATTGTTGAATTTATCCGTAAATTGTGAAACATAGAACTAATAGATAATAATTTCAAAATTAATAACACGACCTCATAATTATCAGTAAATTTATTTTTATGTTAACAACCGACCCGTCAGAGAACTCAAACGAAGTGTCAATTAGAATAATTTTCCTTTACCATGTTTACATTCGGATATAGCATTCGAAATCACCTTCGGGTTTTTCCATAACTTCAAACTGTATTCTCAAACATGTCGCATATCTCTCCTTGTAATAATAGTATACACGAATAGAAGACACGAATGAAATTAAAGCATATTAACAAAAAATTTCAATTATCATAAACCAGTTAGGTACTAAGTTGGTGTACAGTAACGCTACGTCCTATATTTAACTTTAATAATATTTATGTGGATTTAATCATGGGTGCTTGTTTGTATAAACGTATTATATAATAGATAAACGTATTTATTATATTATAGGGACACTACCGTACTACATGTACCTTGTGCTTGTGAACCTGATAACAAGATTATGTTTAAAGTGCGGCCATAAATACGTCCCTATAATATTATAGAATTTAACATATATTCGAGAAATATGGGTGTGCAAACATGTATATCTCCGACGTACTCTTCAGGGAAATATAGACGTGAGTTTATGTTATGTTCTTTTCGTAGCCCTGTCTCAGCAGATCCCACCCGATTAGTAAACCAGACCTCTCGGGTTTTTGTAATATAATGGAAATGGTATACTTACTATATATATTCAATTTGTTTATCTTTTATCAGTCATTAGTCGTTAAAATTAAGGATACAAGTTGGTACTTACAAAGGTGTTCTGTTTTTTTAAAACGCTCCCAATATAAAATGTACTATTACAGAAAATTTTTGAATGTTGCATGAAAATATAATAATGAAATATAAATGATCTTGTTTATGACTAGTTGATCAAATAATACTTACTGGCATTAAAGCGTCGTTGCCATATGCCCTGCCCTCGAGCGCCAACTCCTTGTCGAGCATAGCATCGAATTGCTCAAGCTGGTGGCAGGAAGCCCGTGCGGACACCCAGCTGGAAGCCAGGATGAACGCGCCCAAGATGAAGGAAGCTGCCACCACCGTCAACGCCGCAATCCTGGCGATTTGTACCGACGACGACACGCGGTGTCGATAAGCCTGCGACAAAGTACATCATAAGGACAAAATACAAAAGTGGAAGATATTTTTTTACAATATACATAACAGGAAGGCCATTAAGAATAAAGTGTTCATAAAATTAGCATCAAAATTTATTACTAAATTAAACAGAAATTATTATTTTAATAAGTGGGGAGGATTGCATTATAGTGAGGTTGTTTCGCCATACGACTCGCAAATTTAAACTTTGACTTGGCCATTTCAGTATCTTTTGATGTTTTGAAAGATTATCCTATTAAATAGAAATACTAAAAAATAATATTTTCATTAGCTATCTTTTGTAGTTTCAACTTTGAGCGCCAAAAATAACTCAAAAAATCCATAATCGTGTTGAATAATTTTACTAAATGCAACTGCTCATGCATGATGCATCAGACATAGAAAGTCTACTATTGGACATAGGACTCCCTATGATAGGGGGATATTTGCCCATGATTGCCGCGCTGTGCAGGCGTGGTGGCAATCGCAGAGCACAGCTTCGCGATGAGGATGCTGCTGCCTATCATCCCTATAGTATTTAAGCTGTGCTGTTTTAGATGGATATACCAACATCTGTCTGTTTTGGTACCTTAGTTGCCTCTTCCGTCATCTGGTATAGGCGGAGGTACTATTCTACTCTACCGGTGCCATTGCTGATAATTGCTTATTATTAAAAAATAATCATTTGGCCCAATTTAATTGAGCTACTAAATTAGACTAAATTTAATCCATACCAATATTGTGAATGCGAAAGTCTTTCGGTCTTATTGTTTGCTAGACTTTTACACCTTACCGATAAATCAATTCTAATTAAATATGGCATGTTGGTAGTTTAAACTCTTGGTTTTTTAATCCCGGAAGTTATGCCCAGAGTGATAGAAGCATAGTCCATGCAGTAAAAAGTATGAATTCCATTTTAACAATTATAAATTGATTGAACTTGGACCTATAAAGACTCCAAAAACTTCTAATTGAATAAATCTATCTATTTTTATTATGTAATAAATATCAATTCCATAAACGTTTGACCTTATTACATAAATTGAGAACAAATTATTGTGATGAATTAACCAAAAAATCAATTTGTTACAACCATGTTTCACTTTTGCATGTCAAAGCGTAAAACTGAGGTCAGTTAATCTAAATTTTCTAGGAAATATTATCTTGGAGCATCAGTTAGTACCAACAAAATTACAAAGATGATGATACATCTTGAATGTTTTAGGTATTAGTAAGTGTAGTATAATGTAAGTGTATAATTCCAATAAAATAAATTAGCCTAATATTTATAGCTCTGTACTTGAATATTTAAAATAAAACTTTTTACAAGCCCTGATAGACAGACAGCACAAAATGTCTTTTTACGAAACACTTTACCATTTTGAGTTATTCAAATTTGTGTGATAAAATTTCAAGAAGTTGTCCCTAAATCGCTGTATGCAAGTTTATTTCTAATACTTCTGTAATTATGTTATAATTCATTAAAAAAAATAAGTATGTAAGGTATGTGAGAAAATAAATATTTCAATAATATTACCTTTATAATTATATTACCTTTTATAGTTTAAGAACCAACATTATCAATTAGCGAAATATCTGATTCTGTGAATCAAAATATTCAAAAGGTTTGTAAGTGATAATCTAAATATATCTTTATACATGTTTAAGATTAAGCCTGCAAAACTATTTCTGCATATTATTATTAACACTACACTTATGGGTATAAGACAATAAATACAATAATAGAACGAGGACATACGTATGCACCGGATTTTGAAACGGTTAGGCTTTCTTGGAGGCTAATTTTTCCCCTAATAAAATACGAGATGTTTGATGAGAACCAATCGCAACTTTTAAACATAAGTCATTGACCTGGAAGATTCGCATTTAACCTATAGTTCCAGGTAGTAAACTATCTAAGAATTACATAATCCTACCGAAGTCCGCCAGTGGGGGCAAAGCGCAATCGAGGGTACAGTGAAAGTGAGTGCATTCGAGAAATCTTTAGTGAAGTGTGAAACGACAGCGAATTTAATTTTACGATTTGCTTATATTAAATTCGATCATGTTTAAAATCAGTTCCTTTGTTTAACTGAGAACATCGTGAAAATTGTGTATTTTTCTCGATCATGTTTGTTTCATATAAGTAGCAATAATGTTCACAGCCAAGCAGTAAATTCATATTAATTAAGTAAATTATATGAATACAAAAGGAACTTTTCCTAAAGAAAGATAAATAATAAAGAGCTGCTAATCCAAAAATATCTCTTCGGGATCTTAGGGATCCAACTAAGGGCCTATACATCCGTGTAAAGCTGTGGAAGTTTTTATTTAGCTATATTCTTCCTGAACTTACAAGTTTAACCATTTGATTTACAATAAAAATAATACCCGAAGTACTAGTTACTTGAGCGAAAAACAAATCTAAAATCAATATTTAAGTACATATAAACAGAATTTTCTTATATAAGCATACCATCTTTATTCATCAATTATATTTGATTAAATTATTAACTAATCTCCCCATTAAAACGGCCTACACGTCATCCCATTCTAAAAGGTAATGAAGATCGTGTGTCATCCTTGAATAATATATCTTCTATTGCTCAGTGAATGTCTACATACAATAGCTCTGTCTCGATAAACAATTAACGACTCGCCATAATAAGTGATTAGGCTTGCTTTCTATATATTCCATCCACACAATTATGTTTTATGTCGAGGCTGAGTCACGCTCTTCGTTTACTTCGTCGTACTATTGATGTTCTTTGGATTCTATGTTCATTTGCTTACATATTGACTAGCACTTTTATTTATAATTTATACTTTTATTATAAATATTTACATTAAACGGCTTATTTGCATTTAACCTCTTTTTATGCTCTCAATTTACAGATTTCTCTTCAGAATTCTCCTTGGGATAGCAAGCGTATTTCCCATGGAAATTTAAAAACATCCCTGGTATAAAATGCAATCCCTAGAATAACCGAGCCTATTGTCTAGCTGTATTATGAAGTATTATAAGATATATGCAATAGTCGAAGAAGTTATTAGATACTCAGGTATAGTATTTATGGTCATTAACTGGTAACATAGCATTCACAGTGAAGTGAGTCTACAAATTGCCAGTACCCATGAGTTTGGAAAAGAAGTCATTTATCTCATAACAATATGAACATTCTGAGTAATAGTACTTTTTTCGCTCTCTTTCTCTACCTCGTGATTATTAGATATAATAGATTCACTATCCCCGGCGACGTTAAACATTTTGGTATTAAAATGTCCACAGGTTGAAGTATTATATCTATCTTGCTGAGCGGGCGTCCGTCAGCCGACTCATGGTGACGCAACAACTATTGTGTCCGTTTGGTCAACTGGCCAATAACGATTTCACTCAAACCGTGTCGTTGATTGTTTATTTATCTGTTGGTACAAATTCATTGTTTTTATTGTTCTTGCCTACAATGGGTGCGTTTGCTAATGTTTACCCATAACAACCTAATTTAGTCATATCTACAAAGGAATGGTGTATATTCAATAATAATTCAAGCAGTAATTCATTCACAGAATGTTTTAAAAGTCTACATTATACAAATCTACAAATAAGGCTGCATATGAATAAAATTAAGTTCAAATTAAAATAACTAATTTATTTTAACAATTATATAGATCTTTTATTTACAAACATTATAAAGCCGAAATGTAAAAGTGTTTTCTTTTTTCTATTATACTCTATATGAGTAATGAAAAAGCAGACGCCACTTATTCGCTAGTATCAATGTAGAAAATCTTGAAGGCAACAATTTTAATGTGGTCGCGTGATGGTTGACAACGACTATGATAATAAATGACCAGGGACAATGGAACAATCAGTTTCCCACATTCATACGTATTGCAGTTCTCAGAAAAAATCATATTCCTAAGTTTATTTAAGTAGACAAGTCCCTTTTTTACCTGCAAATATATATATATATATATATATATACATACATATATTTATATACATAATTTTAACTAACTTTAATAATAAAATCTACGAGTATAAAAATGAATCGTCCCAATGTACCTACGCTCATAACTCTAACAATAGCACCAAATTAGATTATTCTTTTGTTGCTATAATTGTCAGGACCAGGTTTATGCGGGACGGACGGATAGGCAAGTTTGTAAGGAAAACAAATATAATAATAAAACTTGGTTAATACTCCCACGGTAATACGATATTTTACTTCTATGTAACTGGACGAAGTCGGAGTGAATCGTTAATTAGTTAAATATTTTTTCCATAGTAATACAAAAGATGGTCTTTATGGCATCAATAATAATATTCATCACCGGATTAGTTTTATTTAGACCGACATTGCCTGTTATTTTATCTTGAAAATAGTTATCTAAGTTCTACAAGAACATGCAACAGAGTTCGTGATTCAATCAAATTGATTCTGTTCATGCATGTTTTATAAATGCGAAATTAACTTTGCCTGTTGCGTTTTTCACAGAAAATCGCCACTAACATATCGATGTTACATATTTGTCGTTAAAAAAGTCAAAATCATTAAACCTAACTAAAGCTAAACAAAATGATTAGATTATAACTAAAATCTACGTCAGTTAATATAGGATTACAAAATTAAGAATGCTATTTTTGTCAAGTTACTAGTACTGTATTGTAAAGTACTGCAAAATACGTAGTGAATACAAAATTTATTTGTTCACCCTTTTGTTAGACATTTTTAAATAACAATTTTACAGTCTTTGGAGGTTTTTCTCTACATACATTAAATATATATCTGTGCGATTTCGTTTTACTTTTAAAATTTTACATACTTAGACATTAAAATCTGTTACTCTAATATAAATGTTTATAATATTACACACAGTATACGTTCGCAAGATTTGAATGAGGCAATATAATATCTGACTACTCTATTAGTTCAATGGTACAAAAACCAATGGTAAAAGTAATCCGAGGTTTAAAAGTCTTAGAAGTAAAATTGTATAAACAATATGCTAAACTAGTGTTTTTACAATGTTTTGTAACATTTATGTGGTCGCTAGTCTTAATAAAACTACTTTTTTATCGGCTTATTTTATACATTGTTAATTCGACTTTTTACATTTTTTCTTTGAATTTTTAGCTTTGTTTTCGGTGGTTTCTCTGCGTGTATCGACGTATAAACGTTAGCAAAACAGTGGTATAATGGTACTTTCAGAATATTACGGAATATCAGATTACGGAAAATTGACATTTATGTTTAAATTTTTGTTATGTTTAGTTTGATGATATGTTAAAAACTGGCTGGTATTTTGTGCAATAAGAATATTTCACTTCAGTAGAGCATTTGCTCTTGTATAGGCTGTGTTTACAAACAAGCTAATACGCGCCACCGACCGCTGCAGTTAAGAGAAAGGCGCTTTCCTCCACTTATACTGCACTTAGCAGCCATCGCGATCATTTAGATCCATTTTTATGATTACACTAATATTCTGTTATTAAGACATAGCAGAAAGTGTATTTACGTTTTTCAGGCAATTAATAGACATCTGAAGTATACAAATAACGATTGTGAACAAATCTATATGATGTCGGATAAAAAAATACACAATCGAAATCACTTTGTACTTGTAATTTAAAATGTAGGTGGTAATACTTCCTCTTCTGAGAAACATGCATTCTAATAGTTATGAAGAGACAAGTAGGTCCGTGTTACGTGCCTGACATAAAATAAAACGAATAACGGGTGTCTCATACCGGTGGCGGTTCCGATGTGCTGTACACTTCTGAGGGAGGGTACTCTGGTTTCATGGTGATTGTGGCCATGGAGTCTGGCTGATGCTCCTTCTCCATCACGAACATAAAATTCTTTATGTAAATTTAGAGTATTTTTGGTGTTGCGCGCGCGGTCTTTGACGGTCGAAGTAGAAGTGGTCGCGAGTGAACGGCGGCAGGCGGCGTAGGCGCATCCGTGGTGGGGCCGTCGAGCGCAGCGCCAGCGCACACACACAAGTCTGGTGACAAAGCCAAAGCAAGCTAATGCTTATTCTCTTAAGTCTAATTTGTTAGACCAAAGATTTCACAAAAACATTTTCTTTAATTGTATAGCTGGTAGAAATTGATGATTTTCCAGGTCATCCAAGTTCTGGTTTGACAAACAACCTTCTTAATTTTACTTTTGTATAAAAATTACAACTGCTTTTCTAGCATACTCTTCTCTTACTTACATTTAAAATGTGCTATTATTTTATGTTTGTCCAATACAAAATCTGATTATTTGGTAAGTAGACACAGCTTTTTCCTGCAACCAATTAATTAAACTAAACAAATCACTCTAAAATAACTCTACATGTTGGCAACAGAAAGTATAAAAAAAATCGTCCATCTAGACATTTACGCTTTTGTCTACATTATGAATATTTTATTCGAAGTTTATACTAAGCCGGCAATATATTGATATATCGTCAATTGTCCAAAATATTATAATTTAACAAATAATATTTATGCAAAACTCTTTTTTAATTGGCACTAAAGAAACACCTCGCTAATTAGTCCCACGAATAAAAAAATGTATTTATGTATTATAGTAAAAGCTCGAATGTTGAGTTTTGTTGCATCGAACTGGATTAAATTAGACAATCAAACTAAAAAGACAGTTTAAACTTTATTTTTACTCCGAATAACACTGTAGTCTGAATTTTTAGTTTTATTAAATGTTACTTTATATCGCTAAATTAATATAAAACTTTTGCAATCTTTACTAACAGTTTTATTTTTAAATTTTCGGTTCTAGTTTTTATCTTTATTTTTGTTATCAAAATATTGAATATTTGATTAAGTATGTGTAAAACTGCTTATTCAGAAATTTTGTTAAAAATTCCTACAAAAGTTATGTTGGATTGATCCGTGCCGTTTTAAATTTTAATAAAATTTATGGGTTTTAATGCTAAAGTTCATTAGTAGTGTATGCTCGCTAGTAGTGCATATGCTCGTAAAGTAAAAGTTAACAAAGATTTTTGTTTGTTTGTTCTTTAATAATTCACCGTGATAATCACATTCTTCAGCTCTCTGATGGTCTGCGGAGCCGGTTGTACAGATCTCACGCGTCGTTTCAGAACGTCCCAGACATGCTCTATAGGATTGAGGTCGGGGCTTCGAGCTGGCCAATCCAAACGACCAATGCCGACCTCTTGCACATACGCTTCCACATCGCCAGACCGGTGTGCGCGAGTGTTGTCTTCCATAAAAATTGAGTCTTCGCCTAAAGCGGCCAATGCCGGTTGTGCATGAGGAATTAGAACTTCCGTTATGTATCGATGTCCAGTCAGTGAAGACTAACTCTGTACGATCCATTGAACTTATTCCTGCCCAAAACATAACAGAGCCCCCACCATAAGCTGCGATTTCTTCAAAACAAGCCTCTGCAAAGCGTTCTCCTCGTCTTCGTAACACTCGCCGACGTCGATCTTCACCGAAAAGAGATATACAGAGAGCTTCATCGGAGAACAATACCATATTCCAGTCTTCTTGAGTACATGACTCACAATTTCGAGCAAACCTAAGCCTGGGCTGCGGGTTGGGCGATGACTGCGTATATTGGCCGTGAGAAGCCTCCTCCTGACCGTCTATAGACTAATACGCACATTTCTTATTTCTTCGAGGTTGTTCTCTAGGCCCACTTATTTTTATTTCAACACCGTTTATTGAATTTTTGACTCTGACATCAGTTCCAACGTCAGGGGGGGGGGGGGTCACCATTTATTGAATGAGAGATAATAACATCTCTTTAGACTATTTAGACTTAGACTACGAGTCAAGTTATCTAACTATGAAAGTTATGAAATGTACAATTACTAGCGAATCGCTCCGAATTCGCATGGATGCAATGATAAAAATGATTAATGTAGGTTTCCCTTAGAGATACGCCATCGCGGACTTGTTTGTAGACCTTTTTAGAGTGTATTATACTATACTGTAGTACATTATTTTAATATATCTCATCGGGTTCATGATTTTTTAACGGCAACGTCGTATATAAGTTCTTCCGTTCAGTTGCGTTTTTGCATAAATAAGAGAAATAAAATATCTTCGAGACGTACAAATGTGTCGCCTCATGGAATAGCTTCAGAAATAATATTTTGGAACACTAGAATTAAAAGATTAAAAATCTGGCTTGGGAATACACGTATTTTTAATCAACTGGCGGCGGCAGCGGCATTCTGGTGCGACGCTCTCCCTTTATTTCCATTATTATTCTCTTCCTTTCCCTTTATAAATATTAAATCTCTTTAAGCTTTAAGACAATTATAAATTACAATAATGTTACCTATACCATATAGTATTTTTTATTAAAGAAAATATTCACTAGAAAAACATTAACTGGCTTCAGGCTGTATTTTTATTGCAGATGAGGAGTAAATATGTAGTTTAAGAGTTTTTGTTGTTATATGCTTTTATTTAACTAATAATACTTGAAACGTACAAATGTATGTAACGGATAAAACTTAAAGTTGGTTTATCTACTTATTTAAGTCCGCTGACAATAAAATGGTCCTTTCTATTACATATGATGACAAGGCTTCAATGAAACCTAGATATGCTAGATGAAGAGTTTGGAGTTGTTTTCTTTCTTGTCTTAAATACCTACTTAAACACGTTTAGTTTAGGTTACAATAGTTAAGTTAGTGCTATAAAATAGTACAGACAGTAAAGTATAGACTTTTTCCTAAACCAGTAGTCGTAAGATGTGACCGAGATACCGGAAACGACGCATGGCGGTAAATTTAAACAGCATAGATTAATAGGCTTGTTTACACTATGAACAAATCCGATGGATAATAGTTTCGATTAATCATGCTACGCGAATAACAAAAATATTTTTTATTTATTAAAAGAATTAAAGATTATTTATATTTTTACATTTTAAACTCACTTAAATTAGTCATTCGTCACGTGATATTGAACACCAATCAGAACGTCTTACATCACTCCTTACAAAACATCATTTTTGACATCTGTCATACGTACCAAATCTGAGGAATTAAACGTCATTGACTACTGTGAATTTGCATTTCTTCAAGTTCCTCGTGTATAATTTCGTCATGGAATCGGGGCACAAAAATAAATAATTTATTTGGTGTTCTTATGGTTGTGCTTTTACACTAAGGAACTACACAGTATTTGTAGAACGAAGAATTCATTTTTATTTGAGAAAAACCAACCATATCAGTGAAAAACACGATTCACAACTTGTCACAGTATGGAGTTTCGCAAGGAGTAACGCCACAACACGGCGCCATGACAGTTTAGGCGTTAGGTGAAAAGCTAAAAACATAGTACAAATAGGTGTATTTTCTTGAAAATATTATCGTTTTAGCTTCAATCTGATACTAGAGTAACGTAATAACAAGTTTCTGAAATTTAGTCAACTAGCCTATCGTAACATAGGCTGCGACACGTACTTGACGATCCGCCCTTTAGCATGAATTCATTAAATGCCATCGACGTAGAGATGTCTCCCTCTCACTGACACTTCACACGCATTCTTATCGTAGAGCAGTACACCGCATTTGCCGGTTAACACGAGAAGCGAGCCCCTCGCGCGATATTCGACTGCATTGGAGCAGCCGGACTGTCTCATTTATACAAAACTTAACTGCTCCTCCGAGCTTTAGAGGCGATTTTGCATAAACGCCATCGGTTCCACTTGGATCCCGCGAACCCTGTGGAGCCGTTAATTTGTTGTATCACTCCAATGTGTGATGCATTGAACAAGTAAAATATTGTTACTAATATCGTCACTAATATTGTGAACTAACTGCGCCCCGCGATTTCCGTCGTGTTATTTTGAAGAACTCTTATTACCTAACTTTTACTAAGGGACGAAGACTTTCAATGAAGAACCTTTCATTCGAATAACTTTAAAAACAGAAAAAATTCATACTTGCATTTGCATCATTTCTTATAAAAGCAAGAGCAGACATTTATACAATTTAAAGTTTCTATCTATATAGTTTAGGCCCTGCGTTGATATGTCAGTCAGTCCGTCAGTCGGCTTCTCCTTATATATATATATATATATATATATATATATATACAGATTTAGTTAGACTAAGCTTCAATATGACCCGCTTAATGCAAAAAAAATTACAGACATTGATCCAATTAATAAAATATATCATAGAAATCTAAACCATCCGTAACTAATATAAGAAGTGTTAAAGCTAATAATGGATAGTGTGTGTGGTTACATGCGTATATGTATAGGTACAGGTAACTTGTACTTAATATTATAAAGAGTTTGTTTGTAGGTATGGTTAGACGCGCTAATCTTAGGAACTACCGGTTCAAATTGAAAACTTCTAAACCTTGAATCTAGGAAGCCTTTAGCTGTAAAACAACATGCTGCGACCAATCGAAGCGTCAATAGAAAATATTGATAAACGGGAAAATTATATTCCTTTTTGCGTTACACAACTTTAATGAGTTAAAGAAACTCATTAAATTATTGTGTAACTTTATGAGTTAAAGAAAAAGAATTGACTCAACCTACCTACCTTTTTATGGTATTAACATTTATCGATATTAGTGCATTTTTGCGAAGGTATTTTAATACAAGTATATAATTGTGAATAAAAATACAAGTATTTAATTGTGAATAAAATTGCCTATGACATAACTTGATTGCAACCAACATCTTTGTGGATGTCATAAGTAAGTTTTTTTTTTCTTTATCTTGCGATCAGTCTTGCGACCATGAGCAGATGCGTTGAATTAAAATGTCGGGGCTGGAAAGCTCCTCTACTGGAACATCATCTATTGCGTAATTAGCTATGTGATCTGGTTTTAATAGTCTACTACGGTTCAGACGGTTGATTCAATCTGGCAAGGTCAATTGCACAGCTAGCTGGTTAGGGCACTTTTTAAGTCTTGTCTGATATTTGCCTGAGCTAGTCTTTTCTTCCTCCTTGACTGTTGGTATATCTAAATGTTGGTGTAATTCGGAGTTTCTAAGGAACCATGCCGGTGCGATATTGTAAAAAGCGACTAATGCACCAGCAACGATAGATAGCGGTGTATCCATCCGAGAGTATATGGATTAGCTCCAATGCGGGGATAATTTTGCCTTTGTGCCTTCTTTGTTCAAAAACATTTTCAAACGAAGCGATGAAGGCTTCAAAACTTCAAGATTATTTTAATAAAATGCATCCGGATAATAAAGACAAAAATGTAGCCTATTAAACGTATCGAAACTTATTTTGGTAGATGCCTTGGCAGCAAAGTCCGTCATCGAACCGTGATCGAAGTTTGTCATCGTCTTGTAAGCAAGACGATGACTTGCTTACAAGCTTGATGGACTTCCAGCTTTATACTATGTCTTTTTGTTATTTGCTCAAGGAAGTAAACCATACACCACCGGAGAAATGTAAATTTGCTGGTGATAAAAGAAGTTATACCTACTGTGCTCCATCAAAGCAGCAGATATAATTCGAAAAATTCCTTTGAGCATTACTTCTGTCCAAAGACGAATTTATGAAATGGCTGAAAACATTGAAAAGTTATCTGCAATCATCTGAAGACTAGCAAATTTTCTTCTGTTAGTTGAGTCCATTTTACCAACTAATGACGCTTCGTTGTTGTCTTACGTGAGATTTATTAAAGAAAAAAAAAATGTCCAGAACTTTATTTTCTAGACATGCAAAGACAGACACGATAGAAGAAACCGTATTTAAAACACTGGAAAAGTTTTGTGATGAAACATGAATTCCGTCGAAGAATATTATATCAGCTGTTACAGATGATGCTCCAGCTATGACGGGGTGTCAAAAAGGCTTCATATCTTACTTAAAAAACAAAATTCCTGATATGTTTGCTATAGCAAACATTGCTTAGAAATTTAAATGAATGCCTATTACAATCATTGCAACATGTCATCAGAAAAGTCAATAAAATCCGAAACTGCTCTTTAAATGACACATTATTTAATCAACTTTATGTTGATAATGATGAAGATTTCAATATATTAATCTTTTACACAGAAGTGCGTTGGCTATCAAAAAAATAATGTCCGACTCGCTTTTTACAATTTCTTAACTCTGTCATAGAGTTTTAGGAAAACGAGATACAGAATTGCGTGAATACGTCATCACTTCAAAGAATAATTTACCTGACAGACCTTTATACATTATTTAACGATCTATAACTTCAAGGTGATGACTTGTACCTATTAAAAATATAATACAAAAAAATTATATCGGCAGACGGGAGTTCCATAATTTTCCATGTTTATTAGTACAGGATAGGTACTAATAAAACAACAAGCAACAACAACGACTTGCTCGTTTACTGCCAATTTGAAAAATCTTTACAGTTATTTTATTGAAAGATTCCTGGACATTTTGAAATTGGAAATAACAGACTAGGTGTTAGGACAGTTTTCAAACGTCGACAAAGTAATATCATCCCAGTTGGAAGAACTTATAAAACTGACAACGAACGAGGAAATAAAAATCAAATACAAAAATGGCTACCAATAATTTTGGTTACAAAAGTCAATTCCGCAGTTGTACCCTCGATTGTGGACTATCAATAAATGAATTGATATCATTCCCATCGACATATTTATGTGAATGTAGATTTAATGCTGTGACAACGCTGCTCTGGTAAAAAGAGAAATCATATGCAAGTTACCAAACGCGGCGACTTACGGCTGTTTTTTAAATATAATAAGTATGTATAAAAACAAAAACTGATTTCATATTTATATTGTTTCTTTTAATTTGATTGAAATATATTATAAAGTTGGGTGTTATTTGCTCTCACTGATAAAAATTCTAGTTTAGAATGTAAGCTTAAACATCAAAACCGACTATAACTATAGTAATGAAATTATGGTTTTAAGTTTTAGGGGTATATAAAATATGATTTTCAAAGGGAATTTTCATAAGAAATATTTCATAATCACTGGCTTAATATAATGATGAACAAAATATACTAGTAGTATTCTGAAAAATACGCTAGGTCTACGAAAAATATGGCACAACGCATCTTTGTTTAGAAAACTACTAGTTATTTTTGGATCATCATTATTTTCACTTTGTAATAAAAAATATTTTTTACTTTTTAGTTTCATGTATTTTAAAAGCGTATACGTGTGCGCGTGCGCGTGTCACGTATTTTTAAACCATTTTTTAGTTCTGTTTATTGTTAAATAATTTCAACTATGTAGATAAACACCTAAGCTGGAAGTTAGCTAGATGGTACGCACGCGCACGATGTGTGGTCCTTCTTGCTTATACAGGGGAATTCCTTTGGTCTTTAGGATTCTGATCAGGATAAAGAAATAATCTTATCAAAATTTTGTATTTTCACTGATAGATTGGCACTTAATATGTATACAAAGTTTCAATTAAATCTGGCTGTCTTAAGTGAATCAAAATCAACATCGTATGAGTTGGTCACAAATATACACACATACATACAACTAAAACTAATATATAGGTTAAAAAAACAGTTTACTGTATAATATGTTTTCTAACTCTGCACAATATGATTTCAGTTGAGAAATAGGATAGTTTATATCTCAAATTACAATGGCAATATATTTTCATGATTTTTGATTCATGGAGCATAGTTAAGACAAAACAACTTCTGTCGGGTTATCTAGCTACGTATTAAATATCTCGTCTATCTATATCTATCTACGTATAAACTTGATAGACGGGCGGTATATCTATCCGAGAGAGTGTAGCTCAAATTCATAGAGTAAGAACGGGCAGCAGCATCCCCGGCACGAAAGCTACGCCCTGCGATTGCCAATACACTTGCCCAGCGCGGCAATTATGGGCAAAATTCCCCCATTCTTGGGGCGGCCTATGTCCAACAGTGGACTTCCGATGGCTGGTATGATGATGATGAAACACGACACACAACTGTTGAGGAGTTGACGAAAATGTTCTGTTTTCGCAAATTTAGAGACATTCAACCTTCGCTAAATATGTTTTCTTAATAAGTTTATTTAAAAATTTATATAAACCCACCAAATAATATTATTTTTACGCGGAGCGCTTGTTTCTCCCAATTATCGTAAGAACGATAGCGGGACCGTTAAGTATTTGTTCAACAAATAGGCGGCACCGCCTATTTATTGAATACGAGAAAGAACGTAACACGTAAAGAAAAAAAAATAAAACAAGTCTATTTTATATTTTTTTAATACAGATTTATTCATCTTACTACATATAGATTTACTGGATTACTACTATTAATGTATTGATAATTATATTTTCCTTACTTTTTTTGTTACCGATTCATATTTTTACCGATTGCACAAAACTAAAAAAAAGAAAAAAGTCAAACAAAAAAAACAAAAGTCAAACTGAAGATTGACTGAAGAGTTGTACATTATTTAAATATAATCGTAAATTCGTTAATTTTTTAATATCTGACACATTTTACTTTAATAATATTTGAAAATGGCAAATTCTGGAAAAGGAACTTTTAATCCTGTACGTTACATACGATGCGTCATCACATGTATTAGTTTAGGTTATTTCGCTGAAAATAGTACCAAATGATACTTATATGTAGTGTTAAACCTGCTTTTAGGAATCGGATGCCCACATTTCCTTTGAGGACCAACAGAAGATTAACCAATTTGCTTGTCTTCATGCTAAAGTTGATGATTATCAAAATAAATTAAAAGTTTTACAAAATGATAAAAAAAACTTAGAAGAAGCTGTCGAAGAGCTTGCTCTTGCAGACGACAGTGAAAAAATTCCTTATTTGATTGGCGAAGTATATTTGTGGCAGAGTCTTGAAGAAACTTTGGTAAATATGAAGAGTATTAAATGAAATATGAATATTTACTTAATCCTCATAAATTTCCAATTCCCTTTGGAAGCTTTAGAGAGTTAGATCATTAAAATATCTCAGTATACCGTAATGCTTATTCTACAATCTTAATTATTTTTCTTATATTAATTTCACAGAAATGTTTAGAAATCGCTAAAGTCAAAAAGGATGGAGAATTAGGTAATCTGGCATCAAAGTGTGAAGAACTTAAAGCTAAAATGTCTGAATTGAAGGCGCACTTATATGGGAAATTTGGAAGTAATATCAATTTAGAAGATGAGGATGATTAAATACCCATTAAAATTTTGCTACAAGCTAATTTGTAATGTTTATGCTTACATTTTTCATTTGAAATATTTATTTTTCTTATCTTCTAAAGTAATTATAGTAATACATTATTGAGAAAATGTTAACTTGCATTATTTTTAATACTAAATTATACAAGCATATTACCAGCTTTTTCAATGCAGTTTAATACTAAAGTAATCATATAATTACATTATAAGGAACATTGTTTACTAGTATTTAGCATTGAAACAAATTAAATAATTGTTATTATTTTTCTATTTTCTTGAATTCTTATATATATATCTTGAATTATAGTCATTTTTGTACTAGAACCTAATGTCCTGAGTAGTCAACCTTTGTGTCAGTCTACACATATCATTTGCTGACAGCATATAAGACAAAACATTTATATATATTTAAAATAACATATATAAAATATAATATATAATCCTTACTATCCTTACTAATATTATAAATGCGAAAGTGACTGTCTGTCTGTCTGTTACGCTTTCCCGCTTAAACCTCTCAACCGATTTTAATGAAATTTGGCACAGACAATCTTTAGACCCTGAGATAGAACATAGGCTACTTTTTATTGCAAAATAGGGGTTGAAAAGGGGGATGGAAGTTTGTATGGGATTTCTTAATTTTAAAAGATAAAACCATGAAACTTTATATTTAAGCACTTGATAAGAAATAATAAAACATTTGTTCTAGCGTTTTTGAAATTTCGAACTGTGAGGGGATGAAATAAAGGTTGAAAGTTTGTATGAAGTTCGTAATTTTTGAAGATAAAAACATTACATTTTGTATTTAAGCACTAAATAAGATACAAAAATCATTTGTTTTAGCATTTGCACTTTTTTACCAGTGTGGGGGTGATATAGGGGTTAAAAGTTTGTATGGGTGTTCGTCATTTTTAAGATAAAACCATGAGACTTGGTACGTAGGTCTCTTAGGATGTGCAGAACTCTGCACTTTTCTACAAACGGAATTCCGAAATTCGAACGGAACGGAACTGATTCGGAACGGGAACTACGAAACCAAACTTTTTGTATACAAAATCTTAAGCACTGAACCTAGGAACATGATATTTAGAAGTTTTGGGTGTATCAAGTTAAAAAAAAATTGGCTTTGAAGTAAAAAATCCTAACGAATACTCTGCATCACCGCCGCTGTCATTGGTCGTCGGTCGTCGTCGCGCACATTCGCCGAAGTGTGGCGGCCGGCAACGGCGCTGTCGTGTGGTGGGGGAGCGCACGAATCTACATAACTATGCCTACCCGAACGGGCAGATACGTGAGGGCAGACGACGTTGTCGGACGCATGCGATTAGAGAAATTTGCGCTACAAAGATTTAGGTACTTTTTTCGATCCTTTAGGTCATTGTGTCTCTTGGACACAAGGGACCAATACATTTTCCTGAGTACTTTCTGCCACTCAATGCTATATCCAAATCTATATCGTTCCTTTAATCCATATCTAATATCTAATACTCAAATTAAAAGTACGCAGACAAAGTCGCGGGTACCGGCTATCTATATATAAGAGAAAGTCGTGTTAGTTACTACACTTATAACTCAAGAACGGCTGAACTCATTTAGCTTAAAGTTTGTAGAGATGTAGCTTAGAACCGAGGGAAGGAGAAGGTTCTTATGACAGAAAAAAAATAAAGAATTGCGCGGAAACTTAGAAAATTTAGGTATCCCCTCTAAGGCGGAACGAAGTTCGCGGGGGCAGCTAGTATTAATATAAATATATAATATTATAAATAACATATATATATTTAAAATATTCTCATCAACAACACTTTCAAGAAGATAGAGAAAGATCTATAAATTAATATTTTATGTGTAAGCTTTTATTGCAACTTATCCAGGAAGATTCTAGAAAGTTGAAAATTGTAAACTAAATTAGTAACTACTATTAGTGTAACAAATAAATACCATACAATTTCAATGCAAAATAATATCATCAAATATCTTATTAAAATTATTTTAAAACCCTGCAACTGTTTAATTATACTCCACTAGTAAATTATGTACTGATAAGGTACTGTATTAATATTCGAAATGACTGCTGTCCTAGAATCCTAAACTCAAAATATTTTGGATATTACGGTACATTGGCACTAGGCCATATGGTATTCATACGATTATTTTATTTCATATGCCTATTTTTTTATTTACGGTAAGTTTATATTCAAATTTGAGAAATATTCAATTGCATATAATAATGTGCATAAATAACATTGTATTAATTTAAAATTGGGATAGAAAGAGCTTTATCTCCACACACATATGTTTACGTATATATAGACCTGCCTTAACTGCTTTTAAACCTAAATACAAAATAGTTTTTTGATTGGAATAGTCTTTAAAAGAAAGCTCTCAGGCAGCTTGGTTTTTCACACTTCAAAAAACATTACTATTGTATCAATATCGGTAATAATACGCGGTGAAGTAATATAGTACTTCGCCTACATTACTTATAGTCAAAATCCCTCAAAAATTTATGTTAGAAAGAAATTGGTGTTTTGCAAACTCAAGTGCATTGTGTATTTATAAATTTATATTATAAATACAATGTAAAAAATCACATGTTAATACTTTAGCATTTTCACTAGATAAAAGGACTTAAAATTCTATGAAATTTAATAAGTTTATTCTATGGCAGAGTTAACTGCAAATCAATTGCAACAATGATACAATATATCAAGTCCGTGACAGATTTTTGTAAATTAATTCATTTTGATAACATTGATATCAATATATACAGATAAATAAAATTGGAGTGTCTGTTTAGAACTGCTTTTTACTAAATGCATATAGATTATACACGATATATATAACACTTTTTTGTTTCGTCTGTTTAAGGTAATCTCTGAAACGACTACCGTTTTTGACGGAACCTTCACTGGCAGATATCTGATATAATGAGTAACTTAGGCTATATAACACCACACTACTACAACTAATAGGAGTGGAGTATTATGTAAAAGTGCGGCAAAAACGGACGTAAAATATACGTGTTGAGAACATTCATGGTTTAAGTTAGGCTAAAATAATGTAACAGGGACAAAGTCGCGGATACAGCTAGTTCTGAATAGGAATTACAAAGAGATGTTACAAAATATATAATAAAACATATTTAAAGGCTTTATAACGAGGTTTATTAAACTTTGACATTTACTAAAATCCCGACATAACACCTTAGTCATTCTTAAGAACGGTTGTCGCAACGCAATCGAAACGTCGAAGATAAAGAAATATTTTTATTATCTGTACTTAACGCGTCAATTTTAGAAAACATTAGGTATAGTAAATAGTTCATAACATAAGTAAAAATTCGGGGGTCAATATCAATAAAATAAAACTCCATATACCTATCACACAAATAACAAATGAAGGGGATATCGGAAGAAATGGACTAATAAGTATATTATAGTTGTACCAAATCAGATTACAAGTACTCGCTGTGACAAATCAAATCTTATATAAAATTAATTTAAGTATGTATTATTTTCCATGTAAATCTTGAAATATAAAAATAAACTATTAGGAACTCTATAAAAATAACTTAAAAATTGTTGCTACTAATCATATGTATCTAAACAAGTTTATGTTATTTTTTTTATAATGCACAGATATTAAAATTTTAAGTACATTGCACTGCAAATTAAAAACTACCATACTTTACTTGTAACAGAATAAGTAGATATTACAGAATATGTATATGATAGACACAAATAAGCTTAGCTGCTTAAACCTGTTACTTTGGGACATAACATTAAAAACCTAGTCCAGCTAGTACAGTTGATACATATAGTTATAGTTCCATGCATAGAATATTGCCAGTAAATCAGGATGTAGAATACCTATTTATAACACTGGTCATCAAAACATGACTTGCCATTTAAAAAATAATAATCATTGGACAATTGTTATATATAAATCAAATGTTTCAACAGATATGAATGAACAGCTGATATATGTATGTGACAAAAAAATTGAAATTTATATCTTGTTGTGTAATTTAGGTATTGATCAGTGCTGTCTGACACCAAAAACTAGATAAAAATTATTTTCACTTGCATATCATTCACATAAAAACACATCAAATGTGCATATTGTCAGTGACAAAACAATACATATGGATATTTAAATCACATTTTTTTCTGTCTAAATACAAGTTACAGGTACACACACACACACATGGTCGTAAGCATGCGTCACTTTGGCGTTGATCTTAAATTATACAAATACTAGACTATCACAATCATTGACTAAAATAATGTAATAAAAATTAAATACTAAAAATTAAATAGTATCTACATAGAAAAAGCAGGCTTCAAGCTAATTTAACATTTATAGACACAAGTAATGGTAACATTATTTTTATAAGAACATATTTCAATTTCAGATACAAATGATGATAGTATTATGTTACATTTTTTACATAAACATCTTCTATTTTTGTGAAGTTATTACTTTACACTCAAAGTCTGAAATTTTTGCAGTTTGTATTTATTACAAAATCTTAAATATGCAATGTTATGTAACTGCTTCATATGCCTGTCTGTTAAACAGAAGATTAATAACACATAACAATGTTGTCATTGTTCAATACTGGTTATACAAGCTGACTTCTCATTTACTTGTACATAATATATAAATATTTACCTATAGCCATACACCTGGCTTTTTATTAGATAAGAAGAACGCTTGAAAATTGTACTATTATTATCTATACACCTCTTTGTAGACTAGTGCGTGAGTTTGATAATGAACTTGGCTCCATACTTTCGTCTTCATCAGTATCACGATCGTTGGTTATCCTAATAGCTTGATACCACTGATTCGTAAGATCTGTCATTTGACTCTTGCAATCTTTAAGTTCCTGTAAAAACAATTGAAGGAGGGCGTCAGTAACAACGGTTTTAAAATAAATCTTAGAAAATACCTAAAAGATCATGTTATGACCATCTCTGTGTCTTGGTTATGCTACTAAGCCATAATGATTACATACAATTTACTACTTAGATATATTTTGATTTGATGAGTAAATAATATCTCAGCTATAGATAATTAACTCGTTTTATATGAATATTCCTTGTTAATACTTACTTGATGTGTAAATCGTCTTGTGAAGAATGGTGTTAGATACTTCATATCTAATCTTACAAAACCTCTCAATCGAGTTGTATGGGAATAATTTACCTAAAAAAAATAAGATGAGATTATTGAAGTATATATTAGCATATTGGATGTTTATAAAAATATTATTATCTTTTTTTTTATCACACCTGGGCCACTACTAGTTCACCGGAGTGATACCGAGGGACGGGTGGTGAGGCGTGCTAGACTTCGGCTCGAGTGGCCATCGCACTGGACATTTATAAAGTTTGCAAAACAGGACAACCGAGTGAGCCTGGCCGCACAAGTGCAGTTAATATTCGCTCGAGATTCAAGGACAGCAACGCGTTCGTCGTTGATCTGTGTGTACTGTTGTACGAAAATAATGCTTGTGCAGTGTTTATGATTGAAGAGAGACAGTAAGAAGACAAATGAGAAAGACATTTAAAGAATAGTAATATTAAAGGTCACATTCAGTACATACACAAATGACAAAAGATAGACTTCACTGACCTCTAATTCCTCTTCAGTGATTTCTGATAAGTGCTCAGAATCGATAGCTTGCCCCCATTCCTTTGTTTTAGATAAACTGACTTCTTTTTGCTTACGTAAAGATCTTGATCTTTTGGTCTTTTTATTAGCCTGTAATTTATAGAAATAAATTATGCTGTTTTTCGATAATTTGAGATTTAAAAGTACTTTACTAATATGTATATATAATATAAATTTTACTTGAGTATGAAAAATAGAGCTTACCCGTAAAAATTTTAATAAAGGCATTGTAGAGCCACCAAAAAATAAAGTTGTAAATAAGACTATGATAAGGGTGGTTGTTATTATCACATGCCGAGTCTCGTCAGAAAACCCAAGATGTAGGGATAAGGCATAGGAAATTGCCCCTCTTAGTCCTGAAACATTTATTTTATTTTTGCACTTAATGTGTATATATTAAAATATAAATGTTTAAATAAAATTCTATATAAACTAGGAACTTTAATTTCGGTGTGGATTTGCCATACCATAATTCGAGACATAATTACCATAAACTATAATTTATTTTAAATAAACTTACCGCTAAACCACATAATAAACATCATTTTCTTTGTTATTTTATGTTCTCTAAACTTATTGCATAAAAGAGCCAGAGGGAATATGTTGGCAGCTCTCCCCAAGAGACACATTACTATACTCCAAACCACAAGAGCAGGTTCAACTCTATGTTTAAAGCTGTAATCAGTATTAAAGTACGTAACAATATTTACTTTATTAATTGTTCATAAATGAATTGGACTGTTAAATTATGTCTTACCTAAATATTGCTAATCCCAAATAAGCAAAGACACAAGTTTCAGCTATGAAAGCCAATGTCCTCATTGTCTGTTGCATAGTCACTTGAGTGATAGTAGATAGATTGAAGTGGGTGTAATGAGACATTACTATTCCACAAAACAAGATGGCCATGATACCTTTAATAAAATAAAAATGATATGATAATACAATATTCACTATTATTATTTAAACTATTAAATTTCAATTTAAATTTTATTTTAATACTGGTGCAACTCTATCCGGCCATGCCTTTATATACATAAATCTGTTAAAATTTTGCAACCAACATTAATCTTCAAATGGAAGATATCGAGTTCAAAATTGACTATGATAATGTGACTGATTTCACTGGATTTAATTAATTTATTTCTCGTTTCGTTGACCGCTCGTCAAACATCGTTTTGGGACTCTAATATTAGGTCATTCAAATTTATTCATACAAACTTCTGGTTATGCTTATGAATAATATGTTTAGTCAGCACACACATATCATTCACTACAAAACCACTAAAATAAAGGAAATTTTCAATTTACGGCAGTACACACAGCAAACTACCCTAAACTATAAAAATTTCGCAATGGATATTTATCTATAAAAGCGAGTTCCAAATTGTTTCTAAATACATATATACATATATTCACAGCTTTAAAATTTCAAAACTTGCCATTCCATTTGACCCCACACCTGTGTCCCATTGGAGTAGGCAGAGACTCCACTGGAGTTCTCCATTTGCCTACCTCTCTTGCTTCTCTTGTTTGCATTTATTCTTGATACTTCATACCATACTATATACGTATAGTATGGTATGTTCTGTAGCTACAGCCATCTAGGTTGTCCTATACCAACTCTTCCATTCAATTGCACTCTATATATTTGTGCACTCATCCTACTTTTAACCATCTCAACATGTCTTTTACTGTTGTTGTCACAACATCATCTTTTACACCAAATTGATCTCTTATCATACTATTTATTAAGCTATCTCTAAAACTCACACTATACATACTTGGAAGTGCTCTCAGTTCTAAAGTATTTGTTCTATTTAACATGCTTCTTCTGCTTAACCCAACATTTACTACTATAGGTTGTGCCTTTTTTGACATGTTATGGCTGCCCATAAAATTATATAAGGCTCCATTCAACTATATACAATTTTCACACCCCATTCAAAATCTACCTACCCTTTTTTTTCATATATTCAGGTTTTAGTTCCTTTTATAAATTCTTTTTTAAAGACAAATTATTTTGATATTTTTTCTAATATTGTAAGTTAAATGAAATATCAATTACCTGACAAATGGATTCCTTCAGCAAGCACATATGGAGCATAAGTAAAAACTAACATCATGCCAAATTCTAAAGAAGGGTTTTTTCTCAGATCTACATGTTTTAATAAAAGTGCACTAACAAGAGCAAATAGAACACCAATACCGGCAGAAGCGAAAAACATAAGCCAGAATCGATTAATAGCTGACAGGATAGCTTCTCCTGTAGACATAACAGGATCATTTGAACCGAGAACCGCAGTTGTCAAAACTATAGCCACAGCATCATTAAGAATACTCTCTCCAAATACCAACATGTTAAGCACAGGATCAACATCAAGAGCATGGAAAATAGCAACTGTTGCAACAGGATCTACAGCAGATATCAAAGAACCAAAAGCAAATGATTCAACAAAACTTAACTTGTAAACAACTTGTGCCAACCCAAGCAAATAGATACCTGCTCCTATCACAAATGCGGATATAGCTGTACCCACTATAGCAAACAACAATATTGACCCAATATTTTGAAAAAAATTTCCTTTGTGGAGATTGTAACCGGATTCAAAGATAATTGGTGGCAATAACACTAGGAAAAATGCAGTAGGTGAAAATGCTTCTTCTTTCCTCCAATTTGCAATGTTTTTTATTGACATGAGATTAATTACCATCCCTATTAAAGCGCCAAGAAATACAATAACCACACTTTCAGGGAGATATGAAAACCCAGTTTGAAGCATAAGATGTATCAACAAAATTCCTAAAGCAAGTATACACAAAACAAAAAATATTGCCATGGAACTATTATGTTCATCTTCAGCAGAACTTTTTCCTGGTAGAGGAGGAGTATCAGATGGATTTGAAACGTTCGGAGCCGCCGAAGATGTATTAGAATCAGGTGGAATAGAACTTTGATATGTAAGGTGCGAGGACTCCGTTGAAGAACTCGAAACATTAACACTTTCGATAGTAGAATTTAGTTCTAAAGAACTAACTGTCGGTTCACTAAGCCTTTTCGACCTTGATGAGACTGGTTCCATATACTTCTGGCTATCAATTAATAGTGTATCATGTGACTCATTTGGAATTCCTTCCCCAGTACTTGATTTTAAAGAACAATTAGATAATGTAATAGAACACAGTAAACTAATCAACAATACATCTTTCCTTGAACTTTTCATGACGAATTTGACGAGATAACAACAAGTATTTTAGTTAGTTACGGAACAAAACCTACAATTTTGCCAATCGTCTAGAATTTGTTGACAGAGAGTTAACAACAAACCATTGACAGCAATTTTTACATCACAAAGTTCACAGATGATAAATCCCCATAGGTAACAAAATTTAATAAATGTCGAGGCTGTAATGTCTTTGCTCTCTCGACTCAGGACGATATTAAAACAATAATATCACCTATATAGTCTGTGGATTCGTTATATTTTTGGGACCACTCTTTTCCTCTTACAGAAATTCTTTATCTTTTATTTCATTCAGTTCTCATTGATATTATTACATTTGCTTTCATGACTGAATTTATACATTCGCCTGTTTGTCTCTCTATTTCTTGCTCAGACGGATAACTTCTTTATTTATAGTTGAATATTAAGTACAATGGATTCAGCTTTACGTGAGCAAGTAATGATAAATCAATTTGTTTTAGCGGCTGGATGTGCTCAAGAACAAGCTAGACAATTATTGCAAGCTGCTCATTGGCAATTTGAGGTAGATTTCATAATATATGTAAACAAACAGTAATCATGAAATGGCTGCTATATCTTGTGTTTTGCAATATTTGGCTTAGAGCCTAGGCTCTTATTATTTTTTATATTAGTGTCTTAATCTTAATTATTACTTATGTATGTAGTTTATAAAGTTGTTTTGTTGTTATTGCGAGATAATTGTTTGATAAGTATTTGCCATACTGCAGCTGTATATTTACATGTCAGGTTATCGTATTTATAATACGCAATAGTCGTGACAATGTTTTCGTTCGTTCGTAAGCAACGTTCGTATAATAATAAGCTAAAGTACATTAAGTTATAACATTTTAATAACAATATTACTTAATAATTGATTTCGAATCGTTTGTTATAACCTGGCTAGCCAAAATATAAAATTTTTGTTAAAATTGTTTACGGTACCATTTCATTCTGAGTTTTAGTTTCATTTAGAGATTGATAGTTGTAACTTTACATATTCTCTTATTAAATATTACTATTTTCTTTGATCAAAGGTCTCCAATCAAACCTGGCTAAAACTATGATATACTGTATATCTTAACTTAGGCAATTTGTATTTAAACTATAATAATATTAACTATATTTTATATAAGTGCACAAAAATTTTGTTTGTTATCAAAAAGTTCAGATATGTAGAAAAATGTTCAAAATAATCATCATTAGCAACAATTAAAAATTTAACAAGTCTGTTCTCTTTTTCTATCTGTTAAACATGAACATAGTGATTTTTTTTTATTCATTTAGATAATCCCTACATATGAAAGGATATGTTAAAAACTAAGGTTTTCAGGAGAGCAGAGTAAAGGTACATTTAGCTTTTAAAAAAATCTAACTAGTAAAAAAAAATATCCTTTAATTTAATAATCTTAAAAGAAATTTTTGTGTGAATAATCCACCTTAATTCTGCTGTCCACTAACCCATTATAATTGGCTTGTTCTTTTATATGTATTTCAGACCATTGATAAAGTACTCTTAAAGCATTAACTAATAAAATTTATTGAAAACTGGTCCATATCATATGTGGAAATCTCATATTAGATTTATGATCTTTTTCCCTGTAATATCCCTATTAAATTTAAATGCCTGTTTCATATTCCAGACAGCACTATCTATATTCTTCCAAGAGGTTGCCATTCCTTCGGGGGCTAATGGCATTGCAGCTCCTCATTATCGACAGGTATTTTTCCATCTGTTTTAATGTGTGGAATTATTTAGTTGAGTTACGTTTTTGAAGAAATTTAAACAGGATAGCTAACAGACTCAGTTATTTAAATTAATTATTAAAATTAATAAAAATATTCTTTTCCCTGGAGCATATTGATATTTAATGTTTAATTTTAACACACATCTTATATTTCAGTGTGCTTCATAAAACAATACATGGACACAGAATACACAAGCTTGAGCCAACATAGGCTGTCTGAAAGAAAAATTGTCCAGCATGTTAATATAATATAATTAATTACAGCAATTGATGACTCCATGCAATACACCAGCTACTCCACCAAATTTTCCTGATGCACTGGCTGCATTCTCCCGGCTGTCTACGACGGGCAGTCCCAGCAATGCCGGCGGTGGGATGTCGGGCGCTCCGCCGCCTGTCTCACCGCTTGCCACGCACCCGCCGCCGCCGCCTCATCCACACGTGCAAATGAATGCATTTGCAGGCTCTCCAAATTCTCAAAATAATTATACATCGCTATCTTGCTCAACTGCTGTGAGTATAATTTTTTTTTTCTATTCTGTCATTAATTATCTATGGTTTCTTCAAAAATTTTGTGTATAATTTTGTTCTCTGTATCATTCATGTAAATGTAATGATTCAGAAAATTTCAGAGAAAATTAATGGGTTTTAATTTATTGAATTCTTGAGCACATATTAACTTAAGGCTATTTTCTTACAGGTTTGCAGTGAACACATGCCGAGATAAATTGGTAATATTAGTTTAGGAGCATCTATAATTTATTTTTATAATGGTGCGCAATGTGAGCTGTGGAATTGTGTAAGAAAATGTATAATATTTCATAATCACCCCACTACAGCAGAGACTTGCTGGACAATATTTGGGGTGCTGTAGTCAATCATGTTATATAAAATATTGTATCTATTTATACCTATACAGTGTTTTCTAAAATTTACTTTGCACAATAACACTAGTTAGTTTTTGGTAATGAAAATTTACCTGTGATTCTTACGATATCATAAAATGAGATGGAATCATTTCTAACTAAGATTTTAATATGGTTCAATCAAACAAATGGAATCAAGGTCAGTTTATATTTATCATTATTTTCATTTTTATTTTTAAATTTCGAGTTTATATTATTAGAACTTTTCATAACATAATAATCATTATTATATTGACTATGCATAAAAGACAAACTTACATAATATTTTCTGATAATATAAGCGGATATAGTGTATCAGAAAGAAAGTAATAAATAATGAATTATTTGCAGAAATAATTGTTTACTAAGTTGTTGATGGAACAGTGTTTAATGCAATTACATCATATTATATGAAATAGGAAATTCTTCTAATTCTCGTAAGTATTGATGTTGTATTTTATAACACATCATTGATTTAATTGCAGTTAGTTATGTGTATTTTATGTACAGGTTTAGATATTTGAAATCCTATTTGCATGAACTTAATTTGTAAAATATAGATGTATTTGTTTTATAAAATATTACATTCTATGTCTGATGGTTTGGAAACTTTATTAATGGACAATATAGGGTTGCCGGACGAGTATGCAGGACAGTTGATTTCATAATGTGTCTTATGAAAAATTTTCTCTATAGTTTTGTCGTAAATATTTTATCTAGATAAGTAAGTTTACTAATTAAACCATTAAAACTCGCCTTTAAACATTGACATTGAACTTTCAATCTACATTAAAAAAAACAATGTATTAAATTATCAGTTTTATAGCCTTACTCACCAGTAAGGCTATTACACTGATATCATAATAAATTAATATTATGTAATATACCACCGGATATTACATAATATTAAATTATTATCATATAATTTGTCCCTGGCAACCCTAAAAAATGACAGATGTTTACTACTTTAATTTTAAACATGGTCATTTAATTGTCTTACCATATGGCATTATCTGCTCGCGGAAAAATTGTAATCACATAATTTCAAGGCAGTTCAGAAAATACTAATGTATGTAATTTGCTAATGAACTATGCAAAAATATGACTTGATATGGTGAAGTTGGTTGTAAAATAAAAAAAAATACCTAGCGTTATTTGTAAAATACATGTGATGTAATGTTATTAAATATTTAACTCGAGTCTTATTAATCATTCAAATTAATCATAGATGTTTGAATGAAGTTGAGCTTATGCTGCTCATTCCTCGTCTTCATTTAAACACAAATGTTTTTATTTCCTGATATGAAAGTAGGTCGTATCGTCTGCATACCTTATGCAGATGTTATATGAAAAAATATCTTAATGAATTTAATAATTTACAATTATAGATGATTTATGTTCTTACACTGGGTTAAATAGCTTGTTAAAATAAAAATGACTATGTTAAAAACAAATCAAATGTTATTTTTAAGTTCTAGAAAAAAGGCCTGAACCTTACCTGAACTTCATGTATACCATTTCATTGTATTATTTTATTTAAAAATTAATTTTATAAGTCAGATTTTATAATGGTATAGAACAATGATCGCAAAAATCTTGATTTCTACAGATTTAAACCTACAATGCTGAAAAATATGATGCAAAAATTAAAATAGTTTCTGCTCTCTATTAGTCTGTTAAATCTTGTATCTGATATGGGATCAACAGTTTACTCCATATTATAAACTTGTATGAGGTATCGGAAGTGAATCACAAAATTGTAATTTCAAACAGCATTATTTTCGAATAATAATTATTGATATATTTTTATGCCTTACATCTTAAAATGGTGAATTATTTAATTTACACTATGATTTTAATGCCACTATTTATAAAACTGTACAAGATTCAATCTTACTGGCAGAAATGATTTTAGGCTGTGGTGAATTGCTAATCTGTTATTTAGAATAGTTTTTTTATTTGCAATAAAATGAGTGACCTTCTCTTGATACCTTCAGCATATCCGAAGTGTTTTTTCTTACCAATAATAGTTAACAACATTTTTAATGTATATTACAATGCAATTGGTAAAATAAACGTGATTACTTTTAGTAATACGTGACATACCTAACTTAAATAATTTTGCAACTTCTACTTAGCCACTTTATTCACTGTACTCTTGTAGAAATCACGAAACTATAGATGAGCCTTCAGAAGGATGAGAATTATTGTAAAGGAAAATCTAATACAGCCTTAAAGCTTGGCTTGGGAATGAAATAGTACTTATTATGCGAAATCAATTTCAGTACTATTAATATTAATGAACACCAAGGTTTTTTTTATGAACTAAATTTTAGTTGAATGTTAACAATTTTTATTATCCTTAATTAGCGTTTACTTGAACAAATTTTTTGTAGGTACATAAGAAAACCTGCCTGTGTACCTGCCAGTACCAGTTTCACATCTTACTTACATATGTTAAACTAAAATTCCTAATTAAATTCGTAATTAAATGTTCTTATTAATGCGTCAAATAAAAGATACATTTATAAAGCATTAATAAACCAAACAAATTGTAGATAGTTTTATTAATAATAAGCAAATCCAACTTTAGTATTAAGTAGATCAGCTTACGCAGCAAATTTGCGGGTAAACTACATTAAATTTATTAATGTGGTTTATTGTTCGAAAACCAGTTTAGTGATCTTTTATTTTTATTAAAAATTTAAAGATTTTGCTTATAAATTGATGATTGAAGAAAGAAATCTATTTCTTCTTCATCTAAAATAATGAGCTATATTATTTGTATTTTTTTTTTCAATCAAATGTAGTGAATCACGCAACCTACGGCCTAGGACTTAAATAAAACCAACAAATATTTAAAAAGATATTTTATTAGAACTACCAATAACGTACAAGTAAAATGATTAAACACTTAAGTTCGGTCGATGCGAGAGCCGTGGCTTGATCTTGTGGCGTTGATCGCTCACAGATATTGGGTTACACGAGCCGCACTTTCTACTGGGCTTGCACTTCCGTTGAAACAACGTATTTGCGAAATGGTCCAATGTACGGTGTGTCAGCGATGCTCATATAGGCAGTGCATATAACAAGTGTTACTTAGAATTAAAGTATTCCGATGCTCTTTATTGTAAATACTAGACGAACTTTTATTGGTATTGTATATCTAACATCTATGGACAAAATTATAAATACTACGATTCCTATTGGAATTAAACAATGAGCAATTATACCTCAAATGACCACCACAAACCGATATAAAGCAGTCCGTACAGGAAGTTTTGCTGTGCAGGAAAGCTGTTCGAGATTAATGCACCACTCAAATACAGACGCGCAAAATACGTCGTGCATCATGTACGGGCCAACAGATCAACCTACCCGAATCTGTAAATTTTTTACAGTCAATTTTAAACTCAACAGTTCGTAGTTATAGATTAATATTTTTTGCGAATTTATGACAGATTTTGCGTAAGTTGATCAGTTGCTGTTGTGTGTACATCGAGTTTTATTCATCAAAATAGAAAGTATAGTAGGTATAATTTAAAACTTAAAACATTTTTTTCCTTGCCTTAATCAGAGGAAAACGCACTTTATCTTTAATAATCATTTCTTATATAGTGGACCCCCGGTAGTCCGACAAACATTTTGCAAGGCAGTGTCGAACTATCGAATTCTTTCGGTCCGGAATTTTTTACAAAAGAGTACCTTGTTATCCGACAAATTACAGATCCAATGATAAGATTCTTTATACATATGTACATATATATACTCTGAAGTACAAATCATACTTGTATGTCAAATTTAATAAATTAAACAATAGAGAGCTTACGTTTTATTATAAAATTAACATCATTAATGCTATAGAACTTACAAAAAACATGCAATAACTTTAGGTTAGGAAATAATTGTGTACAAACAAATGTACATATTAAAATAATCAAAAACTATGAATCAATTAATTTAAGAAGCATGCAAATGTTCATCAATTTTTTTTTAACATTGTTGAAACGCGAGATTAACGCTTTGTCCCTCAGTCTTCTCAAAAGTAGAAGTTCGTTGTAGAATGCTCCATTTTCTTCAGCCCATTGCAAACCCAGCTCAAAGGCATTAATCGCATTTTGTGCTTTCACTTGTGGAGTAGTTACTATCACTTCGTCGTCATCTTCCTGATTTATTGTTGTATGACTAGAAATCTCTTTTTTAATCTCTTCGTCAGACATTTCATAAGAAATATTTCCCTCTTTATCCATTCCACGGCACCAGGTTTCCAAATCTTCCGGACGTATTTGTGTTTCAGCAGCAATTTGCTCTATTACTTCCGAAGCTACACTGATTTGTGGATCGTTGGTAGGAGTGGCTACTATATCTGGCCATAACTTTTTCTAAGACGATGTAATAGTTGAAGAAGTTAATGTATTCCACGATTGACAAAGAGCGAAAACCAGGTCTTTCCTGTTAAATTCTTTTAACGTTTTTTCTATTGGCTGGTCTTTTGACACGGCTTTCAAAAGTAGGTTTTTCTTATAATCTTGCTTTGCAAACGATATGCTGATTCATGGGTTGAATCAGTGCAATGCAGTTTGGCAGTAGAAACATCGCAGTGATGCATTTATCCTGTTGTCAGTTCTTTAAATGGATGACCGGTAGCGTTATCAAGAAGCAATAACGCTTTTTGAGAAAAATTATGATCTGTCAACCATTTTCTAACTTTTGGTACGAAGCATTCATCAAACCACTTTTTGAAAAGTTCTTTTGTCATCCACGCACATTTTTGTCCATAATAGTGTACAGGTAAATCAATGTTTTTTAATGCATGTGGTTTATTAGATTTTCCAACGACCACCATTTTTAGTATGTGTGTACCCGCAGCGTTAGCACATGGTAGTATGGTTACACGTTCTTTACTTACTTTTCGTCCAGGTACGGATTTTTCATTATAGGAAACAAAAGTTTTATTAGGTATCACACGTCAAAAAAGCCCTGATTCGTCTGCATTGTACACCTGTGGCGGGTTAAGATTTAAATCCTTCACCTTTTGCAAAATTCTTAATTTAAATGGCTCTATGCGGGTGGCATCATTAGAAAGTTTCTCTCCTGTAATGGTCATTAAACGTATACCATGACGACTTTTGAAACGTTCTAGCCATCCCTTGCTAGCCACAAAATCATCTTTTTTTATTATTTCTTTATACATATTATTTATATATAACATGGGTCCCGAAATGGGCGCATGCCTATTTATTTCTTGAAGAAACAACATGTATAAAACTTCTTCCACTTCTGGATGTTCAGCTTTCTTGAGTGTCTGTCTCTTGCCTGGCCCACAGTCAGTAGTTGACACGAACTGTTTAATCTTCTCGTGGTTTTTTTTAATGTCATAAATTGTACATCGGCCTACGCCTTAGGCGTTACGATTTAGGCGGTCCAAAATATCACATTTTTCTTCAATTGACTGTGTTTTGAGCTTTCACTTTTGACCTTGTGACGACATTACTAGGTACGTATACGTAATACACAATGAATAAACAATGAACACGCACTAGGCCGCACGTAGTCAAATTTCAACTAAGCAATCGTAATCAAAACAATACCCTACGCGGCGAGTGATGATGCGTTCAAGTTGTAACTTGTTCAATCTTGCATCAGCGAATACAAAATATGTATATATCTATCTATACATAGTATAAAATGAAGTTGCGAAGGGCGCTCAAAATGTGTTTGTTACCTAGGATCTCAAAAACTACTTTATCAATAGCTATGCGGTTTTCAATAATGGAAAGAAGACATTCCAGGGATTCTATAGGTGTATAATTTAGGAGTACCTACTTAAGAAATTATTAGAGTAATCGTAACAGTTATCAGACGGACGGAAGAAAAACGAGCTTTTTGGAGGCTTGCATTGCGTGCGCTGCTGAAATAACTCAAAATACAGAATAACAATGTATGGGGGAATTATTCTTCTCAAAAAGTTCTATAAAAAGGTCTGCGATAGCATATGTCTATCCTTTAAGGTTTAGCCACAATAACGATTTTAGTGGTGTTCAAGTTTAATTTACGAAATATCTTATTTTTCAATTACTCGATGTTCCTACCGACATAGACCAATAAACATAAAACAAAATGCATATCAAATTAAAGCTGATGAAATGAGGATTCCGAATATATACATATCATAATACTTTTATGTTAATATTAATACACAAGATGCATTTACAATGCCGAGGGCAGAGATGGCGGCGCGCGGCGGCGGCGACGGCGGTGGTGGGGGTGGGCTCATGTTGAGGTGCGCGACCCGAACGGGCAGACACGTGAGGGCAGACAACGTTGATGGTTGTGTCGAATTATAAAATTTCAGTGCGGCGCGGCGCGGCGCTTCGTTTCAAGTTTACAATTGATTTTAAATATTTAATTTATGTGATTCATTTTAAATAATAATTTTGTACAAAGCAACCTTGAATAGGTAAAAAATAGGTAGTCAAGTTTCGGTTAAAATAAATAAGTAGGTACTTAGGTATAAGAAAGGTCTTTTCATTACTTACTGTAAATATTGATGTTAAAAATTTAATTACCTATCTAATTAAAAAGTAAATAGATATAATGTGTAGGTATGTATAGGTAGGTACTGTCAAAACATTGCATTCTTTATTGAAAATTGAAAAAAAAATTACTGTAAATATCCTACTACTATTATAAAGGCGAAAGTTTGTAAGTATGGATGTATGTATGTATGGATGTTTGTTACTCTTTCACGTAAAAACTACTGAATGGATTTGAATGAAACTTTACCACAATATAGCTTATACATCAGAATAACACATAGGCTACAATTTTTGAGGTTTCTAATGTGAGGTCGTAAAAAATCACATTTTTTGCGCTTACATTGCAAACGCTGACTGAATCCTACAAGATAGATCAAAACAATGTACTACAGTATTGTACAACTTAAAAAGGTCTACAAAAAAGTCCGTGATGGTAAATGTTTATCTCTTAGGAATAACCCACAATAACCATTTTTTATCCTTTACTTTGTACAAGAAATAATGGCTTATTTACGAAGCGATTTTAAGCAATACAGTATTAATCCTTATCCAATTAAGTATCTTAAATACATTGTGCATTTAATAAAGATCAATATGGCTTTTTACAGCATGTAAATTAAATAAATATTTTCGAAGATATCACAGATTTAAAATGCAGAGTCATAGCAATTTCGGCGATAAATACCGTTTCGGTGATAAATACCGGCAGCGGTGCCAGGCGAACGGGGCGTGGAGGGAGCGGGGTAGGTGCGGTGGGGAAGAAGTGGCTCATCGCTGAGTGCGCGACCCGAACGCGGGCAGACGCGTGAGGGCAGACGTCGTTGACGGTTGTGTCCGTTTTGCGAATTTTCAAGGCACTAGCGATTTGATAAAAACGTATGGTCGCCTACTTTAAGTAATATAGGCCTAAGATTAGTTATTGCCAGATTTCTTTTTGGTTAGGAGTTACACGTACAAAAAGATACTTCATTTTTATGAATTACTTCATTGATAATTCAATTACTATATAGATAGGTTAATTAAATAGGCAAGGATTGCATTAAAGTACAATCATAACAATAACTACCGTACTGTATTTTTTGGAAGTATAGAAACAACACGTACCTAAGAATTATGCCGCGAAAGCGTAAGTCTAATCTTTCTCAAAGCTCTAATAAAGCTCGAACTATGAAAGTAGCTAGACTTAACGAGACGTTTCCACAAGCCGAACTGCGAAGGCTTAAACAAGCAGAGCGTGAGGCAGCTCAAAGAGCTGCTGAGACACCAGAGCAGTCCCAAGATAGACGTCGACAGCATGCTGAGTATCTAGCATCTCAACGGGCTGCAGAGACACCCGAACAGTCTCAAGCTCGACGTCAACAGAACGCTGAATATCTGGCATCTCAACGGGCTTCTGAGACACCCGAACAGTCTCAAGCTCGGCGTCTTCAGCAAGCGACTTACATAGGGTCCCAAAGCTACTGAAACTGTTGAAGCTGCTGAAGCTCGCAGACGCGCTGTTGCTGAAAGGGTACAACAGCGACGATTAATATTTACAAGAAACGCGTGGGGAGTATTCGACAAAGCTGCATTTGAGTACGATGAAACTCTTGATTACGAAAGCCACAAGCTTATAAAAATAGAAGCGATGAATAAAGAATGCAGATTTTGCGGTGCTCTTAAATGGAAAGAGGAAGCTGCAGGCATGTGTTGTTCGGGAGGAAAAGTAGTTCTTCCTTCAATAGACGAGCCAGTTGAACCTCTTAAAGAACTTTTTTCAAATGAAACAGATGAGTCTCGCCGTTTTTTAAAAAACATAAGAAAATACAATACATGCTTCCATATGACATCTTTTGGAGCTGATAACATTGTGTCGATGCCAGGATTTTGCCCGACTTTTACAATCCAAGGGCAAATATACCTACCACACAATTGGCTCTTTGCTTCCTGCTTTGCAAATTTTTGCAAGTTTATTTCATGGGTGATGAGGAAGCACAAGTTGATAGGCGTTCTGAGTACGTACCAGGTGTGGAAAGAAACACAGTTCAAAAAATACAAAAAGTTCTACATG
>JACJUM010002971.1:9588682-9614373 GCA_020976665.1 Heortia vitessoides
ACGGTACTCGGTTGCGAGTTACCGAATTAGGAAGGCATATAGTGAAAGCTACAATTTTAACTGGAGAAGCCAAGGGAGACAATGTTCTTATACCGCGCATCCCAATCATACCCAACAACTTGCCATTCAATTTTAAACGCCTGCAGTTCCCATTAAAAGTCGCATTTTCAATGACGATCAACAAATCGCAGGGTCAAACCTTGAAGGTAGCAGGCCTACATTTGGGCACGCCATGTTTTTCTCACGGTCAGCTCTATGTGGCTTGCTCACGTGTTTCCAAAGCGAAGAATCTGCATGTTTATGCTGAAGGAAAAAGATAGTTAAATGTAGTTTATAGGAGCATACTGCAGTAGCTACCTATATGCCTATGATTAGGGCTCTGCAGTGCTTAGTTACCGTATTTCTTACTTATTACTAGACTAGACGGGACGAACCTGAAGTCTAAGTCAAAAGCTAGTCGATTTATAAAGCCTAAAAATTCATAAAAAATCTTTACTTACTAACTGATTCTTTTTAAGTAGGTATTACGTACGTTGATAAAAAAAATGCCTCGGCGTAAACAAAATATAGGTCCACAGACTTCAAGAGCTAAACGAATGCGCGTATCTCGGGCCAATGAATCACAGGAAGAAAATGAAGCTAGGTTTACTAGAGAACGGGAAAGGCGTCGTCGTTTGCGTGGAGAATCAGTTTTGACCGCTGACGAAAACAGTGCACGTACAGTATCAGAAATTCAAATGGACACTGCCACCACTGCTGCTGACCAAGAAAACATCCAAAATTCTACTGTCCTATGGATTAATAAAAAGTGTTCTGGCATGAATTATGAATCTACAATAGACTATAAAAATGATTCTTCTATATCCTTGAGGAGTTTAAATGTCATCTGCCAACATTGCTCTGCTTTAAAATGGAAAGACGAATCAAAAGGGTTTTGCTGTTTACAAGGAAAAATCAAAATTAATATGATTTCTACACCACCTGAACTAGAATGTATGTCACATTTCAAAACAAAGCAACACGTCGAAACTTCTACAGAAGTGTGCACTCATAGTTTGGGATGAGGCTACAATGTCGCACAAACTTTTAATCGAAGCTCTGGACAAGACCATGCGTGACTTAAGAAATACTAATACACCAATGGGTGGTTGCACCATTTTGTTTTCCGGCGATTTTAGACAAATATTGCCTGTTGTTTCGAGAGGAACTAGAGCTGACGAAATAAATGCATCATTAAAAAGATCTTATATTTGGTCCCATGTTAAAACTAGCTCCTAGGTCCCAAAACTAGCTCTAAAAACTAATATGAGAGTTAGGTCTTCTGGGGATGATCGCATGTTTGCCGATATGCTATTAAAGGTCGGTAACGGCGAGCTCCCAATACACTCTGGGAAAATTACTCTAAATAGTAATTTGTGTATTTTAGTCCCAGATCACCAACATCTCATAGATAAAGTGTACCCTGAGATTCAGAATCTCGCAAATAAGTCATTGAGCTGGTTCAAAGAAAGAGCGATACTGTCACCTACAAATGAACAAATCAACAAGATTAATGATTTAGTGCTCGCAAAATTAAATTCCTAATCCCAAACGTATTATTCAGTTGATACCGTAGTCCATAGTGAAGAAGCCGTGCATTATCCCACAGAATTTCTTAACTCCTTAAACCCTTCAGGAATGCCACCACACAAATTGATTTTAAAAGTCGGAGCCCCCATAATTTTATTGAGAAATTTAAATCCACCAAAATTGTGTAATGGAACTCGACTCCTTATTAAAACTTTAAAAACCTACATAATTGAAGGCACTATTCTAACTGGCTGTGGTACTGGCGAAACTGTTAATTCCGAGAATACCGTTGATTCCCACCGATTTACCTTTAAATTTTTAAAGGGTTCAATTCCCTGTTAGACTCTGTTTTGGCATGACAATAAATAAGGCGCAAGGACAGACTCTCAACGTAGCTGGCATAGATTTAACTGGGCCATGCTTCAGTCACGGACAGTTATACGTTGTACTTTCTCGAGTCACTTCTAATAGAAACATTTTTGTTTTAACCAATGAGGGTAAAACAATTAATTAATGTAGTACATAAAGAAATTTTTTGAATTTAATCTTCATTATAGTACGTCCATAATCAACATACCAACCAACCAACCAACCAACCTACCTACCAACCAACCAACCAACCAACCAACCAACCTACCTACCAACCAACCAACCAACCAACCAACCAACCTACCTACCAACCAACCAACCAACCAATGTAGTATATAAATAAATTTTTTGAATTTAATCTTCATTATAGTACGTCCATAATCAACCTACCAACCAACCAACCAACCAACCAACCTACCTACCTACCTACCTACCTACCTACCTACCTACCAACCAACCAACCAACCAACCAACCAACCAACCTACCTACCTACCTACCTACCAACCAACCAACCAACCAACCAACCAACCAACTCTCTTACTTTGTCCAATTCTCTTACGCTCGTTAAAAAATAAAAAATATTTAAAGAAACTCAATTTTAAACTACCTACCGGTAATTTATTAGTTTTCCGTAATTAATAAAGAACCTAGGTCTGTCCATCTGTCAGATATAATAATTGGCAAATTATTATCACTTTGAATTGGAAGGAGTTTCTATTTTCATAACTACAGCTGTAAAAGTCGAATATCCGAGCGAAGCCGGAACCGCGGGCTGCTAGTTCAATAATAAATAATAGACCATGTCGGATTACATGGGTTTGCCGGATTACCGGGGGGGGGGGGGGCACTGTAGATGGGAATGGGTGTCTTTTGTTTCTAAAGATTCATATTTTATTTGAACATATTTGTGATAATGATTAAATTCGCCGAGAAAGTTTTCATTGAAATCTTCTGGGTAAGATTCTAAGAGTAATTGGATATCTTATTCATATTCTGAACATGACATATTTAGATCCGCAAGAAATGAAAACATTAGTGAAACTTCGTGGTATACATCACCTCTTCTTTTTAAATTGTTAAATTGAATGTCTTAATGCGGAATTTGTCTCTGGGATTCAAATCAAGTTCCTCTGCATTTCCATCATTTACTTGTTTCTTCCTAATTCGTCTTCGAGTTTTCTTATATTCCCCATTACGAAAAATTTTTCTTGCCTCACCTTTTTCAAATTGATTTTTTATTTCGATGAGATGATCCGATAAAGAATAATACAGTTGAAGTCCTTTACTGGTGCAATGAAAAACTTTTAGAATATTATTCCACAAAGTGAGCATAAATATAAACTCAAACTCTTGCATTTTCTTTGAAATACTTTGTGATTCTAGCCTGGTCTCACCTTTTTGGTTTGTGTCCTCAGCAATTTCGTTTAAAAGAATCAAAATTTTCGGATAGGATCGTAATACCTATTGCACTCGTAGCTACAGCATGAGCTTCCCTACGAGTGTCCGACAGCGACTTCAGAACGCTGTTGTTTGCCTATTAATTCTTTTAAAACTGCCTAAAGATGAGTAGAAGCCCAAAAAAAATATAACAACTGCACAATTAAAAAAAAAATCACTGTGATCGTACAACAATCAACAGCACTGCGACCAATCAAGTTTAGAGTATGTGCAGCGCATGGTATAAATACAGCATATTATAGGCTGAAGTACCCAGCTGATTGTATTTCTTCCATAATCATTTTGTGAACTTTATCACCCATTAAATCGATAAGTTAGTTGCTTACTGTTTTCGATAAATATGATAGGCTGCCTTTCCTTTTATTCCATATCTTGGGCCCTGCGGGGGTGTATGAAGGGTCACTCCCAGGGATTTCAGCTACATTGTGGTGTATAATACTGTAGTACCTACATTATTTTTGTCTATCTCGTCGGGTTAAGTGCAAAAAAATGTGTTTATTTATGACATCACATTAGAAGACTCTATAATGATCAGTGTCATGTTGCTATATTATGCATGGATCATACATATAAACTTTCTTCTTGAATCACTATCTATTAAAAAACTGCATCAAAATCCGTTGTTTTTTAAAACACCGCAACTGTCGACTCGGGCTCCAAAAAGTCTCTTGCCTCTAGAAATTCTACGTTATGTGACTGGTTGACGTAATGAGTAGTGTGTGGCGTAATGTGGAGTCAATATAACTATTGAGTTACTATGTGTGACGCAACAGTTTCAAACAACTAAATAGTTGCTAAAATTATCATAATTAATGTCCTTTATGGATTAAGAACCCTTAAGTCCAAATAGTTGACTATTATTTAATAATTGATTTGATTTATTTCTCCACCAACTTAATTAAATTTGTCAAAAATTTCACTGTCAAAATAGCTCGCGTTTTCAGTATTATGTCTATTGCCAAAAAATATATTAAAAATAGGAATTTTATCCAGCAAATCATATGCAGAATGTAATTATAGTTAGGAGCTAAAATACTTTTCTAGCGTGCGTTTACAAAAAAATATAATTTATTATCCAATAACATTCCTTGAATAAAGGTAACTTAACTCTTTAAAATAATACAGCAATGGGTATAGCAATATAGGTTACTCCCATTGAACTAACTTGTGCAATACTCCTGAGCCTGGTTTTGTTATTTTTTAGGGATTAAAAGAAAACAGGAATAACGTAAAATTAAAACCTATTCGCAACTTACTTTTAAAATTTCTTGAAATATGGAAGATTTCATAATATTTATGAAAATAAGCTGTGTAACAGTATCCGAGACCAGTATTTATTTCCTCACGTTCCCATATATTAAAATGTCAGAAATTTCAGATCGTTAACTTTCCTGATTCAAACGAACAAAGACAGCAGACGTAATCGCCCGGTACGAACGGTATAGGTATGCTGCTATTTTAAATACTAGTTATACGAATGTTCGCAGCTGCAATAAAGCTTCAATGGGGATTTCCACAATAATGGGTCTTGTGCCACCTGCAATCGTCGATCTACCAATCAGCCAGACTTAACCAGATGGCTGGTTTAGTGGTCGCCATTCGATAATCTTTCCATTCCAAATAAGAAATTCCAAAAACTTCGTGTTTCTTCGGGCTCTTCTTAGTTTTACTTTTTACACAAAAACAAACAATAGGCAATTTGACTGTACTGAAATTATATATTTTTTTATATATCATCCTTGTTAATATTATTATTTTGGAGCGATTTTTAATAACGACGGATTTTATAAAAATCCGTCTCCAAAAATGAGTTTTCTTTTTGCAGTTGTCACGTAACTAAAAACGGCCGTGATTGGCTATTTCTATGATGACGTAGATTCCGCATAAACAACCTGTTGATCGTACCGTTCCTTGGTGTTCGCTATGTTCGTTAGTTTTGCAAGGTTTTATTGGTGTTAGCTCTGTTCGTTATTGTTTTGTATGGTTTTATTGGTGTTATATCGCTCGGTTCTGCTCAGGTTACTAAATGGATACTAATTTTGAGAAAGCCGACAGCCGAAACCTTCCAAAAGTGGACGCAATAATGGTTAGCGTCTAACTAATTTTTATAAATTTTCACCTATCACAGACGTAGCACAAGTTAATTAAAACAAAACTATTCGTAACACCGACAAGCTTACTATTTGTTTATGTATAATCGACGTCACAGGGGCGCCATGGCCGAAATATTGCTAAGTCGCGTTTTAACGGCATATTTGAATATTGCAATTTGTTTTTCGATTTCTCAATAAAATAGCCACAATATAGACAGAAAAATATTTTTTTAGGACTCCTTATGAACAAATAAATATCTTAAGATAGTTTTCAGAACTTTGTCTAAAAGCCTATTCAAGGATGTATGTATTTATGAAAATAAATATTCTAAATCCAAGGTATCCTTACATCATGAACTATTTCCAGTTTGATCTTATATATTTGAAATAAGACAATGCTGTAGACATGAGAAACATAGTATTATGTTATTTCTAGACTGTCAACCAATAGAACTAATTTATCATATGGCTGTCGTCTTTTGAACAGTGGGCTTATATTCTACTTATATCTCTCAGTATACTTCTTATGTTCTACTTTTTTATATAAAAAATTTCATTTTCTTAATTAAAGGTTTAAAATAAATCTGTTAAATATTTATATCGATTATCCTTTAATTTTAGGTTAAAAATAAACTTATGCGTTGCTTCTAAAAACGAAGACACGACAATTAAAGTCTATTCTTCCACCAATTATTCTTATTTATCTATTTTAATCTAATACAATGCTATTTTTTTCATAACCTCTCAACTGACCATTGACCTCAGACTGTAGCGCTTGTCAGTTGTCAATGTCATTGGTAATGTAGTAAGCGCGGCCAAATTCAAAATTAAAGAAGTATTATTTCTTAACATATTTACAATTAGTTTTAAGCCGTACTCACACTTGAATGCAAAATAATGTTATTTTTTGACATCTAGTTCGTATTATTACCTCATTTATGTTTCACCAATCCACAACAAATTAATCAAGTTAAGTTTTAAAATAATTCGATAAACTTAAAAAGCTCCCTTTTTCTTCCGGGCAAAATTATCATAAGGTAGTTATTAAGACTAGTTAGCAGTAGATTAGACCATTCTATGACTATTAAGAACTACAACTTTCCAATTAGTAATTCACAACAATTGTAAATTAAAACTATATGATAAGATTAAACATTTATTGGCTCTGAAATACAAACATACAGGACGGGAATTATATAATGATACAAATATAATTTAAAATATGAACATATTCTAAATGATCTAAAAATGTATATAATTGCTGATTTTCAAGTAATTACTATTAGAACCATAATTATTTATTTATAGGTACATTGAAACAGCTGAGGAGGAAGAGTATCTCCCCCTGTACCAGGTGTCATAAGAGGCGACTAAGGTACCGGAACCGACAGATGGCGGTATCTATACAGAACAGTGCAGCTCAAACACACTGGGCGGGATGGGTAGCAGCATCGCCGTAGCGAAAGCTGCGCTCTGCGATTGCCAACTCGTTTGCCCAGCACGGAATTATAGGTAAAATTCCTTCTTTCTTGGGGAGGCCTACATCCAGCAGTGGACTTCCAATGACTGGTATGATGATGATGACATTGAAACATCGATAATAATGATGACAGAAGAAATCAATTTTTTTTTATAGTATCTTTATTATGGAATTATTTATGTTCAGATGAGTCTGTTTACTTGTGGATTGTGAGCATTTCAGACAGAATTCACTATTGCATTAAAGTAAATATGAATGTATTTTCATTTAATTCACATTTGACTCTAACTGTCACATCCTTATTCAAATATATATATATTTGAATAAGGATGCGACATATATATATATATATATATATATATATATTCATTACAACTTTACAACAAATTATCAACATTCATAATTAGACAAATATCTGAGTCTTTTGTTATTTGAAAATTATTATGGACAGAGATTAACAGAGAAATGACAAGAAAGATGTTCTCTGAATAAGAAAAAGATTTGAAAAATATTGTCTTATGACAACTTTGGACTATTCTAGCAGATTGGTTAATGTTGAAGTTTGAATATGAATAACATTTAAAATCAAAATTGTTTGTCATAACTTTGTAAAAATATAAATTTACATTTTACTATGTCAGAAGCAATGAAAAATTCATTAAATTTCTTAAAAATCTTTCCATCAAATTCAGACCTGTCTTCTCTGTTTTGCTAATTTTTCACTAAATTGTTAGATATACATCATCTCAGCCATTGACGACATCTTTTTAGGTATGTGAACTAATGTTTCAAAATAACTTGCTAGTTCATCAATTGTGACATCACAAGGAGGATTTAAAGCTTGCTGAGAACAAGAGCCAGTTTGAGTTTTCTCCACACCTGCTGATTTAAACTGTTTCATATGCAATATGTCATTTTTCCACCATTTTCCTTTGTGTAATCTCTCAGATTCTGCCACACTTTTCTTCTTTTCATCTGTTGATATCCTGAGCTGGTTGCAATTATCAACAAGCGCACATAAATTCAATACATCCTTATTTAAGTTGGGTAAAGAGATTTTATGAAAATTATTACTTAAAGGTTGATTATTCTCTGTTTTTATGCTTGAAATTTTGCTATGAGTCTGTAGTAGTTTTAAAATAGGCTCTTTGAGAATTTGATTATTTCTTTTTTTTGATATTACTATATTCTTGTTCTGAGCTTTCCTTAATGAACAAGAACACTTTTGTGAAAGCATATGACTTCTGGAATAGCTATTGGATTTAGTATTAAAAGTTTTGATAAAAGGATTTTCATCTTTTAATATTCTATGATTTTTTATTGGTTCTATCTCCAGCTTGCCCATTTCAACACGTAATAACAGATCCTCTTGGCCCATGTTTATATATAAATCTGAAAAAGATGTTTATATTAAAAGATACAAATCATACACAAAATATTTTTTAAGCAAATCCTTTTGTTATATGGCATATTTAATATAAATATATATCTCCAGAGCGGATGTATTAATAGTTTAGTGCATTCGACAGATAATACCAATTAAAAGACAGATCACGTAAATAAATCAACAATTGAAAAAAATATTCTAAAATGATTTTGACATTTAATGCCATTGTTTGGACTTCGGTATCAAGTAGCATACCATACAATCAACACAACAGGGACATGACAATAACTTCCCATTTGAAAAGTTCGTCGTCGATCTTTATAGCTTTAAAATAGGATTCCTCATTCATACGTTTGTTCTGAATAGCCATAGTTGATGTTGAAAAGTTAACCAGTTAATACTTTGAAATTTTAGATCAGCAACTCGGTTAATCATTGCATCAAACTTACATTGTTTAAAAGACTAATTTGTATGAACCAAATCTCATGTACAAGCAGTATAAACACATGTAGCACTAGAAATAATGATATTTAATGCACTAGTACAGCACTAAACTCAATTCTGTAAATAATACAGCGCGTCATTTTAGCCTTGTTTGATAGAATCATAGACTATGATATCCATCACTCATATATCTTCTAAAATATCAATACACTCTATGGTAATTTTTCGGACTAAACAAGATATGAAAATATAGAATCATTTTTAAAATTGTATTTTCGTTTGTATCGAATCAACCTTTGTAACGACTTAAAAACTACGAATCAAATTAGTTAAACTAACTGGTTTTTTATTGATTTTTACTTAAAATATTTTTCAAATTCTGAAGACAGCTTTTCAAGCAGCTTGTATCTTAGACCAAATACGGTGGGCAACAGATCAACTAACTCAAATCTGTCAAATGTTTACTTTCAATCTTAAACTCATTGTCTGGCATATAGATTAATATTGATTACGAACTTTTGACAAATTTAGGTAGGTTGGTCTGTTGCTGTGTGTACCATAGACAAAATTATCTTAAAAAGATGTGAGTAGTTCATTCTGAAATTGCACTACTACTAGAATAGACCAGTCCATCCAGTAATTTATTGAGAAAATTTTAGATATATATATAAAATGGATTAAAACTTCACGATATTATTTATAATTTTATTGAAGAACAACAAACTTGGGTTTAGACAATATATAGATAATAATAGTTCCGGTCTATTTCATAAATTTTAGTTAGTCTGTGCCGCAGACTATAATAACAATCCCTAGTCTGTGTCTCGGACGACCGGTCGTCGTTTAAGTCGTATTCGGCGTCACCGGGGCGTAATAGGTACTATCAATGAATTGATTGTCTGGCAATTAACATTAATTTTCCGGTCGAAATTTTCATAACTTAATTTATGCCCTTGATGGAGTACCGTCTACATCAGATTTAATTACCTATAAAAAAAATATAGTGTTTACTATTGACATTTTTATTGCAGTTGTATTGATTTTCAGTTTCTTCTATAAGGTACTCACTATGGAACCAAATCCAGTTATAATCGCTGCAACAGCAAAGCATACGGCCTCCGTAAGTGTATACTCTCAAATAAATCGATATCATCGGAAAATATTATGTTCAACATTCGATATATGTTTCAGCTCATATTTCTCCATGGTCTTGGTGACACTGGGTGAGTATATAGTTTTGATTATAATACATTCCGACGAATAATCAGACTTATTCAATACGTGTATAAATGATGCGAAAAAATATAATAGCTTTGAATATAGTTGAGTGTATTCCATGAGTCCATTCATTAATTTCAATAAAAAGAATGGTTGTTCAAAAGTTGTGTTGAGTAAGTAAAGAAACTTATTGAAATGTAAAACTAGGGTAAGCTTAGCCATAGAGGGACACTGAATATAATTGAAGCAGAATGTTGACAGTTTACTTTAAATATTGGATATTTTAGGCATGGCTGGGCAAGTACAGTAGCTGCTATAAGAGGTCCACATGTGAAAGTAATTTGCCCTACAGCTGCCACTATGCCAGTGACCTTGAATGCAGGATTTCGTATGCCATCATGGTTCGATTTAAGGACTCTTGATGCTACTGCTCCCGAAGATGAAGAAGGGGTATTAAATGCTTCTGGAGTTGTTCATGGACTTATTTCAGATGAAATTAAGGTAAAAATATGACCTCATATTCAGTAAAAATAATGTTTATCTTTTGTTAAATCTGATAATTTTGGTCTAGTCATTGAAAGTGTCTTATTAATATTTTTTATAAATCTATAAAAGTAATATATCCAAATTCTTGTTTTAGCTTGGAATACCTGCTAGTCGTATACTAGTTGGTGGCTTTTCACAAGGAGGTGCTTTGGCTCTACATGCTGCACTCACATACCCACAAAAGTTGGCTGGTGTAATGTCTTTGTCTTCTTGGTTACCACGACATGCACACTTCCCTGATGATGTTAAAACTTCACTTGATTTACCGGTAAATAATTATTTAGTTAAATGGAATAAAAAGTTTTTATTATTTGAGTATAAAGACTGCATAAAGATAAAAGATCTTGGGCAACTAAATAGCCACTTATCAGCAATACAGTGTCAAATAAAGTCATTTACATTCTTCTAGTTTCAATAACCATGTTAGATCTGGGTTATTTGACGGCCAGATTTTTTTTTGTAGATTTAAAAATGTTTTGATTTCAAGAAAATATCTTTTTTGTTTAGTTGGTATATACATGATTTAATTTTATTTGCTGGAAAATATTCTGCAAATAAACCTTTTTTGTGAAAATTTAGAATAACTTATACATAGATGTATTAAATTAAATATTCATAAGCTGAATCCATTTATGTAAAGTAGACCTACCTTTATACATAATAATCAGTTAAAATGTATTGTTTAATATTAATTTATGTTTGAATTTTCAAAGGCAGATTGAGTTCAAAAATAGGTATTTCAATTCACAATATGAATATAAAATCAAGTGCATAAAGGGGACAATGCTGCATGTCATTCCCCTAGTTATATATGTGTAGATGCAACTACTATTCATTATCAGATCCTTATTTTAAAATTTTAGTTTAAACAAGCTGGTACAAGAATTTCTAATTATATTATAATAAAAAAAATCAATTTGTATGTATAGATTTGAACTTTGTTCTCTAAAGAATATTTACAACGTAAACAACGACCCTGATAGTCCATTAAAAAATATATGTGTTGCCAGATGTTAAATTCTATTTACTTATAAATAGCAGGCTACTGTACTAGCCTACTAACTAGTCTGTATTAAGAAATGATTCCATTACATATTCTTATAAATTAGTTAATCAGTCTTGCATCTATAAAATGTACTATAGAATATAAATAGAAAAAATTAATAAATAATCTCCGGAAAATCCTACCCTTAATTGCATTATTAAAACAATAACAAAAAAGCTAAGAAATTATTTTCATTAGTCACATTTATTTTAAATTGTTATCTGTAAAACTTGCGGCGAGGTGTGGGTGGAAGGTTAACTGCCGACATAAATATTGATGGATATACTGCAAAATATATTCATTTAATGATGGAAATTTGTTTATTTACAGATTTTCCAGGCTCATGGTGATTGTGACCCCGTCGTTCCGTGCAAGTGGGGTCAAATGACTGCTTCTTTTCTTAAGACCTTTATGAAAAACATCGAGTTTAACATGTATCAAAATCTTTCACACTCGTCGTCAGAAGCGGAACTTAAAGATATGCGAGTGTTTATAGAGAAAACATTACCTGCTATTAAATAAGTCTAGTTTATCTACCTCGTCGTTGATATGGCATTGTAGTACTCGTAATTTTTTTCAGATTTTAAATATATTATTGTATCTAATACATAGAGCATATTTACAATAATTACTTACACAATAATATTGATGAAATCAAACTACACATTACATACCTTTCAATATAGCTCTTATTGCATGTGCTGGATTCATTGGTCAAATGAATGAAATATTGTAGAAATAATATAAGAAAAATAATGAGTTAGAAATATACGAAGATATAGAATTATTTGATAGTAATTTTTTTGTCTTCGTTTATAACTTTAACTGAAGACCATAAATGTTAGAATTCAATCTTTGGTCATCAGTGGAATGAATCCATTGTGGCACAGCCCGTATTGAAAGGCCGCGTTCTTATATCAATTGGAAAGTCGATTTTTGACGTGACAACGTCTAATAATTCGATGGAGTCGGCTGCACGCACGAAAAAACATGACTCATGCGGCGTTACCTCGCTCTGAGGCGTTCCGTTTAAGGCTTGAAGCGCAAGCAAGAGCGTGGGACGAGCGACAAAGAGGCACAATCGGCCCAACGTTCGGCAGCGTTCGATATCTGTCTCTCTCGTACTCGAGTGAGGCATGCGCCCGCGCGGTGAGCTGCAATATAGAATCATACATTTTCAAAAATAATATTAGAAGGATCTTTTGAAAAATGTAACCAATACATCAGTATTTTCTTATGATGTCACGTTCAACTAACGACAGTAAACCGACTTTTCAGACAATCGATTTTTTATCTTTGAAAGAGTATCTAACTATTCCCATTGTACCGTGATGACATTTGATCGGTTCGCAGCAGTATACTTACTTTAACCGCTAGTCTTATACATACTTTTCTTGACGTCGTGCAATCTTGACAATAGGTCGTCATAGTTATTTATGAAAATTCAAACAAGCATGCAGTGTGTATGTTAGTAAGCATTACTGCAGCCTATAGACGCTCGTGATATCACTAGGATATCCCTAGCGCGTTGCTAACCTTGTAATTTGAAAATATGCATATATTCGCACGAAATTATTGGCTTAGATGGGCCGAATATTAACTTCAAAATTCTACGAAGTAACGTCTAAAACCAGCTACGTCTCTCTCCTGCATGTTTTTATTCAATTTAAATTAAGCTGAATATATTTCATTGCAACAGTAACGTTAGTTAAGTTAAGTAAAATATTTTAGTTTTCCAATAGCCACTGAGAAATAAACGTAACATTTAATAAGTTTAACTATAACTATTAGATTTATCTAGATTTAGATTTACCCGATAGTGTTTTTAGATTATAAGATTGTAAAGATATTCCCTTACTAAGTTGTATATTTTTTCTTTATAATTTGCGATTGTCTGCACTGTTTAGATGTTGTTTATGTCATCATCATCATACCAGCCATTGGATGTCCACTGCTGTACATAAGCCTCTCCAAATAATGAGGTTTTTTTGCCCATAATTGCCGCACTGGGCAAGCATGTCGGCAATCGCAGAACGCAGATATCGCGACGGGGATGCTGCTCCCCATCCCCGCCCTGTGCATTTGAGCTTGCTGCACTGTTTCAGATGGATATACCGCCGTCTGTCGGTTCTGGTACCTTAGTCGCCTCTTACGACACCTGGTGTAGTGGGAGGTACTATTCTATTCTGCAGGTACCTCACGCCACCGGTACCTCACGGCACAGTTGTTAATGTATTAATTTGGTATTGTTGGCCTTGAAAATGAGAACCACATAGACTTGAAACAAATTTTAAAAAATTAAAAAAGTTAAAATTTAATTCACTTCGCGAATAGAAGTTATTTATAATTTTTCGACGTTATGTGTAGTGAATATATATAAATTAATTTAACATTTCATACGTAGAACTAACCAAAAAAATGTATTAAAGCACATTACTATATTTAACACAAATGTTTGACCAGGGTGGGGACCGAATACGCCATTGGATCTTATTGCCTCAACTTTACATTTCGATAGGTGTCAATACGCTGTGGCCTAATGATCACTCTTATCATCTATGTTCTATGTGTATTGCATCCATCTATGATCCTGCGGTTGTAGTTGATAGTCTGTCTTGGAGAAAGTACTACATTGCGCTCACTGATGCATGACCATCTTTTGATTTTACTGGCTTTATTGCCCTCAATAATCGTACCATTTGCTCTGCTCATTGCTACATAAACTTGATAGTCCTGAGGACTATAATATGATGATTTTGAATCTTCTACTTATATACAGACTGTAAACTTTGAATATTATACTCTCACGATCTTGATACGTCTAGGTGATCGTTTCAATACTAATTAGTTTCTTCCATAGCTTTATGGGTGTTTTTGAGTTAGATAGGGGAGACCGATGGGATTTCTAACAGTACCATTTGTTTTGGAACCTGAAACCGTTAGCGAAATAGCAACGTATCAACTACTGCCCTTCCCCCACTGACGTGTCGGTTCGCGTCAGTGGCGTAAGTCGCGCGGTTGTGAGTTCTACGTGCGACGTGTGACAAAAATCGTGAAAAGTAAGTTTTTTACTATGTTTAAATTTTGATAGGGGTAATGTATATTAGTTTAAGTAATTTGTTTTGAAAACTTAATAACTAAATGTGTCTGCTTGATTGTCTATTTAATGAAAATTAGAAGGCATACTAAGGTGATTTGAAACATACTGTTTCAACTCTCTTCGTTTTCAATTTTAAATCAGACAGCACAGTCAATAAATAACGGTCACACTTTTTTTGTTTCAGTTGGTTTAATTTGTATATTTTATTATTTCAGCATGCCTACTCATAGTAAAAGAAAGAATGACGGAGGTAGGGCGAAATATTTAATCCCGCAGCAGAAAAAGTACATTTGCGATAGAAAACTCTCGTGATGCGGTTTTGAGTTACAATTTGAATTGTTACAATATGAATACTTAAAAAGTTTTATTTTATTAAATACCTTTAAATTATATCATTATTTTTATTTTACAGTCGTTAGTAGTTATTAAAAATAGAGTGTTTTAACTCTTCTTAATCCCTGTTTCATCTTACCTCGGTATGAGGGGAACTGAAGCGCGTAGACTTGTTACTATTTAGTCGATTTTACACTACAATATCTAACGCTTACAATTCTATTATGTTGGTTACCAGTTTATGCAAAAAAATAACTCATTGATTGGTACCAATATCGTAGTGAGGTAAGTCTGCAGTGTAGAATAAAAACCTGCCCTGTATCAGGTGTAAGAAGTGATTATGGTACCAGAACCGACAGATGGCGGTTTATCCATGCAAAAAAGTCAGCTTAAATGTACAGGGCGGGGATGGGCAGCAGCTTCACCGTCACGAAAGCTGCGCTCTGCGATGGCCCACTACGGCAACTATGGGTGACATACCTCCTTTCTTGGGGAGGCCTATGTCCAACAGCGGACTTTTAATAGCTGGTATAATATGATGATGAATCAACTGACAATTCACAAAATTTTGTATTCAATATTAATATTTAAAAGCGATTTACACACAATTTTAGGTTGATCTGTTGCTTTCTATACTATCGTTAATTTTGGGAAAACTCAAAGACTCCTAAAAAAATAAAGATATATTCCTAATATAATTATTTTTGCACACAACTAAAACTTTTTCAACTTGTAATGAAGGCAGCCCCCTGGCAAGTATTAATTACCAAAGAGAATAATCTTCTGAGGCGGTGTCAGCCTATTGTCACAAATCTACTGTCAGCTAAATGTCAAAATGAATGCATGGAATAATTTATTTTCACAAGGTTTTCGGTAATTAGTAATAAAAAGAAACACAAGTTACGTCTAGGGTTTTTGTAGAACAAGATACATCTTCAAACGTCAAAAACGTCATTAAAGTGTAAGGTAATGATGGATAGCCTAAACAAAAAGAAACGGCGCGTTGAAAGCAATTCATGTGGTGGGTATATTTAAATGTTTGCTATCCAACCATATAAACGTCGTTCTTCACGCGTTGTTACTTTTGGTTACTATAAGTGTTTCTGCTGTTTTCAGGCGGCTTGTTTTCAACTGAAGGGGAATTAAGTAATGAGAGATCAGAAAAAAGAATGAAGGTCAATAAGAAACATATACCTAAATTTCGTATAAAAGCGGTTGCCGGAGAGAGTGCTTCTTTATCAACACCAGTAAATGAAAGAATTCCTTTAATGCTAACTGATGTGCAACATCTTTTATTACATTCATTATTAGGGAATCTCAATTTGTCGCAATCACCTAGATGGTATGTATTAGAAAAGTGTAACTATATTAATCAAGCTGTATGTTTAATAATAGAAGGTATATCTGTTCACCATTGGGAAAAATATTGTTCAGAGTTAAGTACTACAAGTAAAATATTTAATAACTTTGTCGAGATATTAACTCCATCTGTTTATAATGGGTCACTAGTTCAAGAACTTGCTTTGGTTCCTTTATCAGAAGTAGACAAAGAAGACATTATACAAAAATATGGTAGCATAAATTTGGCACTTGAGGCTAGGAAGGATTTGATGGTTATGATGAAAGCTGTATTTCCCATAAATAATGCAACGGAAGAATTATTAAGACTAGACTTTGAATCTGAAGATAAATTTCCAAGAACCCAGCTAATACTGTCTGCGTGGCAGCTTATAGAAGAGAACTATCCAGTTCCACTAAAAGGCAAACTTAAAAATACTTATTCTGATTATGTTATGAGTAAAGATGAATACACTCCAGTTACAGCTACATCCCCAATGTTTGGTTTAGATTGTGAGATGTGTATTACAAATGCGGGCTCTGAACTGACACGAGTTTCTATTGTTGATGAAAAGCATCAAACAATTTATGAAGCATTGGTAAAACCATATAATGATATAACAGATTATCTAACAAGGTATTCAGGCATAACTAAAGCAATGTTAAATGATGTCACTAAGAGATTAGAAGATGTCCAGAAGGATATAAAAAATATTCTACCATCTGATGCTATTTTAGTTGGCCAGTCTTTGAATATTGATTTACATGCCTTGAAAATGATGCATCCATATATAATAGATACTAGTCTTATTTACAATTTTACAGGAGAGAGAACACGAAAACCTAAATTAAAAACTTTGGCTAAAGAGTTTCTTCATAAAGATATACAGACTGGTAGAAATGGTCATTGCTCTGTTGAGGACTCTAAAGCTTCATTAAAATTAGTTCAATTGAAACTCAGTAAAAGTATTGAGTTTGGTGATGCTGTTCATATTAACAGACAAAAATATAAAGAAAACTTTATTAACAAAATAACTAAAACACCGGAGTTAGCATTATCAATATTTAATCATATGATTGATCAGAAAAAAACATCTTTGGTAATTGGATGTGATGATATCACAGGTGATTATCATACATATTTGACTCAAGCAAGAGAAAGTGTAGTAACCCAGTTGAGGAAAGGAAAACCTAAAAAAGTAAAGTTAAGCACTGTTGATGGACCACAGGATGTAATAACCACTTTGACTGAAGCCATCAGTGAATATAATTTTACAATGGCCCATCTAAAACTAGAATTGAATAAGGACAATGAAATAGAACATATGCAAACAGTTGATAAATGGATAGAAAAAGCATGGTCCAGCATTGTACAGAATGCATTATGTGTAGTAGTTTTTGGTGGAACAACAACAGACAATGGGGTTGCTATGATAAGAGTGAAAAGTTCTTTATAGCATAACTTATGTCATGTTTATAATTTAATATATTCAGATTTCTGCTACAGTGTATATAATTACATTTATTTGTTACAATTATTTGCTATAAGCTATACAACTCATAATTGGTTGATTTGTTAATTTCAAATGAGTTTATACTCATATATCATTATTTTTATAATAAACATTGAGGAAATATGTGTGGTATTTTCAGTTGATAATAGCTTTCATCTTAATGTATTAATGAAAGACTTGTTTAAAACATCTTAAAAACTAAATGTTATTGCAATTTCTATGGCATTTTTTCCGAGATTTCTTCCAACATCTGAACTAAAAAATAGATTAAGATTTATTTCTGATGTTTTTATAAGAAATACACCTGCAAAAAAGCCAGGAATATAAAAGATTTATCTAATGACTACTTTTTTTAAGTAGATCAAGTTGACAAACATGCATACAGTGCAAACACTTTGCATAATAGTAAAAGTCATAGTAGCCTATAGACGCCCGTAATATCAAAAGGATACTCAGCGCGTTGCCAACCTTGTTATGGCACATTACGCAGTAATTACACCCTAAAAACCGGCACACAGTAATACAAACACTGCTTTTTGTCGGTAGAAATAGAAAAATTAGAGCTAAATAAAAAAAAATTAAGATAAGCATAGAAAACTCCCACATAGTTGTTTTTGCGTAGGTATTCTCTCTATGCCAGACTTTGAGGAGGACTAAGTGAGTCCAGCTGCAATAGTGCGGTCAGTATTCACTTAAGGGGCAGGGAATGCACACAGTGTCGTGCTATGAAGTGAAGTGTTTGTGTTTTGCAGTGCCAGTGAGAAGTTCACTGAGGGAACCATTTATAGATTTTTAGAAGTTAGCTATTAGGCGGGCTGTCGAGAACGCGTCGAAGTCTGCGATGACGCACAGAGAATTTAAAAGTCGACCTTAAGTTTCTTCTGTCCAGTCAATACCCACGAACATACATTTGAATGAAAAACCCGAATTGTTTTGTATAAAGTTGCCTGCGAGATGCACTGATAATGTTACTCCCAAAGGGCAAGATAATTCCTGTTGTTAATCTTAAAAATATATCATATGCAAACCCACTTCATATCGAATGCACGTAGAGTTAAATATCCATAAAATTTTTCTCCATGTGTAGGATTAGCTTTTTATGTTACACGCACACGTACAACAAATCTTATATGCAGAATTTGTATATTATGTTAGAATATTAACTACAATAATATATTTTAGACCAACATAAGTTATATTGTTAAAAGGCTATAGTCTCCCGAGTACAGATTTAAAACAACCGAATTTTGCTATTTTAAACCACAAATAAACCGTCTCAAACGGTTGAATACTCGCTTACAAAAATAAAAGAAATGTGTTTCATACTCATTAAGGGTAAATGTTGGTCATCTGACATCGTATTTAGTTTTAATTATGTAGGAAAAATTAATAAAAAGGACTGTATCTACCTGTAACACGAAAACTTAAGTACCTATGTAGATATACCAAACTATACCTACTTATTAAATATATTGAACGCACACACACTCGTATATGGGCACCGTAAACCAAACGGTTTTTACCTACGTTAATCTGCTACTAATAAAGATAAGTTAAGCGTTAAATCGTTACATTTCCAAGATTTAACGCAAGTTAACGTTAATCCATTGTCTTTACGATACGATTACGATGATACGACATGCTTGTTTTAATTTATTTAATATTTTATTTATTAATCAAGACGTAAATAATGATAAAGAATACAAGCAAAAAAACAATTATATGATTCATTATTTTTCTGTTCTTTAGCGTATTATGATATTTTATGTTGAGGCTGAAGATGACTCGGCCGCCAGAAATTTCCCTCTTAAAAGTAAGGAATCTATAATTAAAAATATCTGTTTTTGCCATCATCAACATCTAATTCAGTTAATTGTAGGATTTTTTTTTCAATTTTTTTTATCGAATAAGTAGTTAATTCCCAGCTATGCACAAAATACATTATTAGAAGAAGTCACTTTTTACTTGCGCATGAAAAAGACAACGTATGTCTTTAAGGCCACCGCGCCGCGCCTGGACCGTCGCCGCCGCCGCCGCCTCTTATACTGTTCAGTACAAAATGTTTATTTAGCAACACTGAGTTTTATCAATAAAGTTTAGTGTAGGTAATATTTACTCTATCTACTCTGGTCATGCGGATCAATTAGAACTAAAGCCACTTAGTATAGCAATACGAGCAGGTATCCGTATCACACATACAAAAATAGAAGTTTCAACAGTTTTTAGGTACACACAGCATAAGATCAACTTACCCAAATCGGTTAAAACTTCGCAATCAATATTAATCTATAACTGCGAGCCATTGAGTTCAAAATTAACTTACAGATTTGAGTAGGTTGATTTGTTGCCCTGCGTACTTCATGATACATGCCGCTGGCGGCCGCCACGCAGCGCATCGAGTAACTAACTCGACGAGAGCAATTGTATTTGGCACTTTATCGAGTAGGATCTTCTGAAAATAAATCCGCTCCTAAACAGGGAGGCTTTAAGATAAGCATATATTTTTTTTCATATTAGGGATTCATGGTTGTTTTAATAAGTATGCTTATTACTTAAATATATGTACCTATTTATACAGTATATATTATATAGGGCCGCTAGTATATTATAACAGTCATTGCCGCTTTTGTAATATAATATTTTGTGTTTAAAACTGATCGATAAAATTTATTAATTATCAAGAAAATTTTTTTGAAAATCGGGTTTATATAATCAATTCCTTGAAGGATATCAGGTCTACTAAGTACACTCATTTGCAACAAAAACGGGCGGTTTTGATTTTAATTCTTCTTTAAAAAAATACGGTACCAAAAGGATTTCAATCATCTGTACATGTTACTAGCCGGTTTTAAGAATTTCGTGGTGTTTAAAACAGTACGTTCTAAATTCAAATTTTCGTTTGATGCTCGTTTTTAAAGCAAAACCACTTTTTATCCTACATTTTTGGTGCGAAGTACCAAAAGAAAATATCGGTTTTCATAACTTTTAGTAAATTTTTATGAATTTATTTCATATTCTTTAGTGTCAAAGCTTCATTTATTGCTGTTTAGCTGTCTCAATAATGTTAGAGAAAGTGGTAAAAGCTACCAAAATTATTGCGCTGCTCGAAGAGGGTTGCAGCCAATGCTTCGTGGCTCAGAGGCAAGTGTGAGTCACTCGACGGTTCAAAGGATAACTCTGTTCGGTGAAGATCGACGTCGGCGAGTGCTACGAAGACGAGGAGAACGCTTTGCAGAGGCTTGTTTTGAATTACACCTTATGGCGGGGACTTTGTTATTTTTTGTACAGAGTTAGTCTTCATTGAAAACGGCTCACTGACTGGACATCGATACATAACGTAAGTTCTAAATCCTCATGCACAACCCGCATTGGCCGCTTTAGGCGAAGACTCAATTTTTATGGACGACAACGCTCGCGCCCACCGGTCTGGCGATGTGGAAGCGTATGTGCAAGAGGTCGGCATTCATCGTTTGGATTGGCCAGCTCGAAGTCCCGACCTCAATCCTATAGAACATGTCTGGTACGTTCTGAAACGACGCGTGAGATCAGTACAACCGGCTCCGCAGACCATTACAGAGCTGAACAGAGGCCGCCTTCAATCAAAACAATCCCGCGTTCTACGCACAATCGTCGGAGCACCGCGCATGGTACGAAACGCGACGATACACCGTGACCTAAAACAGAATACATCGAAGATTTCATTAGCAGATTGTCGAGCGCAATGTTCGCGCGCGCCGACAAAGCCTTCCTGGCGAACCTGCACCTGCGCAACATAGCGCCGCTGCACGCCAGACCACCGGACTCCAAGGCCTACCAGCGAGAACTCACGGCCGGTGAGGTCGAACATGACTCGGGCACGAGCCCGAGACCGCAACCCCCTGAAGGGCAACGATAAACTGTTGTTCACCGCAACCCAATGACCCGCCGATATTAATCGGCGGCGTTTGATACTGCGACAAAGGCGCAGAGCGCCGTAGTCGCCTCCGCGCAGCCTACGGCTGCGCGTCGACGACCAACTAACTACAGAGCTGAAGAATGTGATTACCGCGGAGTGGGAACGTACTCCAAGTATCCGAGATATCCTCGTTAGCCTACCCGGACGAATTCAAGCTGTGATTTCAGCTAAAGGGGGTCACACTCGATACTAAACATTTATCTGCTTTTACTTTATTAAAGAAAAAACAAACAAAAATCTTTGTTAACTTTTACTTTACGTGCATATGCACTACTAGCGAGCATGCACTACACTACTAGTGAACTTTAGCATTAAAACCCATAAATTTTATCAAAATTTTATGATAATACTTACGAAAACGATTATTTGGATAATTTAAAAATTGTGAAAGTAAAACTACCTATAATTATCAAACAAACCAATAGTAACATTTGACATGGTTTATTGCTTAGGTGCCCGTTTTTTTGCAAATGAGTGTATAGTATGTAATACAATAGGCATATATAACAAGTTATGTTGTATATGCCTATTTTATTACTAATATTTAGACAATGCAGTTCTGAACACTACTCGTATTGTCGGATTTTATGCGACGAGTCACTATAATCCACCGGAGTGTCTTGTAAAGAAACTTAAAAATTCTGGTTAATTTATGCACGTTATGCTGGTAGCGACACAAGCACATGTAGGTATATTTATTTGCTCCGTCTCAGAGCAAAAAGTTAACGAATACAGAAAATAAATAATGAAATTATTTTGTAAGTGCATATATTTGTCCCGTAAGTGGATCGACGGTAAGGGATGGCGGTAACTCGGCTGCAATATCAGCTAGCGCCTCCCAGCGAGTGGCTCGACTGCTTGTTGATTGACTAGGACTAGATGCTTCTTCAGGAAATCCTCCCCTGTGAATAAAATATCAGTAGGCTAGAATTTTTGGAAAGATACAGTGTCATTTTCGGCCTTAGGTTAATGATAAAAAACGTTTGCATGAACCGATTATATAACTGCTTTCATAACTTTAAAGTTGTATCTAGGTTGTAAAATATAAGTTACGTTTTAAATTGGTTTTTTCAAAGATTATTTGTATGGGACTTGCAGTCAACGCAATCCTATGATTTTACAGATCGTTTGTTCGATGTCTCCATAAGTTTTTTTTGCAAACTCTGTATAATTCACCGTGTATGATTATGATCTATGGTGCTGTAGTCTTTTCGGAAACCAGCTGTGTTTGTAAAGTTGATAGTGATTGATGCTGCATTCGTTTGTAAACGTATTTCATAAGCGAGATAGGCATATAATTGTTCAATAAAGCATTGTCACCTTTCTTAAAGCATTACCACCGCTTCTGGTACCGCTATGATGACAGTACTGATGAAATACAATCGTCACTCAAAATCTTGTTTTTTTTTAAGTTGATTCACCATTATAGCTCCACTCAGGCTAACGCTCGGTGTAACGTGAAATATCTCTTAGAGATTATACTCATAATTATTCAAATAATTCTGCTCAACACGCACTGTACCTACTAAAGCAAGGCGCCTTGTATTACCGGATTCATCATGTTACTACAAATCACACCTCAGCTTGAGCGGCCGTCATTTAGGAGATATGATTAGAGAAAGACTTAGGAAGTCTGTTTTCATTCGAGAAGCAGATTCTCGCACCCTCGACGACTAATAAGTGATGTAGAGTTAAGTTATCGGGCAGGTCCGCTATTATTATGACCGATTCGATAGACAGTAATAATGAAAATGGTCAGATCCAATTGTACCTATTTGGGATGTATTAGATTCCGTTTTATATGCCGAAATCGTCCTAATAAACAACAAGATAAATATTAAGTCGATTTCACACGACAGCATATCTTTCTCTTAATAAACTGTACCTTAACTCAACAATTTCACTCAGCAAATACTGCGCGAAGATCCCATTTCAACCGCATTGATCCTACTTTTATCTTATTCACATTCTCTCTTATACCTACATTCCTTCTTAGTACGTCAGTCATTCAAAACAGTGACCACACTCTCTTACGGAATGCACTTTAGACACTTGTTTATTCTATAAACAAGTTAAAGAGCCAAATCACATGATCGTTTACTTATTATTTTAGTCCACATTACCAGATCTGTAAATCTATATATAAAGACAGACTTATTACATAGAAGGGAGTGAAGGCAGTGAAATTATTAGGTAATGTTACATAATATCTCACTACGTTGATAATGCGTTAGTGATATCCTTGTGATAATACGAGCGTCTAGAGGCTGTGATGACGCTTATTATCACGCGGCCTGTAATCTTGTCAACAAACAACATGCTTGCAAATGTGCGACTTAGTCACATAAAAACTATCACAAAGCAATACTTCTTATTAATAAACAGTATTAAACAATAACTTACTCAAGGTCATTTGTTTCTACTTCCATGTCTTGAATGTCATCGGGTGGCTTATCGATGTCTTCGTCCTTCTTACCCTTATCATTCTGTTCATTGTTATCTGCATGTATATTTTCTTTAAAAGAGGCCTCTGTATTTATTTTACTTAAAAATAAATTATCCGCTACATATAACTCAACGACTTTTTCAACAACATCTTCTAAAGACGATAATTTGATGTCAGTTTGTGAATTGCGTTCTTCTGTTAAGGATTCATCACTACTACTGGCTCTTATTCTATTTAGTGAAGAATCTGTAAATAATTTCAGATAGTTATATATCTAATACTTTTATTTGTATAGCAAGTAGGATCTACAGAAGAAAAAACAACTAAGGAAAAGCTGTCGCAATCAAAAAGTTATTTAAACATGTTTTATTATTATAGCATCCTAAACATTTTCTCGTAAAAAAGACTAACTTAGCATCCTTGGTTTCACCAAATTACATCAACGTCATTTGTAGCTTTTTAAATCAAAAAGACGTAAATACGAAGACGAGATACTGTGCACGGCAACTAGAAATAAAAATACACGTTTTTGCGTTGGTGAAGTATAACATACTCGTAAGGCGAACTGGCGTTAAGCCCTCCGGTTGGATGGGTCATAATATATTCGAGGTAAGTGCATTGTACTACGTCGACGGGATTCAAAAACGGCCCTTAGTCTTGCTTAATTTTTATTTCGTAGCACAATAATAATTTTATATTATGGTCTACGTATGTGAGTTTGCGAATTAAATAGGATTGATGACATGAATTTACAATGTTTTCAGAAGTTGCTTTATTTAATAAATAAACTACCGTAGGCGTCAGTCAACATACAAGCAAAATACTGTAGCAGAAACATTATCTAAACCAGAGATCGTTCAGCTAGAAAATTGTAGGAAATAAAGTTCATCTATTGCTAGGTTAAACAGGTGATTTGTTATTTTTTTAGCAACTCTAAATCAAGATAATATTCAGAAATTTTGAAATACATAGATATATTCATTGTAGATTATATTGAAATACATATATATTTTGAAATACATAGAGCAAATCTGTAGCTTCGCGACGGTAATGCTGATGATAATTCTCGCCTTGTTACATTTGAGCTACGCTGATTCGGATGGATATACCGGCATTAGTTGGGTCCGGTATTTTATTTAGTCTCCTCTTACGACACCTGGTATAGAAGGAAGTACTACTCTGCCGATGCCACATGGCCAATCAAATGTTAGGCATATTCTTTTACATTTTCTTTTAATCTGTTACATTTAATGATGGCTTATCAATAAAATTTGGAATCAAAATCACATCACTATATGTCACATCAATATATATATATATCTATTGATGTGACATATATATACAATATATATATATATATTGATATGTCACATCAATATATATATATATATATAT
>JACJUM010002971.1:9614473-9667867 GCA_020976665.1 Heortia vitessoides
ATTCCAAATTTGATTGATAAGCCATCATTAAATGTATATCATAATAATAATTAAATAATTAAATGTATATTGTAATATATATCAATAAGAATTTTAAAATAAAGTCTTAGAATACGGTTAATTATATTTGGTAGTAGGTACAATAGAAACAAGACAAAGAAGCATCGTCTTGAGGAACTTTACACAAATCGCTAGACTTTAAATATGTGAACTTTATTTTTGTGCACCATATGTTGAAATAAATCATCTTAAGAATTATCAACTGTAAATATAAATATCCTGGGGAGCAATATTCAATTATTTAATTTAGTAACAGGTGGTTTCTCCGTATTAACAAAATTTTGAAAACACTTAAATATTGATTCCAAGTACATTTTATATCTACTGATGCTTGTCGAAGAGCAAAACGAATGACCACGAAAAATATGAAACCTTGTAATTTCTATTTACTAGTGTTGTTACTAAAAAACAAATTAGAAGTTAAGGAAAAGTTTTAGTAAAACCTTGAGTTAGTCTCTACTTTGCATTTATTGACTTGTTGAAAATTTATTTACAAGATGTAGGTAATGTGCATTCAAAAAATATTTTGATAGTTACATTTTTTAGTATTATGCATCAACATAAAGCTTCTATAACAAAGTTATACGTATTTTTTAATAAACATCATCATTTCAAAATCGAAGTCTAATGTGAAACAATATTAAACAGTTAAGATATTAAATTGTTTCCACCGCCTTTATAACATGATTTGGTTTCATTGCCTAATAGACAAATACATAGTACTATGTGTTTCCAACTCTCTTAATTTTATTGAACGATATCTCCAAGAAAATGTTTATAAGTGGACAGTACTTAAGACTATTCGGAATCGAATTCGGTCGGGAACCATAGCTAAGAATTATATCTTGTTTTTATGTATGTACATCTTAAATAGTCTTAATAGCTTAGAATAAACAGGTTAACAGAATATTTATCACCTTTTATATTTTGAGTTGTGGTTTCCTTCTGTTACGTGGTTTAAATGTGTACCACTTCCCGTGAATAGTATAGTTTGTTTTCTTAAAATCATATCAAGTCCCCAAAGGGAACATTCTGTTAAAAGATATACCGTCGTCGAAATACCTTGATGTAAACAAGCATTTACGTCTAACAACACAATGTTGTTGGGAGCAGCTTTTTATCGCTCCAAATTCTAAATATAGTGTCGGTGCTAACACAGCTAAAACATGCAAAATAAAAGTAGGTACTTCAAATTTTATTCAATTGTGGTGTCTTATATTCAAACTAATATAAACTTGATAAGCTTATGTTAGGGATTGTGTCATACATGCTCATAAAAATAAAATTATTGCATTTTTACTGCCAACCAACACCGAAAGCTGAAATAATTTTGTAATAGAAACGGTTTGATTGTCCATGCGTTGTTGTAGGTAATTGAATTTCTACATTACTATTTTATTAGGTGTCGTACAAATTAAAAATATACTATTTGAGAAACTGCAAATGAAAATCGCTTTTGTAATATGCATAAAGTATAATTTGGCCTATAATTTGTACCTTTCTCCAGGTCTAAAGTGGACTTGTTTATCATAGATTTATTATTACTATCTAATTGAATAGGTTCGGCTAAAGTATCACACGAAGGAAGCACCTTTATTTCGTTCATTCCACTTTCTTCATCCGAGGAATGGGCTTCGATATCCCCATTGACTGTTTGTACTGCTGCTTCATTTATTTCCACAATTTTTTCTGAAAATTTATGCCGACATTAAGTATAGCCATATAACTTTTGTCCCAAATGTGTCACTTCCTCATTAAAGACCACTAAAGCGTCTACAAAACTCGTGAACTGTTAACGATCTTGAAACAACGCGATACGAATTAGCCTAGGCCAACTGTAAGTTTTCGAGCAATAAAACGACAATGAGAACATTATTTAACTCGTCGGGTCAATACAATTTTTTCTTAACTATTATCAGGGGTGGCTACCGGACTACAAAGTCAATATAAACAAGAGATCCTATTTTTAAATCAGTAGGAAATTATTGTTATAAATAACATTGTAAAGGAATGTATGGTTCTGTACCTGTAGCGTTCATGTTAGTGGGTGCCATATTCGTCGCACTGCTAGTGCATCCCATGATTTACTGAAGATCAGGATTTATTTATTGAAGATCAGGATGTATCCATCAGATGTTTGGGCCGGGCCGCGGCGCGGCAGCGAACGTCGTCCTAAGGCGCGCGGCAGTGTCTTGCCGGCCTCGCTACCTCCGCTCAACTGGCTGCCTCAGATCGTATCGTAGCTACCTATAAGTGGAGGAGGGAGTCCACTCAACTGACCTCGCACCCCCATCGCGTTTTTCCAATTAAACGGACGTAGTACATTCCATTACTCTGACGCGCATAATTTTAGTAAAGACCTTCATTTCTTCCTTTTAATTATTTTTTTAAAGTTCACGATATCAATGATAACATTTTACAACGTTAAAATCAGTTGTTTAATTTTATGATGCTTGTAACAGGGCAATATAATTCAATCCGGAATTTCAATATAATTCAAATCGGAATCGATTTAAATATAAATAACTCTAAATATAAGTATTTAACAGTTGTTTTAAAACCGGAACCTAAAGCACGTATTCATGACAGGACTGTGTTCTGTCTTAGTTTCCCGGCTAATCTTTGAATCGTCTATACCGATTTTAACAGGACTCTCACTGGCAGTTGACCTATATAGAATAATTAATAGAATAATTCTCACGAAAACCACGGGGCGTCGCTAGTAGACAATATAATAAAAAAAACTTCTTTTTCGGTTCCACTATTTACGTTACTGGGGATAGCGACCATATTAAATATTGCCGCCCAAAACCTCTTATACCGAGACCGTCCATCGCACCGGCAGGTTCAGGTGCTGTGTTTGTAACAACCGAAACGATAATATAGTTAATATCTTGAAATATTAATAGAAAATAAAAAAGGTATATAATAAAATCATCACTGACGAGCTGCAATCTCATCACATAATTAGAATCTTAGTAGTGATAGAATAATGAGATCATTTACTAAACGATATTTTCTATTTTTTCGTATAGCAGAAATAAATTCGTCTTTAGATTGTTAATATTAGGCAGAGATGATTATGTCGCCATTACTGCTAAAACTACACATTTCGCATTTAATTTTTTACATTAGAGTATTTTTTCCTTTACAACTAACCTTCATAAATATTGTACTTGGCGCTTCATTCAAATACGTAAAATGGAGCATTTAAAAGTTGTTAAAGCTAATATATATGCTAAATATAAATATATATATATATATATATATATATATATATATATATATGCTTAAGCTAATATATATATAAGGAAAGCTAGCTAATAATACACACAGGTACACAGATTTTTTTAATTACTTTCGAAATTCAGGAATATTTAAAAAGTTATAGACAAAAATAAGAAAAAATGTTTTACAACTAGTAACGTTTCAATATTCAAAGGCATTTATAATTTTTTTTTTTACTTAGTACAATTTATTAGATTGTGATTGATATAAGCACTCGTAAAATCGTAGTCTATGATATTTTTACTACTGCCTGCCACTTAGATGTGATATTTTGCCTTTTACAAGTAAAAAAAGACACTAACTACTTGGGTTGTCTTCCTGTAATTAATATATATCACGTTTTACTAAACAAAATGCTAAAAAAGGATAATACCGTGCAACTGGTTATAATTTAGAAAAAAATACGATATAAAAAAAATCTTTTAACAAATAAAAGCTATATTATCAACAAGTAAAATAAGTAATATTTTATCGCCGTATTTTCACGGAAGCTGGAACTACGGTAAACCCGCAGAACGTTGCTAGAATTGTATACTATCGGTACCCACTTCTTACGACTGAAAATTTACCGTTCCGATTAAATTCATACAATAGGTAGGTAGTTTAATTGTTCTGTTGCCCTAGCTAGAAACAGTGAACGTTGTTAAAATGCAGATTACTTTGAAGGAAGAATTTTTTCAGGTCAGCTCTAAAGCTAGTATAAATAGTAACACTAATTTTCTTTTCACCGAAGTGTAAAATTTTAATATGTTTACACTTTGTGCATTAGCCTGTTAGTATGAAATAAACACTCCTTTTTGTTACATATAAGTACATAATTTTCGCCAAGATAAGGTCAAGCTATGATAACATTGAACTCGCTCTCTATGAGGAAGCCACTTAGCTTCACCTAACTAAACCAATATAATAACGAGACAAGTTTCTGAGTTCAAAACTCACAGGCTATAATTTATAAAGATTTGTCCAAAATGTAACGATGAGTGTTGTTTGCGTCCCTAACTCTACATTGTGTTATGTACAAGGTGAAGACAGGAATAAAAGTCACCTACATTATATATTAATTTGAAGTGTCAGTAACAGTTTTTTAAAGTAGTCAACGTACAGTACCTACTTATAACAAAAACGAGCATTTTAATTTTTTTAAGTGTGTGAGCTAAATTACTAAACGGCTGGACTAATTTTAATAATAAAAAATATAGGAAACTGAATACAAACTCATTATTATTATGAACATATTTATTTATCCCATATTCATCATTGTTTTGTATAAAACTATAAATTGAGGCCCAGGTTTGTAAGGGATCGGTAAGTTTGTATAGATAAAATATACTTATCACCTAATGTGTATATGCAGGCAGGTATGTTATAGGTACTAGCCTATACCATACCTACCTGCGTACACGTTTAATCATGGTCTTAAGACCAAGGGGACCATGATTATGATGCTAATTATGAACGGGATTCTATTATATTATTTGCCCAGATGGAGTCGGGGCGGCCCACTAGATTTACTAGATAGACGAAAATAGTTAATAATAAAATACAAACAACATATAGATTTACCTTCCTGACAAAAGTAGCTTTAAGCACTTGTGTTACGGTTATCAAACAACAGAGGAATTACAAATGTAATACTTAAAAACATATTTGACACCCAAACACAATTAACACAAATGTTTATCTTAATGGGATCGAACCCAAGATCCTTGGTGCACAAGATAGCAACATTGGCGAATGTGCTATCGGACATACGAGTCATGAAATGGTCTTTAAGCCATGAGTTCTCCAGCTCATAAAGACTAGATACATTTTATTAGGTAATTATTCTAGTCACGCTACTTGTGAATCAATGTCTCCCATCAATTCATAAACAGCATTTTACACATACATACTTAGCTATACCTACTAACTCACCGTTTGCATTTTGCATCGAACAGAAAATAACTTACACAAATAGTATACTTTGCAAATGAGATTGGACCTATAAATACTTTATTCCCGTGCGTAGCGCAAAACCCATACTTAATTAGAACTTAACTGCGAACGAAAGCTCTTTGTTTTAAATACAACAGCTCGTAGTGCACGCAATAATTCGAGTGCCTACCTTATAAATTATGCCGTCCCCGCCCTGTGTCCACCCGGCCTCTGTTCCCACGGATTTCATGACCACCCAACCCACTCTAGGTCATACTTTAAAAACATCGTCTTAATTTATTAAACCAAATCAAAAAAATAAATAATATGTAAATATGTATATATAGATTGATATGAAACAAACAATGTAGAAGACTCTCTGTTCGTATTACGGGTTTTATTTGCAATAACCGTAATTTATGTAAACAGTTCCTACCTTTACAATATGTAACAAAAAAACTAAAACTTCTGTGCTTAGTTCCGAATACTATGTACTATGTTACTATTAGTAAAGTAGGTACTCGGTCAGTCAACCTAGATGACGGCGATATTTTTTTTAATATACACGGAAGGCAATCAATTTCACCCAATTAAAAGTTAATAACCTTTATAGCAGTTCATAAGCACCGATCTTGTATGTTTATGTTAGCACGATATCACGGTTATATTTAATTACTTCTGTTGACTCGGCTTACCTAGGACATATAGTAAGTACAGTTAGAAACTTTAAGAAAGAGGTCAATCGCCGAATTCAACTCGGCAGAACAGCGTTCGGAGAACTGCAAAACATCTTCTTGTCCGTCACACCTCAGTATCTCCAGACGAAAGTTTTCGATCAATGAGTGTTACCAGTAATGATTTATGGCAACGAAACGTGGTATTTTACTATTGACCTTATCAGCCAACCCAAAATAGCCCAACAGCTTCTTTACACGATCGAATCAGGAATGAAGAAAACCGTAAAAGTTACCGATATAGCAAGTTAAAGAGGCAGTGGGCGGGGTACTTAGTACGCCAAACCAATGGATCCGGAAGTTTTTAAAATAGAGACCACGTACTTGCAACGTAACGCACAGCGTAGAACACTCACCCATAAGGTACAGACGACGGACTTTTTCAAATAGACATGTCACATGATTTCGCGTCACTAAAAGACTGCGGTTTCATCGTGCGTCGTTCCATCTAGAGGTTGAGAGTGTAATTGGAGAGTATTTGAGGTGTATTTGAACGGCGGTGTCTATTGAACTTAGGACCCACCGTCCGAAGAGCTTTTACGACCCTGTTCTTAATCTCGTCTACCGAAAGAAGGTTCTTCCAAGCAATCTTTTTTTTTTCTTTCGGACGAACCTATTGCTGGACTACTCAAACGTCAATTCCAGCGCCACCGAAAAAGAGGGCGGGGCCTCTCATAGATGAGAGGTCCGACGCCCGTACCAAACCTGCGTGCCCCGCAGCCGCGACCGCGCGTTTAGCGCGGTCGCGCCCGCAATGGCCCGCGAGATCGGAGCGGGACCGACGGCGCGCCCGAGGGCACTTCTAGAGGCTCGACCTAGGCTCGGCCGCCGTCGTTGGGGTTGAATTTACTATGAATTGTAGCAAAAGAGGACGGACAGATTGAGCCCGACAGCTCTAGGGCTGTCGGTTATCGCTCGTGGGGGCAGGGACTGCACGCGTTCGCCGGCGAACGCGGTGTACTGCTCTGTTGTACGAGTGCATGTGGAGTGTAAGTGATTGTTTAGTGCCAGTAAGAGGGCGAGGAAGGGCTGCGATTTTCGCGGTTATTTTATCGGGAGGGTCATCTAAGACGTGACGCGGTCTACGATATCGGGCGTGAACCAAGCAATCGAAGCTGTTTGAGAGCTAGAGCTGAAAGCTCTCAGGAGCTTCTGGATACAGATGCGAGTTTTCGGAGCGTAGATTTCATCAGGTGGGACTTTTCATGTCTAACATGAATATTCAATGTTTCTCTAACCGTTTCGTGATCGCTACCAATTTTACATGTGGATCAAGCCATTATGTTTTAGGTCATCTGTGCTATCGACAATTTCCTTTATTGTTATTTTACCCCCTTGAGGGTAGAGTTTTGCAAACTTCATGTCATATTATTAATCCGGATCAATAGCCTAAATAGGTTTCAACCTGTAACAATAACTCTACTTTCGACATCATACAGATGAAATTTCTTTTTATCTCCCGCTTTCAACCACGTGCAATCCTTTTTTACATTAATAAGTAGCCTATGTCCTTTCTCAGGCTTTCTCAGACTATCTGTGTACCAAATTTCATTTGAATCGGTTCAGTCATTCTGGCGTGATAGCGCTACAGACAGAGTTAAGGAAGTAATGATATTAAGTATATATATCTATAATAATATTATAAAACCTAAAATTTGTGTTTGGTTGTATGCGCGGAGCATTAATAAAAGATATTGCAAAAACGGGATGATTTTTGAGAGCTTCCGCTGCGGACGCTGCGTAAACGTATGATGCATTTGTTACTTTTTAAGTAAAAAAAAAATTACGTCATCATATGCCTACCTTTTCAGATTGACGTACTATAATAATTTTTAAAGCTACTGTACCACTGAGCAATATTAAAACGCGCTATCGGGTAAAAGCGAATCTAATCAGAATATCCTGATTTGATTCCAATTTTTCGATATCATTTAATTTATAAAATAACTAGCTGTGCTCGCGACTTAGTCCGCGTGGAATAGTTTTTTTTGGGGACCATACCTCTTTACCCTAACTTATATAAACTTTGAATGTCCTTTTTATTTATATCGAAACATCGGCTTGAAAAATACGTTTCAAGTTTCCAAAAATAGCTATACTTCCATACAACTTTTCATCCCCCTTTTCAACCCCTCTCAACTCTTTTTTCGAATTAAAAATAGCCTATGTCCTTTTATCAGTGTCTAAAGATTGTCTGTGTCCAATTTTATCAAAATCGGTTTAGAGGTATAAGCGGGAAAGCGTAACAGACAGACAGACAGAGTTACTTTCGCATTTATAATATTAGTGGAGATACATGTTAAAGCCAGTTTCTTTGTTGACGCTTTAATCTTCACGCTTTATCTATTCTGCTACTACATTATCATATTTGAATACCATTAAAAAGGTTATAGTGAGTCAATCTTCAAAGATAATATGCTGTCGCGGACCTTTTTTATAACATTTAAAGAGGAACAAATCCTTTAGGCTCGTTGATTGCCATCCCGGTATTCGAATACTGTAGGTTGCCACACGTTAGGATTAACTTTCACCAGGTATTCAATCTTGAAATATCATCCTACTTCACTCGTCTTCCAACTCAACAATCTTCACAAGTGAGATCAGCTCTTCCGGGGATAAATCGCCTGCTCCACCGTTGACATAGCCATTATACCAAGAATAACGAAGCTCCTGAAAAGTGGAGGTTTGGCCTTGGTTACAAACATTCGTACTGAAAATCTCTAGGGGAAACCTATGTCAAATAGTGAGCGTTCTACTGCGGATATGATGATTATACTCGCTATTTGGTGCATATACCTACTTCCTTTGTTATACAAATGAAATAAGAAAACAAAAACCGTTCTGCATCGTTTTAGGCTATAATCGACCTGAACTTTTATTTGTTTTTAAAATAATGCGTTCGTTTTACAGGCGGCCGGTGTCTGGTCCATTTTTGATTGGGTCATATTAAAAAAAGCAATTATATATTTTTTCTTTTAATTCTGTAATGCATTATTTGCACCGTATAATATCGATACTAGCAGCGTCCCGCGGATTCATTCACGTTAAGTTATAGAACAAACCTCATATAATTTATGCTCCACTTTCTTACTAAATTTACATCACTCTGTTAAGCCTTTAAAGGATGAATTTCGAAAAAAATATTTACATGATGTTTTTCACGACTTTCAATAAAAAAACCTGCATAATAAATTTCATTCGAATAACTTCAAAAACAGCAAAAATTCATACACACTTTGTATATCTATTTTTCCCCTTTAGGGGCTGAGTTTTTAAAAGTCGAAGAAACCCCTGTGCAAAATGTGTATAAGGTTTATGCCGGGGTGTAACGGCAGAGTAGAATACCTCTACATCACCGGCAGATGATGGTATATCCATTAGAAACAGCTTAGCTCAAATGTAACAGGGTGGAAAAGGGCAGTAACATTTCCGTCGTGAAGCTACACTCTCCGATTGCCACCCCGCCTGCTCGGCGCGGCAATTATGGGCAAAATTCCTCCTTTCTTGGGGAGGCAGTTCTTGCTCAGCAGTGGACTTTTTTCGGCTGCTATGATGATGATTTAAGAGTTAAGCTGCATAGAGCCGGTACCATTGGTGATCCATCCTACCTACACAGCTGATAAGATGATGTTGTAAGTCTGTTTGTTACTCCATCACTCAAAACCTATTTTGTTCTGATAATAGATATCTAGATATCTATTATCAGAACAAAATATAGACAATAATTTATAAAGATTTGCACGCAGACGGTGTCACAGTTTCTAGTCATTGCTAAGTCGTAAGCGCATTGTTTTAAAATGGGAAATTACATAAACAGATATAAAAAAGGAATGTTAGAAATTCAAACTTTTACATTAATACTTTGCATACAAGTTTGACCGATGAAATGTTTCTCATAAGCATTGTCATTCTGCAATACCTAGAACATTTCAATGGCATAATAAAAAAGGTCAGGTCAAAACATAATCAATCATATCATAATAATAAGAGGGCTTAGAATTATGATTCAAAGTGTATTAGGAACTTTTTAGGTCACCATTACCTGAGGTTAATTGTCACCCGCGACTCGAGGATATAAAGGAATTTTCTAATAATGATTTTTACGGGAACTCGTTTACTGTTAAGCTATACGCTTATGGAATGCGCTACCTTTTAGTGTATTGTGTTTATATATATAAATATATATATATAATATATGTGTTTATTTTGTAAAAATAAGTTGTATATATGTAATTTTATTATTATATGAACATATATAGTATAGTATTAGTATTTCACTTTATTTTATAAAATAGTAGTACACATTAAACTGCCCTATCACGTTTTCTTTGTTTATGTCAATTCAAAGGTTGCCTGGAAGAGATCGCTCTGAACGATAAGGTCGCCATTCTTGACCCTCCCGATAATATAACCGCGAAAATCGCAGTCCTTTCTCGCCCTCTCACTGGCACAAAACAATCACTTACACTCCACATGCACTCGTACAACAGAGCAGTAGGTACACCGCGTTCGCCGGCGAACGCGTGAAGTCCCTGCCCCTACGAGCGATAACCGACAGCTCTAGGGCTGTCGGGCTCAATCTGTCCGTCCTCTTTTGCTTATATGATTCATAGTAAATTCAACCCCAACGACGGCGGCCGAGCCTAGGTTGAGCCTCTAGAGGCGCCCTCGGACACGCCGTCGGTCCCGCTCAAATCTGGCGAGCCATTGCGGGCGCGACCGCGCTAAACGCGCGGTCGCGGCCGCGGGGCACGCAGGGTTAATACGGGCATCGGACCTCTCACCTACGAGAGGCCCCGCCCTCTTTTTCGGTGGCGCTGGAATTGACGCCTGAGTAGTCCAGCACTAGGTTCGTCCGAAAAAAAAAATAAAAGGTCGCCATTTGTATTAAAATTTATAAGATTTTTTGTTCATTATGTAATTATCTGTGTACCATAAAAAGTATCATTATAAATGTGGGTTCTTGCAACGGGCAATGTAGAGGGCAAATAAAAAAATATTCTTATCTTACATTTATTATGTATTGTAATGTATTTCTAAAGGGCCCAAAGGGCCGTGCGTTTGTTACCCATGTAGGACAAACATTTGTATGATGAATTTTTGTGTTTGGTATGTATTTAATACATATATTAACATCCATTGCCAGATCTCTAGGTTATATGTATTTGGGTATCAAATTTGTCATTCCTCTGTTGTTTGACGTTTGTCACACACATTTTTTAAGTGACTAATCGAAAACAGGTCAATGTATCAAAACTTGTGTAAGTACTTCCGTTTGGTGGTATGTGGTAATATAAAAAATGTCTAGTCCTCATATTTACACAATATAAAATTACACTTCCTGTTGCAAATAAAAGGAATATTTTGTTAACCACAATGATATGAAAGCGCCTCGATGTGCTGGCAGAATAGAATACTACCTCCCACTGCCACAGGTGTCGTAAGAAGCGACTAAAGTACCAGAACCGACAGATGGTGGTATATCCACCCGAAACAATACAGCTCAAATGGACAGAGCGGGGATGGGCCACAGAATCCCCGTCGCGATAACTGCGCTCTGCGATTGCCAACACGCTACCCCACCGCGGTAATTATGGGCAAAAAACCGCCTTTCTTGAAGAGGCTTATGTCCAGCAGTGGACTTCCAATGGCTGGTATGATGAATAATACAAATTATAATAATTATTACTACAATATATTGCTTCATATTTTTGTTGCGAAGGTTTTCACAATTTTGACGAAGTAAATTGTTCCGCAGGTGAAGAGTGACTGTGAAGGGTGTTATGCTGCTGATTTCCTATACATAAGAAATATCAATATTAGTAAAGAGCAGTCTAGACATTTCTGCATCATTAGCATATTTTAATTTATTCAAAATTTAAACCAGTTTTTCTCAAAGCTTTCCCAAATTTTTAAATTGGAAATACCAGACAGGGTGTTAGTGTACTTAGCCTTTTTCAAATGTCAACATAGCAATATCATCCCAATTGAAAGTAGAAGTTATAGAACAACTAACTAATTAACGAGGAAATAAAAATCAAACACAAACATTTTTAATACCTACAGTTTTGGCTACAAAAGTCAATTCCGCAGTTGTGGGTACGTAGATTGCGGTCTATCGTTGAACGATTTATGATAGCATTCCCATCGTCATATTTGTGTGAACGCTACTTACTCACTAAAAAGATAAAAAAATTGTAAGTTACCAAACGCTGGGACTTCAAGACTGTTTTTGTGTAAAATCAAACCTGATATCAACAAACTTATTGAATATCATCAAATTCATCCATCTCATTAGGCAGAACTCGTATATGATAGAGCGTGTAATGTTTATTGAAAAATATACGAAACTGCTTCAATTACAATAAGTAATTAAAACGAAACGTTACAGATTCATTTTCTACATTACTGTTGTTAACGCGCGTTGTTCCTGAATAACTTATGCATTTAGAATTTTAACAGCATAATCGTATGTTTCAAAAGCATTAGCCTCAAAAAATATTATAAAACAAGTTGCCACCCAAGCAACTAGTTTTATAACATTACGCAAAAATTCATAAATGCACGGAGCTCCGTAGGAAATTTATTAAAACTTACTGCGATGTGAATACAAATGTGCCCTTCAGATCTAATATGCATGCAGCATATTACTTCAAGTTTTTATAATTTAAATTTGTCCATGTTTTGTTTCCTTTACAGGTAGAACTTATGCTTATATAAGTAGGTTTTAAACGTCCTAGAGATTGGAATTTAATCTATGGCAAATGGACACAGAAAGTACCTATACCAATTATGTTAAAAGTGTGTAGGTTAATAAAAAAGAAAATATGAATAAAATATCATCGCATATTTAAATTTATTGGGCTGTATTTCAACATTACCGACTAACATATTTTACGTTATATCTAAAAGGAGAAATATTAAAACGAGAAGATTTAATATTTCTCTTATTAGATAAAATTAGAAGCATCCACTCAATATCTACTAACAAGAACACGGGTCACGCCTCTATATAAATGTAGTCGGCATCAGAATTTTTTTAAGTTCTCATGAAAGTAAGTCTGGTCAGTTACGATATAATTTGATAATTATACCTACTATTGATTTCAGCTATATGGATAAGAACCCGTCTAAGGCGTCTATGTGCCGAATCGTCTACGAAAATAAAGTAAGCGATACAATTTCTTCATTCCCAATTGGAAATCGAGGGGTTTAACTCCTTATAAGAGAGTAGCATCGATGCGAAGTAGTAAACTATCGAGTGCTTACTAGAAGTGCTACTTGTTACAACAATCGACCACACATGGAGATTTAAGATAAAATTTAAGAGATTTAAGATAAAAGCTAGGATTATATATTTTAAAGTTCAAAGGGACCTATCATCATCGCAACATATTTTGCATTGTAGCGTCCATGGTGGCTAATAAACTAATAATACCTCTTGAATTTACGATAGATCAATCATAAAATAAGCCCGGGCCCGACCACTATATTTTTATTATTTTTTTGAATTGGGTGTTCATATTCTGCATTGCTTCTATTTAAAACCTTATCCCTATGATATTAATGTAATATATAGAATAAAAAATTCCCAATAAAAATATAATTTATTTACGAGCAACATAGGTACACTGTCGTTGGTAATAAATAAGAAAAAGAGTTAAGTACGTGCGCAAGGGCAAGGGCCAGCCTCGGCCACCACCAAGTCGCCACTAAGCGCGATTGCTTCGATCTCCACAGCTGCCCCCAGCGGCAACTTTGCGACTTGGTACGTCGCGCGAGCGGGACAGTTCTTGGGAAAATCTGGAATAAAAAAAAATTGGTTGCCTGTAAAGTCGGTATACGGGCGAAAGTTTTACGTGACAACGACTTTGAGTGGTAAAATAATTTTAATGTGAAGATTCATTCGTATAGTAGGAATAAGGATGAAATAATAGTTACAATTTAAAACATTTATTTATACAAATAATTATATTTAAAACATTAATTTATACAAAGAATCTCGCACTGAATTTCATATTAACAAAATTTTATTTTTACCTTTACACATACATACGTATTTATATACAAATATACATACAATAACTTGCAATACATTTGCGTAACACACGTCACAATGAGAGCGAGTGAGAGGGACGCGTGCCTCTCACTCGCTCTCATTGTGAGCGCATAACGTGAGCGGAGCGTAACGCAGTTTCTTGAAGTGTCACCCGGCAAACCAATTTATAAGACGTTGTCACGTCAACAATTAAAGTTTATTAGGATTTTTCCTAAACACGTTACATAGTTCATCATCAAGTAATTTCTGGCTGGTTGCTCAACTATTTTATCTAGTTGAAACAACGGTCTAAGTTCGATATAACTGTTCCATCAGCCGTTGATAAAATGTATGCATAAATAAATATAAATACACACTCACACACACACACACACATATATATGTGTTGTAGTATATGTGTTGTTTAAAAACCCTCTATATATCTAAAATACACATATCCAGATTAATTAAAATTATCGTGGGTATTAACTGCGCCTATGAGCCTAACAACTTATTTTAATTCTAATAAAGAGAGAAGAGTAGTTTACTTTAATAAGTAGTTAGGATAAGCATTAAGTTTATTCGTACTTAGATAAGTACTTACATTCTGCATAGACGGCATTAATCTCTTGGAAGTCGTCCATATTCTCTAAAAGAATGGTGGTTTTGATAACCGATTCGAGCGAAGCACCACCAGCCTCCAATACGTGTTTGAGATTGTCGAGAACCGTCCTTGCTTGGGCTGCTGCCCCTCCTTGTACAAGTTTGGCTTCAGAGTCTAATCCAAGCACCCCTGATACATAAAGCGTCTTGTCTGTCAGAATAGCTTGGCTGAAAATTATAAAAAATATCGATCTTTTCACGTAGCTCCAAGTGCCGTAAGGTACCGGCAGAACAGGATAGTACCTCCCACTGCACCGGGTGTCGTATGAGGCGACTAAGGTACCAGAACCGACAGATGGCGGTATATCCATACGAAACAGTGCAGCTCATAGGCGGCAGCATTCCTGCGCCCTGCTAAACACCCTTGCCAAGCGCGGCAATTATGGGCAAAAGTCTTTTTTTTTGGAGAGGCCTGTCCACCAGTTACTTCCAATGGCTGGTATGATACTGATGATGACGTAGGTCCAAGGTAGGTTATGAATATAAAATAATAGCTCTGTATTACTGTCGTATAGTCGTAGAATAAAAATGCACGCGGCAATGTGATCAACATATTTGTCGTTTTAATCAGTGTGTAGTTTGAGTGGAATGCACGATATGAGAAGACTAAAAAAAGCTTAAGAGTCAGAACTAATAAAATATTCCTATTTTAGTGGTAGGTATCACATGCAATACGCTGCTTCTGGATTTATTTTTGTAATATTAAAGTTTTAGGATAGTGTAGTAGCATTTATCTTACGTAATTTAAATCGTTATTTGATGATATATTGAGAAACAGATTTTAGCTTAACTTCTACTGTATCCTCATTTATCATAATGTGCGGCCTTATACGTGCGCATTTATCAGGGTTCACTGACCTATGTGGATAAGTGGACCATTAATGTCAGTTACATACCCAATACAGCCATAAAAGTTAAAAAACAATAGCCGTTGCAACTCAAATGAATAAATGAAATTTACTTACCTGTATGGACCTACAGGCTTATAAATATTCGGAGAAGTGACGATAGTCTTCGTCACTTTGTGCATATTCGTTGATGTTACGTCTTCATCCATATTCATTTTAATAATACGTCCGTCTTCAATTTCTATTATGCTGTAACTGAGGTCTTCATTTGGTTTCAATAGATAAGGAAGTGATAAGTCAAACAATCTTAATAACTTAATTCTGATAATAAGTATGGTTCGTATGGTTGTTATATTAATAACAAATGACCTCATTGAAAGAATAATTTTGTGTGATAATAATCTGACATCCTGAGTACAAAGTTTATTTTATTTTGACATTTTACGAAAAATGAGGATTACATTATTTTCTTTATACCTACGAAAAGTAATTATAGAATATGAAGGAAAGATTAATATAAAGTAAGACATTTTTATTGTTTTTAATGGGATAATTAAAATATTGCTAGATTATATATATATTCCGATAATTATATTGATAAAGATATACCTATAATTTTACTTTATTCCTACAAGTTCCTAGTTCGAAGGATTTCTATCAAATTTGGCTTGTAGATAAGTTGACTTAGCTGCGAATGAAAACGTAGAGATTGATCAGACATAGATTAATGAAATAGTAAATACTAATTAAATAGCGAAGTTTAAGCCACTCAAAAAATTAGTTAGTGGATTATATTGTTGAGTCGTAATTATATTCTCGATCAGTTTTCTTCTTAATTTCTTCCTTTAATTAAAGTTTACTTAGTAACAGCATTAAAACACGGTTTATTTTATTTTACTTTGCTACCTATTCTACCTTGTACAGTTACCATGTGCTTCCTGTCGGAATTAAAGCGCGCGAGTGAATAAAATAGCGATAGAAAGGTGGTGAAAAAGTGTTTTTAGTTTTTGCTTTTATTTGCATAATAAATGGCTCGAGACAAATACATTAAGTTAGGGAATATATGTTTCCCGCCAAACGACTTTTTTCTAGACCAAACTAGTTTAACATAATTTGGACAATCTGCCACCTGACAGCTGACAGCTGTCACTAAGAATATCTCAATTTCAGTTTACATTTTCTGAATAAAGTCAAGTAGTGAAAATATAAGTCACGTAATCCAAATCTCTTATTAAAATAATGCAACGAATTGCATCTATGGTAAAAACCTTTTCTGTTTTGGGTGCCGCCGTTACAACAAGAACTTTAAATGTTATACCAAGTGTTTTAACCTCACTGCAGCAAGTGCCTCAAACAAGGTTGCTTGCTCCGTCTACACCAATGATTAACCAAATAAGTAATTTCAAAGTGAAGGGTCGTGTCCGGAGGCGGTGTAAATCGTGTTATTTTGTAGTAAGAGATGAACGGTTTTATGTTATATGTCCAAAGTTTCCACGTCATAAGCAAATGGCAATGAAACCTAAACCACACAATACTTGGATATTAACTCAAGCAAGCCAAAGCAAAGTAAGGCCATGGTAATATTTACGGAACTAGTTGTTAGAGATTAATGTGTAGAATATTATAAATGTAAAGTTTTATTGCTTTATTCACCTGTAATGAACAAGAACTTTTAAACTACTGGCGCACACTCAATAAATGATATTTTAAAAACCAATCCTTTTATTTCGTGCCGATATACACTAACTCAATACACAACACTTTACGTTAACCAATTGTATCATAGACCCTGCATCACAGTTACACAACAAGTGTTAACATTGCACCAATTATATACTAGAATCTGAAACAACTACCTTATGAATTTTTGACCCATTTTATTCAGATTTATGTGAGAATAATTATGAAAAATTTGCATTTTTATAGTATACAAGATTCCAAATTTAATGTAATGTAATCTTTAATCATGGCAGTGAGTCACTTATGCTATGACTTGTAATTAATACATACTTGAAAACAAATTTTATAAAAAGGGGGTTATAAGTTTTTAAGAATTTAAGCTACAAATTCATAGAAAATTATAACCCTCTATTGATCTATTTTGTATACAACATGCATAAGGTCATTTATTATATTTATTGTGAACCATCCAATTAAATATAATTTAATTCTATTATTTTTCTTTTATATGTTTACCGATATAAAATCTTTTGTTTACTATGCTAGAACACCGGGAAAAGATTCATGGTAATGATTAATTAAAAAGAAAATTAATATTACATTAGAACATGGATATTATCTATTAAAGGTTCTTTCTATATGATATGAATTTTATTTAACATTTATATTCTATAATATATAACCCATAATTAAAAAAACATTTTTAGAGAGTTGCCTATATCTGAAGCTCTTCTTTAAATTTAGACTTCAAAAACTAAATAATAAATAGAAAATGAGATCTGACCCGATTAGCTGGCCGAAAGGACTGCGTACCTATGCGAAAGTAGAACTATATGAAGAAAAAACAATGTTAAGCCAAATGTTAAAGTGACATTAACTCTTCTATACTTTATGGTTAGTTGGGTTGTTTGTGTTGGTTAGATACAAGATCGAGATGTTATTTTGGTAATAAATGTAATATCTTTTGGAATAGTGACAAATATTTATAGAAAACTTTAAAATGAATGTAAATGCTCAAGGTAAATAGTATATTTGTATCATAGACTTTAACTGTGAAGTAAATATGTTTATTATGTATAATATTGGTAACGCTACACCATTTCCAGAGAATGATAGGTTTGATTTGTATATAAAACACAGGACAGCCATAATTCGATTGCATGATTTCCATTCACTTAATAAATTGTCTTCTAAATCTCCAATTACTGCATGCTTACGTCACTTGAAAATACAAGTTTTCTAATAGCCTCGAGTTAAACATAACATAACGTTTTAGAAAGGAAGTCCAATATCCTTACCTGGCTTCCGTGTATATAAGGAAAATGTTGTACAACAATTGATAAACAAAAGAGATCCAGGTAATATTGATATTAGAAATAATTGAATCTTACACTGAAGCATTTAACTGATTTGTAATTTTTTATTATTTATCACTATAGTCCTTGGATGATTTATAAACAAACTCGTTTAAAATTTTACATACAAGTAAAGGATAAAATATAATTATATAACAATATATTTATAAGCCACTTTATTATGTGATTACATTTTCTAAATCGCAATAGTCATTAGAAATCCACTGCTGGAAATAGGCTTCACCAATAAAGGGGAAATTTTGTCTGGGCAAGCGTGTTGACAATTGCAGAGCACAACTTTACAACAGGGATGTTGCTGCACATCCCCACCCTGTGCAATTTAGCTAGATTGTTCTGGATGAATAAACCACCATTTGTCAATTCTGGTACCTTAGTCACCTCTTATGACACTTGTTACTGAGGGAGAGTTCACATTCTATTCTGCCAGTACCACACGGTACCAGCAAAGTAGAATGGTAATTATTATCATAATTTTCTATATGAATGTAGATAACATTACTTTTGGTTATAGCTATCATCCAGCCAATGCTAGACTAAACAGATTGTAGCAAATTTTTGTTTTAAAAATAGATGTTATAGGTATGTGGAATGTTTTTCTTTTAACCATAAAGGAGACTAAAGCTGAAATTAGTTTTGTCTATGCAAATTAATTATAGTCAGATTAAGTTAAGATTATGAGAAGCACTGATATTGTAAAACATCTGTACTGACTCTAAAGGATTACATTAGAGGTGCTTATAATTATTGATTAAGTGGCATAAATAGTTTTCAAAACATAGTTAGAATAAATTTTCTTAAATTGCAGAACAAGACTGTGCTGTTTGTTTACAAAAATGTCATCATCCAACTCAATTACCTTGTGGACATATTTTCTGCTTCCTGTGTGTAAAGGTATGATTTGATTCTGTATATTATTCTTTGATATAATCTAGTGACCCATCCAGGCTTCACACAGGTGGACAATTGTTTTAAATATTTAAATATAAATATATTTAATATATGGATTGACTAAAAATGATCATAGTCTTAACCCACATTCCAGCCCAGAATCAAAAAACTTATGGAAGGTAATGTCTTCTGTTCAAGGATAAATGATGGTATTAACCTCACAAAATGATAAGATGGTAAAACTACCTAGTGAATTCATCTGTTTTGGTGCATAATAGTTTAATGGGAACTTGTCTTTACTGTATCTGCTGAATTAAGTCACAAGCAAGCAAATACATAAATTCTTAGTGCACCAAATCTTCCATATTGCATTGTGTCAAATGACATGTAAAATTTACAAATTGTCCTGGGTCCCCTTATATTAATATAAAGGCACATATATAATAATAATATTATAGGCATAATATATAAAAAAAAATTGTAGATTTTTCACTAATGGTTGTAGTGCCATAATTATAATAGCTAGACATATAATGATATGGTGTAGTTTTTTAAAGATATTTATATGTTATGAATTATTGTAAACCTAGTTTTGTTCTATGTTCATAGTTCCCCAGCGCATGCAATGAAAGTCATCTTATAGGAATGGTTTTCATACCTCAGATTAAGTTATTGAAATTTTAGTAGTGATCCCTTATATTTACAAGTAAAATATAAAGCTTAATTCAATTTAATTATTAGAATCAGTCGAGTAGTTCTTGAGCTTATTCCTGCTTAACATACGAAATAACCAAAAGTTAGATTTTTCATTTTAATAATAGTGTAGATAAAAAATTTAATTAAACTTTTTTATCAATTGTCTGGTCCCAATAAAAGCTTCTCTAAAATGAGCTTAATCTACAAGTGACATCTCCGAGGGTTCATTCATTATGTTACTGTGTAGGTATATAAAGTTTTACTTCTTAACCCTTAATTACGATAATAGATCGATTAAATGTTTATTACATTTCTTACAATGCTATATTTATATGTATGCTAGATTTTTTATGCTATTTAATTTTCAGGGAGTTGCGATTCAAAGTAAAAAATGTGCAATGTGTCGAGCAGAAATCCCGTCTGATTATTTAGACCATCCAATATTATTAGAAAAAGTATCAACACAACAAGCAGCAGTTGATAATGTTCCTGAAGCCCATCAATGGTATTATGAAGGAAGAAATGGTACAAATACTTTATGATACTATCAATAAAATTATTTATTTAAATACATATTATTGGATTAGCTATATATTACTATATAGCTAATTCAATTATATATTATATGTATACAGGATGGTGGAAGTATGATGAGCGTAGTAACAATGAATTAGAAACAGCTTTTAACGATGCAGAGTCTACTTGCACGTTACTTTTGGCTGGAGCTCTATACATAATAGACTTCGAGAGCATGATGCAGGTACGCCGGAGTGATCATACTCGGCGTCGACGCGTGCGAAGAGACACGCCCACTTTGCCAGCTAAAGGTTGATGTTTTATATTAACATAAATATTATAAAATTTCCCATTACTCATATCCCGTGAACCCTGCCAGGGCGATCGCGGGATCAATAAATGAGTGGCCCCTCGAATCTTTCCGGTGGCGCTAGAATTGACGTCTGATTAGAACAGAAATAGGTTTTCCGAAAATAGAAACAAGGTGCATGCAACTTACCGACTACAAACAATATTGAGCCTGGCATATTTATCCAAGAAAGGATCTGTATCTTTATGTCATGTTACATACTAAAATTCATATGACAATTCAACTGACATATACTCAACAAAATAGATAAGAAGTTGTTACAAACAAGTTGCACTTTGGGTTTATCCTTAAAATAGTAGTTAATTATCAAAGAAACATATTAAATAACTACTATGTACTTTAAATGCGTCAAAAATAGTCCAAAATGGCTATAATAAAATACATTGGTATATGATTGTATCATTTCAATTAAATTTCAGGTATTGCTGGCATAAAAAACTTAAATACTAATCAATCGGAACAAACAAAAACTAATGAAGATAATAGTATTGATATAGATATTCAAGAGGCAGACAGTGAAATTATTGAGATATTTGATGATGAAAATAATGAAAATGTTGAATCAAATACTTCAGGGGATATCGTAACAATATTCAGGTATGTGTCCATAAGTGCATTTTTTATGTTGAAGTAAGTCAGTATTCTTGATCAACCTTTTTGCATTTTCTCCATTTTTATCTGTTTCAATCTGTTAATGCAAACCACTTTGACATTTTCATACAAAAGTATCCAATCTGATTGTAAAGCACAGCATATATCTTCAAGGTGGATGTGTATAAAAAATAGTATTAGTGTCTGAACCTCTCCATGTAAACTTCAATATTTTTTTTAAATAATAATAATAATAAATATTTTCACCACAAATAACAATTTTTACAAATAATTAATTGAAGTGTTTGAATTAAACAATATAAAATGTTAATTGTGGGAGATCGGTGCGTAGATTCGCAGATCCGTATTGTGTTTATTCTAAAATAGAGCAACTATAATTTGATTTACCAATAATTATTACATTAATGGCCAAAATCAAAATGTATTAACATAATTATACGGGTTATCCCAATAACACAATTATGAAGTTGTAATAAAAAATTTAATTATTCTACATCGAGCTTAATTATTATTAATGATTTGACGTTGTCAACAAATACGTCAAAGTCTGGGTGAGACATAAGGAGTGCGTTCAGTGCCTGCTGCATGCGGCATAAAGGTGATTGCGCACGCGCTATAATACAACATGGCAGAGGCGCAAACAGCCGAAGTCTTCGTCCGGATCAAATGTGCAGATGGTTGTCAGGCGCAAAGATGCGTGACAATTTTTAACACATTCAGGCGAGTCCACATCTCTACGCAATATGGCTATAGCTGTTGACAGCTCTGCACGAGCTCTCCTGGTTACCAGAGAATTCATCCCCAACATTTTCAAGAACTTAGTTGGGTTCATAAAGGGATAATAGCCGTATACCCTTTTATAATAGCAGTGGAGAAAAGCTTTCTGAACTTTTTTTATCACTTGGCCTGTGTGGATTCCATGCTGGATGCAGGATGGAAATACATGCACTAGATTCTAATAAACATCGCACTAGACAGATAAAAAGGATCTTAGAGATATTTGGATTCTGGAAACGACTAAAACAGCGAAGAGCGAGAGCGGAAATGTGTTCGTTAAATGCAAGGAAAGGGTGTCACACCCTGGTCTTCCATAGTGTCTGTGCGGTCAATGACTTGGTTGCCTAACGTGTATTTGTATTTGACGAGATTATGCTTGCGGCTGATGTGGCAGTGGCAAGGAAATGGCATCGGCATTAGTAATTATTTCGCCGTTAGCTAGATTAAGATTACAGAGATCATTCATATATATAAGAAATAGTGTAGGGCTAAGGATACTACCCTGGGAGACACCAATGGAAACAGGTAGATCTGAACTGATAACATTATTAGGTAACCTGACACATTGGGTACCTTTACAAAGGTAATCGGTAAAAATGATTGAGTTGGAGACCCCGAATACCACATTTTTCAAGTTTTTACAGCAATAATGTTAATGGAATACTGTCAAAAGCTTTCGCCAGGTCCAGATAAATGACCAAGCATTTTCCACCCTGAAAAAATTTTGCACTAAATAATCACTAACCTCATGCAACACATCATATTATGTTGATTTATTTGCGCGGAAACCAAACTTTGAGTTGGAAATCAAATCATTATATTAGGATAGTCTATATTCCTAGAATTAATTTTTTTTTTCAAAAACCTCTGAGACTGATGACAATATTGAAATAGACCGATAGTTACTTGGTAAATTTCTATCTCCACTTCTGTGTCTTGGATGAACGACAGTCTTTTTCAGTTTATCAGGGAAAATGAGAAACAAAGGTGGAGTTAGAATATTTCTTTAAGTTACCGGCAGAGATACCGTCGCAGCCAACTGCCATGTCAGATTTAAGTGTTAGAGTAATTCTACCAACTTCATCTTTATCTGTATGTATACAAAAGGATAAACGAATGACTTTTAGCACCAGAGGAAGGTGCGCAGCCAGAAGGCGTATAAAGGGCTAAGGTTTTAGTATTTTTGAGAGTCTTCAATAAGAAGATAACAAGCGTTAACTAAATAGGTATTAACCTGAAGAGCTGAATCAGATATAATAATTCATGAGATGGTTTCGTTTTGGTATTAATATTTGCCACATCTCTTATTACATTCCAAATACGTTTAGGATCCCGCCCAGCCCCAGCGAAAAATCGCCTCTCGAAGCGAAATCTCGCCTCTCAAAATCGCGCTTTTTCTTGCGTATTCATGAAACTCACTGCACACATTTCTATATCTCCGATAAGTAGTTTTTAGTACCTCGTTTTCAGAAGACCTCTTGTGTTCCAAGTATAAGTTGTCTCTATTTCTTAAACATCTTAAAAGACCCGAAGTCATCCATATTTTTATCATTCTGTCGTCTCGTGACCTAACGTGTAGTAGTACTATCTGAATTTGTTTTCATAATGGAGAGGAAAAAGTCATGGCAAAATTGGAACTGTTCATCTCGTAAATCCTCAAAGTTCAAGCAGAAAGAAGCTTGGCCTTAGCCACCGTAGGGTGAATGAAGCAGTGGCAGTTCTTGGAGTCTCCAATTCTCATTTCTTAAAAAGTAAAAAAATAATAGCAGAATGCTCTGTGTGTGACTTCGGCGACAACTAACAGTTCCGTACGAGCTTTTAATCAAAACATGATCAAGGTACGTTCAATTATGTGCGAGTATTGTAACAGGAGAAGCCGTGAAGATTCGCTAAGTTTAAATATTTTGAGGAGTCCACGTCTGAGCTTTCCTGAGTGATTTCAATATTCAAATCTGTCACAATTATATTCCGAAAAGAACTCGGCCAACAAAGCAATGAGTGAAGATACTAGAATAAAGAGCCGGTATCAGTACATAGGGCATCCGGCCGATAAATTGCCAAAATAGTCGTCTCACCCTTTATATTGATCAATTGACAGCTAGCATCTAATACTGGGTGTTCCTCAATAGAAATCTTAGTAATTTCGGTCTTTGCATATAAAATTACACAGTTGGTTGTGTAGATTAGTAGTTGATGCGTGAGAGTAACCTGGGAGCACATTTACTGTGAGCACAATTACGTCGAACTCTATATTGATTCTTCCTAGCAGTATAGGAAAGCCACCCATATTAGCTTGTATGTTGCGTATGTTTTAGCAAATTATATTAAGCGCATTATTGCCACTGTTCATCACAAAACTTTTACAGTTTTCTGGTAAACCAAATGTACACGCAGTGAGAGAAAGGTTGTCTACATTTTTAATAATATCGGAATAATCGAATTTTATTGATAAAATAATAGCAATATTTCGCAAGACGTTTTTACAATATATGGGATACACCTACTAGTAAAAAATCTGAAGCATTTTATATTAAACTAGCGGCCCAGCCGGTAGGTACAGATATTTAAGTTATAAGCATGCTAATTAAAACGACCATGAATCACTAAATTAGAAAAGAAAATGCTTATCTTAAAGCCTCCCTGTACAGGGAGTTTAATATAAAATGCTTCAGATTTTTTACTAGTAGGTGTATCCCATATATTGTAAAAACGTCTTGCGAAATATTGCTATTATTTTATCAATAAAATTCGACGTTGGCTGTGGTATTTGTAGGTGGCAACGAAGCGTATTGATTTCCAGGGGATCCTACTCGAGAAAGTGCCACATACGATTGCCTTGGTCGAGTTAGTTACTCGATGCGTGTATGTATTTTTATTTTGAATGCAATGTCCGAAAAATCAATAATTCAAAAAGTAATCATTAGGTATTAAGACAGTTTTTAATATTTATTTATTTATTTGGAAAAAAAATATAAATGGTATGGATAACACGGTATTATTTTGATCAGCATTTCTATTTATTAGTTAAAGTGAAGTAAGTACAATAGTTAGACATATATTCTCGTGAAGTTTTTTGTAGATTTGATATATTCTATAATATTGTCAAACAATTTTTGTCCTATCATTAATATTCTTCGCAGCGTATGCGTTAAAAGACATTTTATGGCTAATTTTTTTACACCTTTGGTTAGTTTTAATAGGAATTTCTATAGTGTTCTAGTACTTAATATAGCCTATGTTACTCAATGATAATGTAGTTTTCTAATAAAAAAAAGAATTATTTAAATCGGTCTATTACTTTTTGAGTTTATTCGCTACATACAAAATACAAATCTTTCCTCTTTATAATATTAGTGTGTGTGTTATATTTGTTGCTATTTACGTATAGCAGCAATCAGCATCACCATCATACCAGCCATTAGAAGTCCACTGCTGGACATAGTCCTATTTTAATACAAATAAAATATGAAAGCAAAATACATGCAACTAAAAGAAAATAATAAATTTAAAGAAAAACAAGTTGGTGGCAGATGCCGTTATAATTAGATCGGTAGATCCTAAATATTTTGAGTTCATTGAGATCGGGTTCGTCATTACCTCGATACAAAATACCTCCTAGAATAATATATCTTATTCTGACTTTCTAAAACTACGTGTGAATATTAATGTAACCATCGTTGGTAATCTTATGGAATAAATAAATAATATAGATTTATAGGACTGTCCAAAGTACATGGACTAAAAATGATTAAGTTTATTTTTTATTACAATTAATTGTTTTCTGTTTTGTTATATCTTTCAAATATTTCATCTGATGTTTTTTTTAAATGGAATTAATTTAATACTTTGTAAAATGCTCAACATGTAACATTACATTACCGACTCTCACAAATATATTGTGTGACGCACTTTATGAATGACCCCTAAATATATTTTTTTGTTTCAGTACTATACGGATATTGGATTCTCCGCTCGATCTAACAACAGAAGAAACGTGATTAATAATGATGTATTTTAAAATGAAATGAAATGAAAAAATAAAATCTATTTAAACATAAATTCACTCCATTAACACAAAATACGCTGCTCTAGCTAATACTTAATTAAAATACATGCATGTTCATATCTCCAAATGAAGATAAAAATCTAGTTAACATGCATGCATGCCAGTACCTGGCAGATTTGTTTTTTTCTATATTTTATTCTACAAAAGGTCTCATTCTGAATTCTATGTAAGAAGATCAACTCATTATCAATTATTTTTGCATTGACATTGCCTAATAAATAAAACCATCAAGTAGGTGCAGTTGGCAATTACTTGATATATTTTTTCTTAGAAATCGCCATGGGGCTTGCATTATCCAGAGATATCCACTAAGTTCTGTTATTAACTTTTTTTTATGTTTTTAAGCAAGTCTAAGCAATTTTTAATGTATTTTTTTTTATAATAATACCTATATTTTATATTATTACCTCTATTTTTAAAGTTATACGTGTCGAGTCGAGATAGATAGTTTGATTTTACCAAACTAAAAAAAATATAAGTCAATACCTCATACGGACATCAGAAAATAGAGGAATTATTAGGAATATAATACTTAAATATATATGTTTAACACACAGACACAGAACATACATGAATGTTCATCATATAAATGATTGTCCTGGGTGGAAATCAAACTCGACCATTGGCGCTCAAAACAAGATAAGTTACGAAGTAATAAAAATTTGATAATCTTCATAAATCTCAATGGCAGTGGCACTTTTTTTTTAGAAATGTATACTCGCGCAACTACTATTTAGAGTAACAACAATGCTATCATTTTAAAGCAACATGTCAAATCTTTCAATCATGTCAATTCTCAAATCAAATCGAATTGGTTGAGATGTTTGTACAAATCTGCAAATGTGATGAACATTTGCAAATTTGTTTATGTACCTACTCAAAATGCAAAAAAGAGCATAAATACTTCTATGCTCGTTATTTAAATAATTCAATTATACAATTTTATATATATTATAATAATACAATTTTAATGCTTCTTTTACTAAGCTTTACGCTCTGGTAACCAGTGTTAGAGTGGAAATTATGTTATGCAAACGTTGAAAAATTATGAAATTATGACTACCCTCTCTGGATTGATAATTTAAGGTGCGAACTCTATATTGTAGCCTCGCGTTGACAATATTTTAGGAAAATACCAGCCTTTATACATTTGATCACAAACCATGGCCAACATTTTGATATTTTTAATTTTAAACTATCTTGGAAAATCAGAACTGCTGGTAGGTACCTTCCGAACGTAATTTTCTTTTTCTTTTTATTTAAGATCTCATTCTTTTCAATTAATTTGCTGGAAATTCAAAGAATGTTATTTACCGAATTTGGGCTGAATATTTTTTAGAAAAGTATTCATTCAATAATGTTACATACGACATGTAGAAAATTACCGAATAGACATTTGCCGATGACTATTTATTGACAGACTGTTTACAAATGTAAAGGAGCAATTTAGATAAAGGTATAGAATCGGAAGTTTAGTACTAAAAACTGAAATTGTGCATAAAAAAAATATCGAATATCCACTATGAACGTTATGAGTATTCTATGCTTTTAAAATGAAAAAAAAGCTTTAGTTTATGAGTGATTTACATATAACATTAAACATTCAACAAGACTTTACTGAGGCCTTTAGAGTTGATCATGCAATTGACGGTAACACAATAATTATTTATTGTGTAACCGTGAATTGCGGAGATTGCAGATTTGCCTAAATAACGAGTAATAAATAACTATCAGATTTATTTAGATTGTATGTACATATATCATTTATTCTAAATGAATCCATGATTCTTGAGAAGTTAAAATTTATATTTTTTCTAATTTTTAAAGCCTTAGTGGCTTTGTAGTAATTTAACAAATTAATATTAATTCACCACAAATCGGGGTTTCCATCGCGTCTTATTAATCGGATATTAGAAATTATTATCTACACTTTAATTGTATATAAACATATGATGTACTATTGATATTAAATTTGTTATTATATTTTTGTTGTATTCTTCTTCCTAATTTCCAAAAAACACGTTTTAGTTGGTTACAAAAAAGACGACAAGATACTTTTCACTTTATAAAAGTTAATACCAGACCTACATACCGTCATTTATGTAATGGCGGATAGTAAGAAGACGCGTTAGGCTTAATCTAATATTAATAAATTAAAAAGTTTGTCCAATTCAAACGTCTACTAATCTTTATACTGCCCGTGTTTTATGTAAAGCGCGTTCGTAAGTATCAGTTTCTTAGGCGCAGTTAGATTTTCACCCAGGACTTGATCGTGATTGTTCTATGTTTTAAGTATTGAAATATAATATTTCTGATACTGATAATTGAAAGAGTTAAAAGCTTATCTTAATATAGCATGTTGGTAAGAAGTAATATATTAAACTTGCACTACCCTAGTTTCCCAATGATTCTATAATAATATAGAAAATGACAGACCCGATGGCGCAGATGGTATTTTGATCCTATCGTCTTCGATCCCCATCCAGGACAAATATTTAAATAATGATATTTGTGTTTGTCCTGTGTCTGGGTGTTAAAAACATGTATTTAAGTATTATATTTGTGATTCCTCTGTTGTTTGATGTCAGTAACACGAAGTGCACTAAGCGACTTACCTACCATAGCGTCTGGTCACTATATGAGATATCGTGTGTGAATATAGAAAATATTATCATAGAATCAGTGTTAGTGTTATCTATATAAACAATAGGGTGGAGAGAAAATATATGAAAATTTAAAAAATAAATGTTTTTCCAATGGCATAGCGATGAAAAGTTGCTTGAAGCGATAAAAGTGTTATATACTAAACAAACATAGAAAATATCACACAATTATCTTCACGTTCTGAGGTGCCCCAGCAGGGATGAATAAGAAACGATAAACATTTTTTTATGTATTGATTATTACAAAAAGTATCCATGAATATGAAAAATACAGTTTAAATATTAAATTGATTCTTCTGTGATTGATTCTGTGATCTCGCTTTTATAATTCTTCGGTATGCCAGATTTCGGATAACTTCCCTGTCATCGCCAAGCATAGCAATGAGGGTATTTTCTGGATGACCGAAATATCCATTTCGTTGAATTACTTTGTCAATGATAGCCTTCATATCGGAGTTCAAATAGGGACTAAGATTAATAGTTTGCCACAAGTGCTTAGCCCGGTCGATAATAATAATAATAAATTCCCACAACATCTCATACATTGACCTGAATCCGTGGTAAGTCGCTTAAAGCACTTGTGTTACGAATGCTAGACAACAGAGGAATCACAAATATACTACTCAAGTACATATATTTAACACCCAGACACAACAAACACAAATATCATCATATAAATATTTGCTCTGGGTGGGAATCGAACCCACGACCCCTGGTGCACAAGTCGTATCTCTACTATCTGCGCCATCGGGCCCGTCACGATGCACGCGGAATTACATTTTATTGTAAACTACATCGGTCCATAAACTTTCATTACGTACGTGGCTAACCACAAATTTTTCTTCAGGGTCAGTTTTTGTAGCATACAACTTTAGAAATCGATTAGCTGTTGTTAGGCATCTAAAATAGTTAAGGAGTCCAGGTTCTATATTAGTGAAATCAGAAGTAAATATACCAATACTGATAGCAGTCATAATATCGTATAGATACTTTTGGTCAGTACTCTGCTCTGTCCTAGTAATTTTTGGTAATATTGTGGGTATAACGAAAAATGCGATTTTGTAATTGAGATCCAATGGCACCTGAAAAGCATTTCGGCTCTGAGTTTTTCCATCTAACTGTAAGAACAAATGTCGCAGTGGTAATTCATTAGAATGCAACTGGCAGGTAAACCACAGTAATGGTCTGTTTAGCTTTTCTTCCATCAGACGAATAACGCCAACTTTAACCCTAGAAGCCCAATCTAGATAATTTTTACCTACACGAAAACTAATAATTGCTTTCTCTTTTGCACACTCCTTTCGATCGCCGTGATTGATCGAACCAACTTAGTACAGCCCGCGAGCCAACAGGAGACGGTCGTATTGCCTTGGTAAGTACCTCCATATTGTAGATATCGTAATGTTGTAGGTCAATTTGGCCTATGTTTAGGCTTTGTGTAACTTTTACACTGGTTTTGAGTTTTTGGAGATAGTTATTTTAGGAGGATTTAACGTTGTTTTAGTTTGTTTTAAAAAAAAATATTGTTTTAGGTAGAAAAACAAGATGGCATCCTCTAGACTCGAGCGTGACTCGGAGACATGCGAGTCAGACTCGGGAGAAGATTGCGTGACTCATGACGAAGTCAATAGTGACGTGGAAGACGAGGTTGTGGACAATGTTGAGTGTTCAAATGAGTCAACTAGCCAAAAAACTCTTCAGTGATGGTACGTCTATTGAATCAACTAATACCGATATACCTCAATCATCATCAGGTAGAATCATAGTATTACCGCAACGTACATTACGCTTAAAAAACATACATAACAAAACATATTTGGAGTACTGTGAAAGGTAGATCTAGCGGTAGGACTTCTTCAATCAATATAGTACGTACAAATAGAGGACCCACACGAATGAACCGGAATATCGTCGATCCGTTACTTTGTTTTCAACTTTTCACCAAAGATGAAATTATAGAAGAGATAGTGAAATGGACTAATGAAAAAATGGTACGAAAGCGAGTAAATATAAAAGAAATTTCGGCAAGTTACAAAGATACTAGTGTCACAGAGATTTGGGCGCTAATAGGAATACTTATATTGACGGCTGTTATGAGGGATAACCACTTTTCCACTGATGAGTTATTCAATGCATCATTCGCTGGTACTGGATACGTTAGTGTAATGAGTTAAGAAAGGTTTGAATTTCTACTAAGATGTCTCAGAATGGACGATAAGTCATTACGGCCAACTCATAGACAGGACGATGCTTTTTTACCTGTTAGAAATATATGGGATATTTTCATCAACCAATGCAGGATAAATTATACACCAGGGTCAAACTTAACAGTAGACTAACAATTGCTAGGATTTCGGGGTAGATGTCCATTTCGTATGTACATCCCAAATAAGCCAGATAAACACGAAATTAAATTTCCAATGATATGCGACGCTGCTACTAAATATATGGTGGATGCAATACCTCACCTTGGTAAGAGTACTAAGACTAATGGCCTCCCTTTTGGCGAGGATTATGTAGGAGCTGACGAAAACTATGCACGGTACTAATAGAAATATTACGTGTGACAACTGGTTCACTTCTCTACCACTGGCTAAAATCTTACTAAAATCTCCATATAATTTGACATTGATCCTTTGGTTCCACCAAAGGATCTAATAAAAGAAAACTCCAGATGCACTAAAAAATACTCGTACCCGTCCGGTAGGATCTTCTATATTTTGCTTCGATGGTCCGTTGACTCTAGTATCTTATGAACCTAAGCCGTCTAAGATTGTGTACCTTTTATCATCATGTGATGAGGACGCTGTAGTCAACCGTATTAATGGAAAGCCAGAATGATTTTATTTTATAATCAAACAAAAGGGGGTGTCGATTCCTTTGATCAAATGTGTTCCTCTATGTCTACTAATAGGAAGACGAAAAGGTGGCCCATGGCTGTATTTTACGGCATGCTCAATATGTCTTTCTTACATTCTTATATTATACACTGCCACAGTAAGCTATCTAACAAAGAAAACCGCTAAGTCGCAAAAACTTTATGAACAAATTGAGCAGATTTGACTCGGCCATGGATGCAACAGCGTCTGGAAGCGATTGAAGCGTTCAGTACGTGACAATATCACTAATATAAAAAAGAGCCTTAAAAAAGAGCCGCAGCCATTGCCAGAGAATACCACTGAAGAACCAGAGCCAAAAAAGCGTCGCTATTGTGGTTATTGTTCTTATAAAAAACAGCAAAACACAAATTCGCAGTGTACAAAATGCAAAAGAGCAATTTGTCGTGAGCACAATATTGACATGTGGCAACACTGTTTATAATGTGATAATCATTGTACGAAACTTGTTGATTGTTTTGAAACATTTATTAATTAGTTAAGAAGAGAAGATAATGTTGATTTTTCTTTATATTTTTAATTATAAGAAGAAAACCGGTCTCCGAAAAGGGTCTCATTTTTTGCCAAATTTTTAAATGTTTACGTATTTTTGTATTTTCAAAGATATAATAAACAGATATTAATATAACTATGCGTTGTTTTTAATTTCATGAATAACCAATAAAAATAAATAATAACGAAAACTAGTCTATTTAATATCAAACTATCCTACATGTACATTTATTTATGCAGGTAAATTTGACCTATGATTGGGCTTTTTAGATTGCAAAATATGATTGGGCTTCTAGGGTTAAAATCTGTTTTGACTACTGTTTCATCGCAGCCAACAACAGCTATTTCACTCAGCTTTACTGACTTAGATTCTAAGTGAGATAATAAAGTGTCTTTAATACCTTTAGCAGTCCCCGACTCACAAGTGACGTGCTTGAAATAGTTGCTTCCTGGTTCTGATAAAATGACATATTGATCTGCTATCTGTCGTTGATAATTTAAGATTTTTTCTCAATACGAACCAAAGTCCTTCCTTCCATCAAAATATAAACCGAGAAGCATTTTTTTGCAGTCCGTTTCTTGTAAAGTTAATCTGACCTTATTTCTTTTACGGCGCAACTTTGAATGATCAACGACGTGACTTAGATCGTTTGGAGAAATAATGCCAACATTTTTTAAGACAGAAGAAGCTATAATAGCAGCGGCTCTATCGGATACTCCAGTACGATCACAGGAAAGGGCTAATGATGGTAAGTTTAAACTCTTTGTTTTCTGAGGTGGTGAACCTTTTAGTTTGACATGTTCTGAGTTTTCGTGCTAAGGACTAGAAGATAATACGGGTGAGCTAGTGCATGAACTGCTGTTTTCGATTGAAAAATCATCGGTCAAAGAACGAGAACAACAAGGTTTGTCAAAATACCTCCTCTTCTCTTTACCTCTCTGTACCGCGATAAACTTTTTTCTTTTCTTTCTTGCTTTCTCTTGTTTTTCACAGTTGCAATCACATCGACACCGCCTATCATCATTTTTCTGTCTGTTCTTTGATCAATTAAGAAACTTGCTTCCTCGTTGAGAACACGACTACCTTTTACACAGTTACAGACTCTGATATAAATGTATTAATCTTTTTTTGGTATTTAACATTAGTTTGACGGCCAAGATATGGTTTCATTAAGCTTCTATATTTGTCGTGGTAAGCACGAATCAGTTGTAGAACTCTTTTTACTCTTACAGTAGGCGGCGACGATTTTTGCCATTTTATAACTTCGTGAGCCAATCTTTTAGATATTTCATGAACTGTTGACTCTTTTGTTGTTTTACCAGGAATTAACTAATCTTTTATGAACAGATAATTCTTTATAACATCGTTATATGTTTGTAATTGCGATGCTGGTAACTTTTGCGGCAAACCAAAGACATGACAGCTCGTTGTTTTTCGTGTTTTAACTTGACTCAATACAAATAATAAAACCTCTAATATTACAGTCAGGAATTGAACTACAAGCATAAAATATGAAAATTACTACTTACCTACAATATATGTCACAATCCCAGTTAAAGATAAACTAATACAATTTGATGCATCAAATAAATTAACGGCAAACAAATGAACTGCTGTAAGCGAGCGAAATTACTAAATGTTACTCGATCAGTGTTTGGGTATGAAGGCGCGGGGAAGGGGTATTACCGCGTCCCGCTACCTAAGAGTCTCAACAACACGCATGTTTCTACCGGTAATAACTGTCACTCAGAAGTTTTATAAAATATTTGCTGTTATAAAAATTTTGGCAAAATTCATAATTTGCCTAAATTTTTCAAAATTTTATGGCAATTGGGGCACTTCGACACATAGCATAAGCAAACTGATTTTTTTTGTGCTTATGTTGACCTAACTTTTACAGGTATACCGAAGCGATAAAAAATAAAAATGAAATCGCTCCACCCTAATAAACAACCTACAAATATAGTCTAAGTTATTCCATTACTCCAACATGTGATTTTCAATTGTTAATAGAAATTTGAAAATCGGAGGAGTAGTTTTTTTGTTAAATCGTTACAAACATAAATCAAATCTTTCCTCTTTATACTATTAGATTAATGAATATTCCTTTATAAACAACATTAATAACTGCTGCCTGATTTTCGAAAAGAAATTGCAGCGCAACAATTTTTTCTAAACACAGGATATATATATATTTTTATATCATATGCATTTATTGCGTTTATTTATACAAATATGTATGCCACGTTTATTTATTTTTTATGTATATATATTGCCTGCACCACTATATATATATATATATTTCAGTTTTGTGTAATGGTTGACTGGGAGATAATGCCATCTGGCATTAGGTCCGCCATTTGTACATTTTGTGCAATAAAGTTTAAAAAAAAATAGGTGGTACATGGTATACACCTTAAGGGTACCGTAAGTTATCCGTCAAAAGCCATATTTTCACATGTGATTATATTGTAGATCTATAAAAGAGGAATATCCCTCTATGCATTACCTACTGTGTTATATATTCTGATAGACCAACTTTAACCGGGTAGCGCGTTTTAAAATAGCTCAGCGGTTTAGCACCTCAAAAAAAATGCGTCTTTGTATTCCTACTTTTAGAGATTGTTTCACTTTAAAGTGAGTCAATCTCATAAATTAGGAATACTAAGACGGATTTTTTTGGATTTATAAAAAGGAACGAATAACCGCTACCGTAGCTTGGGATAATAGAGCTACTGGGACCTGGTAAAATTGACGATTTTCATTTGTGGGTTATGCCCTATAATTTCACACAGGGAGATACTATTCTATTCTACCAGTACCCCACGGCCCCATATCATTCAGCACTATAAAAAATGGAAATACTTCTTGCTTGATAAAATTGACAAAAAAAAATTACCATGCTCGTGCTAGAGAACTCATAGGTATAGGACTCGAGATTCTTTCATTTTATTTTCGATTTTGAGATAACAAAGACATGGCTGCTGTCAAAGAGCATCCCAACCATCGAATGGCCATATAACAGCACGGACCTTTCGCCGATTAAGACCTTATGCTGGAAAATAAAGAAAGCCCTGCGCTAAAATAAATCAAGATGGAAGAGCGACTTGGTTGCGACTACCTAAGCCTTCTCTCGCATTAAAGCTGTAATTGAAAGCAAAGGCGATACAAATGGTAGTAGACGATCTATTTTGCGTGAGAGCCAATGGTAGACGAACACTTCTGCGACATGTATTACAATATAATTTTTTATTTATTTTCATGTGAGGTCTTGAAAAATTTTGAGACACGTTAAAATAAACTTTGTTGATGAATGATATGAATGAGATGAATGTAACTCAAATTGTGGTTTACTTTCTTCTTAACTTTCTTAATTATTTACCCAAATTTACGTCACATTATTTCACGTATTATCTAATTTTTCATACTAGACGAACCTGAGATCTGCGTATTCCACCAAACAAATAAACTCTTCAGTTATATAGTATGCACGCGACTTCTTCCGCGTGAATTAGGTTTTTTGGGTACCATACCTCTTTACCTTAAGTTATATAAATTATGAATGACATGTTTATTTATATCGAATCAATGGTCTGAAAAATAAGTTTCTAACTCTAAAAATAGCGATACTTCCATACAAATTTTCCTCCCTTTCGACCCCTTACAACCCTTATTTAGAATTAAAAAATAGCCTATGTCCTTTCCCAGGGTCTAAAGATTGTCCCAAATTTCAACAAAATTGGTTAAGAGGTTTAAGCAGGAAAGCGTAACAGACAGACAGAGTTACTTTCGCATTTATAATATTAGCAGGGATTAGAATATACATAATATTATTAAACTAGAGTTTGAGAAAACAAAAAACTCTTCATCTTAATAATATTAGTATAGATAGTGTTTAATTTAAAACTTACAAGTAGTTAAAGCAATAGATCAACCTATACAGTACTGCCGAATTTTCGCAATCGACATTAGCTTTTATAAGTGGGCCATTCAATTCGAAATGGTTTGTATAATTTTGACAAATTTGTGTAAGTTTATCTGTTGCTTTGTATAACTAAACATTTGCAGATCGATATTTTACAAGAAAACTATCTTCCGCTCTTGAACTTTAGTAATATTAATATTCAAAATATTTTTATTAACATAAGACTATGTTCTATGTCCTTATAGAACCCGACCTGACCCGACCTCGTTCCGATGTACCACATGTTATTTCCTTGGGCATTGCCAAGTGACTATGGAACGTACAGGCTAACGCATACATACATATAACTTTTAGTCGAACAACTATTTTTTTTGTTTCAAACATGAATATAATGCAATTATAAAACAGGCGCATATTGTCAACTCGATAGTTGCTCGACAAATAATCAAAACGGCATATCGATTTGCAATTGAACCGATGCGTCTGCGTCCGCGTCCACGCCTGCGTCCGCGTCCACGCCTGCGTCCGCGTCCGCCGCCGCCGTCGCGTTTACAGGGGAAGAAAAAGCGAGTGCTTAGCGGACAGTTTAGAGTCGCAGTACGTCGACGAAGAGGTCGAGAGCATTTTTCACGCGTCACCGTTAGACTCGGTCACCATAGATGAGGTCCGCGACGTCATTCGCGATCTGAAAGTTAAAAAAGCCCCTGGTATGGACGGAATAACAAATCGAGTCCTACGTATTGTTCTTACCCATCTCATTTACCTGCTCGTGGCAATTTTCAATGCGACGATATCCAACTGCGCGTTCCCCGACGCGTGGAAAGACGCCGTCGTCATCCGAAAGTCCGGCAAAGATCCCAAGAATCCCACTTCTTACAAGCCCATTAGCTTGCTCAATTCTTTGGCCAAGCTACATGTGCGCCTTATTTTTTCACGATTGCGCGGGTTCGTCTACGATAACAGCCTTATGGCAGACGAACAGTTCGATTTTCGTAACCGACATTCGTGCGTACATCAAATGTACCGCCTCTCGGAACACGTTCATTCGCACCTCAATGAACGTCGCCGGACGAAAGGGACGACGGCGTTGTTCTTTAACGTCGCGAAAGCTTTCGACAGTCTGGCATAACGGCCTAGTTTTTAAGTTCCAATTTCCGTCAGAAGTGGAGGAGTGCCGGACAGACTGTCTCATCATCAAAGACTTCCTCTCGAACCGATCGTTCAGGTATCGCGTCGGGGTTCCTACTCCCGCAGATACCCTATATCAGCCGGCGTCCCTCAAGGATCCGTGCTCTCTCCACTCCTATTCGCGCTCTACGTGAACGACATGCCTAGGTCCCCCGGCGTAGAGCTAGCTCTGTTCGCGGAAGATACGGCCCTGTACGACTCGGGCCCACACCGCGAACCCTTCCCTCTGTTACAAACGCCTCCAGCGGTCAATGTTCTAGGCGATTGGTTCCGCAAGTGGCGCATCGAAGTGAACCCCGAGAAGAGTGCCTCATGCACTTCTCGAGGTCCAATCGGTGCAGTGCGAACAATATGGGCCGCGAGGTGGGAGTGTATAAACTTTTCTGTTGACCCATCCCCTGGATCAATAGAGACAAATACCTAGGTGTCACATTAGATCGGCGTATGTCGTTCGGACCTCACATCAAAATAGTCAGGAATAGGGCCTCATACATATTAGGTAGGCTCAATTTCTCAAGCAGGCTGTCCCTCCGCCACAAGAGGACCATCTACAAGGTCTGCATCCTGGGCCTGGCAAGGTCTGTTCGGTGATGACATACGCGAGCCCCGTATTTGCACACACGGCCCCGTCACATATTAAGACGCTTCAAGTGGTACAAAATAAAATCATGCGGAGGGCGATCGACGCTCCGTGATACATCCGTACCTAATTTAAGTTTGCACCGCGACCTCGATCTGCCGACGATCCGCGAATTTATGAAGAAAGAGTCGCGTCTATTTCTTGACGGGGCATCGATACATGCCAATCCTTTAATAGCCAATTCCGCGAAGTACTTCGCAAGGAAAAACGTCCACGTCCGACATCGTAGACCGCGTCACGATGTCAGACGATTCGCCTGATAGGATCACCGCGTAAATCACAGCCCTTCCCCGCCCTCTCACTGGCACAACGCGATCGCTAACAATGCACATGCAGTCGTATAACAGTACAGTACACCGCGTTCGCCGGCGAACGCGTGCAGTCCCTGCCCATACGAGCGATAACCGACAGCCCTAGAGTTGTCGGGCTCACTCTGTCCATCCTCTTTTGCAAAATTCCATAATTAAATTTACCCCAAAGATCGCAGCCCGAGCCAAGGTCGAGGCTTTAGAGGCACCCTCGAGCGATCGCCGTCGGTCCCGCTCAACCTCGCGAACTTTGAAATTGAACTAACAGTCAATTTGTGTTGCGATGTATTAAAGTGTGCATGATATCGTTCCATTTTGTATCACGACTTTGAATATAATATACCCAATAATGATATAATTTCATTGCAAATTTCCCAGGTTCTCTTGTAACTTAGAATGTAATAACGTATGAAATATATCACTTTATCATCTATCACTGAATATAGACTGTACAAAATATTTCCTTTTCTTATTTCTTTTAAAATGTCTATAAGGCAAGGCATGAACTAAAGCTTTCTTGTTTATTGACATTTGCAGCACCATGACACGGGCGTTGTTAAAGCAGACTAAGAAATTTGTTTCGAGATAGAAAAGCAATGATCGCCTGAATTGATTGTATACACCTTAGTAAACCTCGCTCGGCTCGTAATTAACTTACCTTAACAGTTGAGACGATACAAAAATTACATCTATGCGTTAGCTTTAACGTGCGATTGAGTAGTAGGTACACGAAGCAACAGATCAACCTATACAAAACTGAAAATTCCGCAATCGACATTTTCCTAGTCAAGTTCAAAATTGTGAAGTTATGAGATATGATTTTTCACTTGAAATGTGTGCACATTCCACAGATTATACCATTAGTGATTAGCTATATGTTCAGTTTATATAATAATAGATACATACATAATGTATCTATTATTATATAAACATCCCAATTAATATATATATAGTGATATGGGAAATAGTTATTTACTAGGTTAAACTTATATTTTACTGAATACCACTTAGAATCATAAAAAAAATACCAAATAACTAATCTTAATATCTTTCTAATTAGCACTACTAACCAAGACATTGATAGTAAGCTAAGAATTGCTTGCTCTGTTAATTAAGAGTGACAATGTTGTTTGTGGTGACAGATAATTATAAACAACACAATGAAACTTAACTTTTAATATTAAAATGTTTAACAGCTGGCAAACAATGCTAATAATAAATAAAGAAAACTGCTTCACTGCACTGAACATTTATTAATTCCCATTTTTTTTATAAAATGTTTGAATTACATAATAAAGTAAACTGGAATGAAGTGCCAAAGGAAACTTTATTTGATAAATTTATTTCCACTTATCTAATTGAATTATAAGTATAAAACACCAAATTACTTGTCCTTTACTTTAATTAGATCATTTAGATCTAATGCTACACATATTTCTTTTGAATCTGTACGAGGGTTTCGATCCAATATTTCTGTAATTGGGTAATAATTATCTCGGTTGTCAACATTCCATCCAGAATACTGAAAATGAAAGATAAAGTTATAATAAAATAGTACAAGTAAAATAGTGCCATATGTCTTTGCCTTAAATTATTAAGACATGTTAAATCAGAATCAAACTAAAAACTTATTAGAGACAGCAAGGTTTCTTACCACACAAGTGCATTTGTGTAATATCTTGCCACTGGACTCCATTGGAATGAACTTTTGCAGCAACGCTTTTCCATCTATTTTCCACAAATTCAATTCATCCAGTTTTGAGATAACTGTGTCACCATCCCATTTAACATCAGATTTTAACAGGACAAAATTTCCAGACTGCAATTATGAAAATATTTACAAAACAACACCTAAATTGCTACACAGTAATTTGTTATACTTAGACATAGCTAATTGCTATACAATAACAATTAAAACTTACATGGAAATGCTTTGGTACATCTTTAGATTGACTGGAGTCATTTCCATCCGATCCATTTTTTTCATCATCCGACCCTTCTTCTTCATCCAATTCTCCCTCATCATCCTCGCCTTCCTCATCTTCTTCCCCTTCACCATCACTTTCTTCTGACGATTCTTCATTTTTACGTTTCTTTTTTGAATTATTGAGCGATGGTTTTGATGTGCGTTTGCGGTTGCCGCCACGTCCAGTTGGTTGTTCATTCTGTTTAAAATGATTTGATAATAGTAAGAAAAGCAGCCTATTTAATTCTCAAACATAATGTTAAATTACTGCACAATTACATTTTATTATGGTAGCTTAGTTCAAAATAAGATTTATCGCTTAACCTAAGCGGGTTTTATTCGTCGATGGCATAAGATTGGTTTATTAAAACTACAATGCTTTACTGATGAATTTAACCACAAGTCAATTTGCAAAATATGTTATTTCTATATGCTTTAAAAGATTTTTAAACATTACAGAGTCGGCATCCGGCGTCCAATCTTCTCCTGAATCTTGAAACTCTTCTGGTTCACCTCCACCTTCGGAGCCGTCAGACTCATCGTCCTTCTTGACCGACTTGCGTTTACGCATATTGAATTATGTTTATTAAAAATCCAAAAGGCACGACAATATAAATCTATAAACCCACGCCGCTTGTTGTAATTATCACAAGCAAGCAGTCCAACCAAGCAAGCAAGTCAACGCGATGTACGAGCAAGCCAAAGTATAGACTATAGAATAAAATTATCGGGCAGTAGAAAAAAAATATTGTCTGTGGCAAGAGATGCTGCCAGGCCCACCGAATATAAAGGCCGACAGCGCCACCTGTAAAAAAAATATTTTATTTTTAAAATCTACCAAAAACAAGACGTAATGAACCCTTTCAGTGGGGAGTTCAAAAGTTATTAAAAAGTTTATTAAACATTTTGTCAAATTTACGAGTTAATCCTTAGCCTAGGGTGCACAGAGCGAAAGATCTACACACACAAATCTATAAAAAAAACGATATTAAACCTTAAATAAAGGACTACCAAAATGAAAAAGTCGGTTATGATTTTTTTTGCATAATATATTAATTTAGGTATTAAATAAAGTTAACTTTGATTTTGCAATCAAAGTCAGTCATAAAATTTTTTACTTATTTTATTTGACTTATTGTACTTTCAGGATCTCTGCAAGTATTAAATCATTTCTGTAGTGTGTTTTCATTCGTTAACTGTATATTTTTGCTACCGGTTCATATTTAATAAATAATTTCTTCATAAAAAAATACTTGTAGATTTAAATAATCATAGTTTCTATCTTACACAGCAGTACTCAGATTTTCATTATTATATCCATAAATCAATTTTTGTCTTTCTAATTATTATTGGGCTTGTTCAGATATTCTTATAATCAAGAGTATGCTAATGAATGAGATTTTTTTTTACATTATGGAGTTGAACATGCACTAACTATTAGCCGGACCATACAACTTGATTCTTCATCGTATTTGTTGATTCTGGCCATGATAACTGACTGATCTTCTTGGACTCGGTAATCAAAGTGCCTAATTCTTGCAGATGCTTATTTTAGGTGTAACATGATCAATAATAATCCTATACCAAATTTTATAAATAATTATCAACTGTTTTAAAACAAAGGTTTTTGATAGAAATAATCATTTGATAGAAATTATCAAAGAAGCACTAGCACAAAATACTGGCAAATAGTAAGTTGGATAGAACTGTATAAATAAAAATTAATAAAATAATCAAAATATATTGTATAGTACTTGTAAAAAAAAATATTTCGTAAATTTTATATTACGTAGATACTTATAATCCGCAATGTAAAATTTACAAATACTTGAAAAAGTATTAACTTGTTCAGGTTTGTTTGTAAATGTAAAACTTTTGATTCATTTGTAATATAATGAAGGCATCATTATTACTAGCATTCAAAATGATCCAACCAACAACTTTTTTCATTTACTTAAGATTTAAAAAATATAACGCATGAGATAGGTTTCCGGAAGAAAAAACCAGCATTAAATTCACTGTACCGATATCCGGTTCCCCACAACTTCAAAACATATTGCAGTTATCATATTTACCTGGATAGCTTAAGTAACTTTGTAAATCTCATAATATATCCAGTTGGCATAAACTTAGCTAATCTAATGCCTGAAGAACTTGAAGCCTTTCTACGCCATGTTTTGCATTCTTCTGAACTGTATGCTCTTGCCAGCCCATCTCCTCTAGAAAGCCCAGAAAACCCTAATAGTGGCCCTAAGGCTCTGTATTGTGGGTTGTTCGTGATACCTAGAGGTAAAAAGTATTTGTTTAATAGGGGCACGCTCCCACCAGAAGCCGCAGCTGTGACCTACTCAATCACCACAGTTCTCATGATAACCTGAAGCTAATTGTTAGAAACACTTCCTTGACTTGGCTGCATCAGCACGGTGTTAAGCAGTTGGTCTTCCGTTACTGTATTCCGTAAATGGCTAAAGCAGTCGAGATGCAGAGAATTTTGTTTTTTGGTTTGCATTGGCAGTGTCCACATGCACCCGTTCCACGCTTCGATTACCAATTCACAACAAAAGGATCTTAGAACTGTAAACAAAACAATAGATCAACCGACATAAATATATCGAAATATTTAATTTAATTTTGAATTGAATATCCAGCAATTAAGATTATAAAAATGCGGAATTTAAACTCTTTTGTGTAGATTGGTATGTATGTTTTATAATGGTGTGTAGTGTTGTGTAATAAAGGGTTTTATTATAAATTTTAACATTAAGGAATTTCAAGATCCATAAAGGAAATATGTAATAATGTTCATTAATTAAAATAATTAATGCAAAAAGCGTAGAGTACAGGACATGGGGAACCATGATCATGATTTTATGGAAATTATAATTCATGACATTTTGATCATGTAGATTAAACAAATATTTTTATTGTTATTGTTATCTAATTAGTGAAGTTAAACAAACAAAATAACACAGTCGTAATATATAACTTTTTGTAGAGTATTATATGCTTATGAACTCACTTAGTAGTTTTTCAATTATTGGAATACAACACTGCTTCCTGCATTGTCATATCAGCTGATTGCGTCATTGGGTTTATAGACAATAACGCAAAAACAAAAAACAAGTCGTAGTATCCAGTTTTGCTATATTTTGATTATCTCGAAATTTTCAGTGCATTTTCATTCTCAAGATGAAATTCCAATATAAAGAGGAACACTCGTTTGAAAAAAGGAAGACTGAGGGAGAAAAAATACGCAGGAAGTATCCGGACCGAGTTCCAGTAATTGTTGAGAAAGCCCCGAAGGCTAGACTTGGAGACCTCGATAAGAAGAAGTATTTAGTGCCGTCTGATTTAACTGTTGGGCAGTTCTACTTCTTGATCAGAAAACGCATTCACTTGCGGCCCGAAGATGCGCTGTTCTTCTTTGTCAACAATGTAATCCCTCCTACATCGGCCACCATGGGCTCTTTGTACCAGGAACACCATGACGAAGATTTTTTCCTCTACATAGCATTCTCCGACGAGAATGTTTATGGATATTTTTGAATTCCACGATTTCATCACCAGAATGTGAAATTATATGATCATAATGGTGTAACTAGATTTAAGGCTTAGCTTAATGATTGATGTATTATGTTATAATGGTGATAATTATTTTTAATTTGCAATTCTACAAACAACTCTGTCAAATCACATTGTTAGAGTTTAACATCGGTTTAAATGAAAATATTGCATTGTTTTAATCTCTTTGTTTGGTTTAGGAGTGTGATTATTTCTGTATCAAAATAAATATAAAAAGTACAAAAAATTGCGTCTTTCTTTCATTCTAAAGGTATTAAAGACCTTATTTTATGTGCTAAAGTATGGTTCATATAGTTCATTCTTATATTATGAGACAGGTAATGTCGTGAATTGTTCTATAAACCATCTACTTGGTCTAAATTACACAATTAATAATTCGGAAAACAACATACATATTAGGGAAAATACTATTAATATAATATTTTACTCTGTATGAACAGAACATCATAATATTAACAGTAAATCATTCCTTATACTTTAGATTTTATAGGTATTAATTCTATTCATGCAAAATTATAAAAAAGAAGTATTGGAAACTTGTTTTCATTTTCTTTCCAATAATATCATTTGGAACATGTACACAGCTGTCATAAGATAATAGTAATTAGCAAGTTTAATATGCATTTATGGCAGCCTGTTATTTTATTTTGCTAGGTATTTTATAGACATGTATTGTTAAAATAAATTTTAAATTATTTTTTCGACAAATAAATATGCAAACATTATGTTTTTGATGTGTGTTGGTGTTATTTTTATTATCACAAAATTTTTGTGGTCTGATATCTGTGAAGATACCTTTTGTCAGAGTCTATGTATGAAATGTTAGGTGAATTTATAATTTTTATTATTGTTTTGTTATTAAATATCCATTAGGAGAAAATAATCTATTTCAAAAATTATATTCATAATGACCAATAGGCTAGCGCGATGTCGCCCTTTGTGACCTCTCTCTTGAGGACTATCTGCCATTATTGTTCATTACTAAATCTTGTATTGAGGTGATTCCTATTGAGATAACAATCCCTTTACACAGCATTCTGCCTTATATTACTAATATACTGCTATTACGATTATTAGTATGTACCTACATACTTATATTCTAGTTAATAGTTAGTTAATTTGCTGTGAGGTACCGGCAGAGTAGAATAGTACCTTTCCCTGTACCAGGCGTCGTAAGAGGCAACTGAGGTACTAAAACAGACGGCGGTGTATCCATCCGAAACCAGTGTATTTCAAATATACAGGGCGAGGATGGGCAACAGCATCCCCGTTGCGAATATTACGCTCTGCGAATGCCAAAACATGCCCACCGCGGCAATTATGGGTAAAACTGCCCATATCTTGAGGAGGCCTATGTCTAACAGTGAACTTTCAATGGATGATATGGATTACACTGCTATACAAAATAAATTAAAAAATCTGCGGCAGGGATTTTGTTAATACTCATATTAGACCTTCACGCTGCATGCTTATTTATTTTTGATTCGCTCTGGTTATTGAGATAAACGGAACTAAGAAATAATTGAAAATTTCAAACTACCCTAGAAACATTGTGGTTTATTGATTTGTTTTCAATTACGTTTGTTATCTTTTCACGGATTTATTTGCAACAACTTAACTTTATAGCTATCAGACCCTGTAGTTATCAGTTATAAATCGGTTGTTTTGTGTTAAAGTACATTTTTCCTTTCAAAAACATGAGTTTTCCACGTAAACCTTGTTTAAACGATCCTAACAGTTTTTGCTTTATTTGTGGCAAATTTGGTTTACAAAAGCAAAGAAAAGAGATCACAGAGTTTGTAAAAACAGTCTACCGAGAATATTTCGGGATATCACTAGTAAAAAGGAATAAATATTGGGTGCCAAACATCGTGTGCAAGCCGTGCGTAGAATCTTTGCGTTACTGGAGCCAAGGAGGACGTAAAGGGTTACAATTTGGAGTGCCGATGATGTGGAATGAGCCCAGTAATTACTTAAGCGACTGTTACTTTTGTGCCGTAAATTTTAAAGGTATGAACCGGTACAAAGAACGTACTTGGGTTTACCCGAGTGTGAAATCGGTTACAACTCCAGTATCTCACAGTGATGATTTGCAAATTCCATTGGTTTCAAGACTATCTACATCAAATTGTGATGATTTTGAAATGTTAGAGGGATCAAGCGGTCAGTCGAGCAGTAGTGGAAGTGAGTTCGAAGAAGATGTTTCTAAGAAACCTGGATTTTCTCAAGACGATCTCAATGATTTGGTTCGTGATTTGAATTTACCGAAACTTCCGGCCGAACTTCTTGCTTCAAGGTTGAAAGAAAAACAATGTCTTCAACCTGATGTTATCATTACATCCTTAAGAACCAGAGAGAGTGAACTTCTTCCTTAGTTTTCAGAAAAAGATAACTTTGATTTTTGTAATGACATTCCTGGGCTCCTAAGATCTATGGGTCTTCCTAAATATGAGGCTAAAGATTGGAGGCTTTTTATAGATAGCTCAAAAAGAAGTCTAAAATGTGTATTACTGCACAATGGAAATAAGTATGCTTGCGTTCCGATTGGTCATACTACAAAACTAAAAGAAGAATACTTAAATATAAAAATGGTTTTTGAAAAGATTTCGTACAGACAACATCAGTGGCTAGTTTGCGTGGACTTGAAAATGGTAAATTTTTTACTAGGCCAGCAAGGAGGGTATACTAAGTACCCTTGTTTCATATGTTTATGGGATAGCCGTGCAAGAAACCAACACTGGATTACAAAGATCTGGCCTTTGAGAGAAAATATGGAGGTTGGAAAAGTAAATGTGATAAATGAACCGTTGATAAGCCGAGAAAACATCCTTCTTCCACCCCTTCACATTAAGCTTGGGCTAATGAAGCAGCTTATTAAAGCCCTTGATAAAAATGGTGTCTGTTTCAAATATGTGTGCCAAAAATTTCCAGCCCTTAGCATGGGAAAATTAAAAGCAGCCATCTTTGATGGACCGTAAAAACGTACACTGATAAAAGACACTGAGTTTGTAGCCCATATCACACAGATTAAATCTGAAGCATGGTTAAGCTTTGTGTTGGTAGTAAAAAACTTTTTGGGGAATCACAAAGCGCCGAAATATCAAGAACTAGTTTCAAAAATGCTACAAAATTTTAACAGAGTAGGAGTCAACATGAGCATAAAATTGCATTTCTTACACCGCCATTTGGACCGATTCCCGCAGAACCTGAGTGATTACAGTGAGGAACAAGGAGAAAGGTTCTATCAGGATATCAGGATAACGGAAGAAAGATATCAAGGTCGATGGGACAGCCATATGATGGCTGACTATTGCTGGACCTTGAAAAGAGATTGTCCTGACAAAGTAAATAAGAGAAAATCCCAAAGAAAATGTTTTTCATGATCTTCATTTATTTATTCTAGTTAAAGGTACCCCAAACTATTATTATTTTTGTGTATTTTTGTAAAGATAAACAATAAAAATAAATTTTAAATATATCTTTTGGCCCATTTATTGAAGCATTTTATGGAAAATGTTAGAAGCGTTTATTAGCAAATAATTAAGCAAAAACTGGAGACAATTTGACCATTCTGGTATTTTTCTTGTTATCAGCACACTCGTCTTAAACAAAATCGACTTTAAGTATGCCTTCCGCAAAATGACTGTATAGCAGTGTTATTCTAGTTAATTAGAGCCTTAAATATATTGCTACTACCGGGATTGCGCCGTTCCCCATATATCCCCGCCGTTATTACTTAGTTCTCTCCCTTATTACACCCCGGTTAGCCTAGACACCTGGATATCACCCCTGCGGTCGCAGTCAGGAAACCAGAGGAATGCGCGAGGAGTAAGATAGAGATAGATAAGGGGATAGACAGTAAATTTAGGGTAACCTTGCCGCTGCAATACTGTATACGGGATATGGACGTGAAGGATAAAGTAAGAAAAAAAAATCCCGTTACTACACCACGCTTACTACAGTATCGACAGTGATCTAAGCAGATATGTAACGTAAAAAACAAACAAAATCACAGATATTACGCGTGAGGTACAGAGTAGAATAGTACCAGAACCGACAGATGGCGGTATATTCATCCGAAGTAGTATAGCTCAAATGCACAGAGCGAAGATGGGTAGAGTATCCACGTTGCAAAAGCTGTGGGCAAAATTCCCCCTTTCCTAATACATGAGTTATACCATACAAAAGTCGTCTGCATTAGTACCTCATTTACTCCCATTTGCCTATATCGCCAAATAGCAGTATTCGCATTGCTGTGTTTCAGTTTGAAGAGTGAGAGAGGCAGCGAAATTACAGGGTAATGTGACAAGATATTTTCAATTCACGAGGTTGGCAACGCGCAGTGATATCCTTGTGATATTATGAGTGTCCTGCCCTGGTAACATATAACTTTCGGACAATGAGGCCTGACGTGAAGATTGTTGAGTTGCAGAAAGAGTTTAGTACAGTTTCGACTCTATAGCTATCTCTCTTCGGCCTTCAGACGACCCCAGAATATCATCTGATATTTTGGGGTTGTCTGAAGTCTGAAATGAGGGTGAGGACACGGTAACCCTAAGGTCTGGCAACCTGCTCTACTACGGGGTGGGAGACCAACAGTCCCAAGGTGGTGTCGGATTTCTCGTCCACAAGTCTCTCATTAACAACATAATTACCATCGAAAGCGTGTGGAGTTGGGTTGTATATTCAGAATATCCGAGAGATATTTGCTGAAGGTCATTTAGGTCCAAGCCATACATATGTCCAAGACTCACTTCACTGTTGTTATCGGGGACTTTGACGCAAAGTTAGGCAAACAAAGCGGTGATGAGCTAAGAGTGAAATTGTTTGGATACGGGCAACGTAACTCCAGGAGCGAGAGGTTGGCTGACTTTCTGGAGAAAGAAGGACTCTTTATGATGAACTTTTTTTTTCAGAAACTGCCTCAAAGGAAATGGACTTGTATGAGCCAAGAGAACAATCCACGAGAAATTAAATAGACTTACGTTATCCACAGGGTCAAAACCACACAAGCTCGAGCTTTCAAACTACTTGGATTGCTTGAAGAAACTTGGGTTGGAAAGATGTCTGTTAAAAGACTCTGCAACTCGTCAAAAGACTCAAGAGCTAAGTTAATCCAACCACCCACTATATAACACCCAGGATATCCCAGACATCAGCCTCAGCGAGATTAGAATGGCCCCGAATCAGCTTGAAAACCACAAAGCGCCGGGTGATGACGGAATATCATCTGAGCTTTTAAAAGCGGGTGGAACACCAGTACTTATAGGCCCACAGAAACTGTTAAACATTATCATCCTCGAGGGTATAACGCATGGAACAGGAGCGTGGAGGTGCTTCTTTTTAAGAATAGTGACAACACCTTGTTTCCCAAAAGGCTACCATAAACCACATCTTTACACTGCGGCACATTATACAGTAGACGAGAGAGTATAACAGGCCATTATGCTTGGCTTTTGTGGACTATGTGAAAGCCTTCGATTCGGTTGAACCGTGAGCTGTGCTTGAATCTCTTTAGCGGTGCCATATTGACTATCGGTACATCGAAGTGTTGAAGTGTTTCTATGACAACGCCAACGCAATGGAGTTCAAAGGCTATTCAAAAAGGGTGTCAGACAGGGAGACGTCATATCTACAAAATTGTTTAATGCCACTTTGGGAAACGCCTTCAAGCTCTTGGAATGGCAAAGGATTTGCCTTCAAAATTAACGCCGAATACATCACTCAACTTCGATTTACCGACGATATTGTAGACCATAAAATGCTCGAAGTCCTCAAACGAGTTTCTCAATTGGTGAAGACTAAAGTAATGTGTAATGCCCATCCTACCCCAGTTTTAGTTAAGAACCGCTTCTTGAAGTTTCTGACCCGTACCTAGTTACGAAGTCCAACTTCAAGAAAGAGGTCAATTGCCGTACCCAACACGGCTGGGTAACGTTCGAAAAACTGCGAAACATCTGCTCGTCCGACATACCTCTGGGTCTCAAGTCGAAATATTTCGATCAATGTGTGTTACTAGCGATGACCTATGGCAGCGAAACGTAGTCTTATGTAGCGGTGGAGATGGATAGACGATCTGACTAAAACCACAGGATCGTGCTGGACACAGGCCGCATACAACCGGTCTTATTGGAGATTACTTAAGGAGGCCTATGTTCAGCAGTGGACGTATTATGGCTGACATCATAATGATTACGAGCGTCTTTAGGCTACGATGACGCTTACTATAACGCAGACTGTAGTAACAAGCATTGTTTGTCGCCCTAATCAAATAAAAAAACAAATGTGGAAAGATGATGCCGTAATCAAAACCGTCAAGCTTGCTCTACCGACATACAGGCAATGTCTGCCCTTTGTACACGACGCAAGTAGTCCTTGGCCGGAGAGAAGACGCCTTCGCAATTCACAGCGACTTCATCGCGGCCATCCCAATCTCCTGTGTCGAACTCCGAAACCCTCCATTTCCTGGCGGTGGAGGCAAGAGACGCCATCCACCGCTGCAAGCTCCAGAACAAGACCGTCTTCTTGTTCTCAATAAAAGCCCACGCAGGGTTGGAGGGTAACGAGAGAGTGGACTCACTCACGGAAGAACTTAAAGTCGAAAAGGAAACCCAATTACGATAGGTGTCCAATCTTAATCGTCAAACTCACAAGGATTGGAGGTACATTGCCAATCCAACGGCCGCAGTAACTAAGATGCCCCGTGCGCGATCAATGCATACAGGACAATACGCGATATAGATATGACAAAAGAGCTGGCACAGGCATAACGGGGCATAGAGGGTTCTACAAGTTCTTGACTAGGTTTAATTGCAAATGGAAGCAGTCATTCGTGTGACAAGGAGATTAAGATTTATAAGAAATAAGATAGAAAAGAGATAAAAGGTAGAAAAACTTTAAGAAAAAATGTAAAAATAACCGCGAGGACTGGTTTAAGCAAGAACGTAATTGGCGTGAACGAGAACGAGACCCCACGAGGGTAGAAGAGACAAAATATATTTCGAAAATAAGACCAGATTGATTAGGCATAAAATGTCCCTGATATTAGATGTTAGCACTTCGGAGTATGTAAGGTGTGAGTTTGAGAGATAGATTAAAGAAAAGTCCCACCGGAAGCTCTAAAGAAAATCCTTCCTATTCTTTATTACTCCATCGAGTAGCCTAATGTTACAATGAGAACAACTTTAATCGTGTAATCTATAGTTACTCCTGGGAAAAATAGAGCACTGGTGGCAATCTCAAAATTCCACTTTATCACTTGCACTCATAATACAGCGAATTGTTACAAGTATGCAATTTTTTCCGCTAGTTTACTTCCCAATATAGGATATCTATAGGATTAATTACTTTTTGGAATTTTGCACTGAAGTCATTGTCGTCTCAGCATTTACAATCTAGTACCAATAGCATAGCATTAGCAATTGTATTTTTATAAATATCTTGCACATGATCATAAAAAGACTATGCTATTTCCTTCTTGCATAAAAAAACCTTCCGATTTGCATATAGAAAATCCACTGCAACCTTGTAAAAATACACAGCCCACTACTGTGGCATTTTAATTTTGTTCATAATTTAATTAAAATATAAAACAGTTAAGCTTTTTTGTCAATATATTATTGTTAAATAACGAATGTTTATAGTGTAGTAACTGCTTGTTACTACTTGTAGGTATGTAAAAACTTAGTAATTTATTTATTTATTTACAGATTACTGTCATACGTACTAATATTTAAAATAAAATATAATATGAACTAGACGGTAGCCTATGAAAAAGTAATATCAAGTGTCTGTACGAGTATTTATGGCATTATCTGTAATTTTGGAATTAGGAATTCGATAGTTTTTATGTCTCATCGTATGTCTTTTCCAGGAGCCAATTCGTAACTATTATTTTAAACTCATGTTTAGTTTTCGGTAATATGTTATAAAGTTTTTTGTTGAAGTGGAAGTGAAAGTTTGTTCATGTATTTTTGGCAAATATGTAGAAGAATCTATGTGAAAACGAGGTACACGATCGTTTAACATTAAATACCTTATAGTCTTGCTAATTCTTATAATAATTTGCGCACCATCAACAAGAGTATGCTGCTTAAGTACCGTGTAGAGCATGAAGAGCTGCCTGACCGTAAGGACCTTTGTTTCTTCATATAGTGATGTTGTTGGGGAAAGTCTCAGTTTGAATAAGCATATCTTCAAGATTAGTATCTGAGCCTTTTAGTTCTATAATTTGGTCTTCGCTGCTCCACCCCAAGACATTATACAATACGATGACTAATTAAGCTAGTATCAAATAAAATATAATAAATTGAGCTAAAAAAAGTTATAAATAATGGGCTTTATTTTGACAATCTGTAAAATAAAAATACCTTAATATACACTCATTTGCAAAAAAAACGGGCACCTAAGCAATAAAACATTTCAAAAGTTACTATTGGTATGTTTGATAATTATAGGTAGTTATACTTTCACAATTTTGTAAATTACTAAGCAAGTAATCGTTTTCGTCAGTATTATCAAATTATTCATTATACAAAATTAATGGGTTTTAATGCTAAAGTTCACTAGAAGTGTATGCTTGCTAGTAATATGCTCGTGAGGTAAAAGTTAACAAAGATTTTTGTTTGTATTTTCTTTAATAAAAAGTAAAAGCAGATAATTGTTTAGTATCGAGTGTGACCCCCTCTAGCTGAAATCATAGCTTCAATTCGTCTGGGTATGCTAGCGAGGATATCCCGGATACTTGCTTGCGGAATACGTTCCCACTCCGCGGTAATCACATTCTTCAGCTCACTGATGGTCTGCGGAGCCGATTGTACTGATCTCACGCGTCGTTTCAGAACGTCCCAGACATGCTCTATAGGATTGAGGTCGGGACTTCGAGCTGGCCAATCCAAACGACCAATGACGACCACTTGCATATACGCTTCCACATCGCCAGACCGGTGGGCGCGAGTGCTGCCGTCCATAAAAATTGAGTCTTCGCCTAAAGCGACCAATGCGGGTTGTGCATTTTTTTTATTTTTATTTATTTAACTTTATTGCACAAAATGTTACAAAATCTACAAATGGCGGACTTAATGCCAGATGGCATTATCTCCCAGTCAACCATTACACAAAACTGAAAAATATATATATATAGTGGTGCAGGCAATATATATACAAAATAAATAAACGTGGCATACATATTTGTATAAATAAACCCA
>JACJUM010002971.1:9667967-9795478 GCA_020976665.1 Heortia vitessoides
AAATAGGGTTATAAAGTTAGAGAAGCAGCATCAGTTAATAAAGTACGGAGACAGCGTTTCAGGTTAAATTTGTTTGGGGATTGCTTAATATTCAACGGAAGCTCGTTCCAGAGTCGTATAGCTGTCACTGTAAAAGAGTTTGTCAAAAAACTAAGTGATGAGAAGGAGTTAAGAGCGAAAGAGTATTAGAAGAACGGAGATTACGTTCGTGAGAGGAAGATAGGAATTGGAATCTGTCCTTTAAGTAAATTGGTGCGTACGGATCAAAAAGTATTGAAAATAGTGTGGTTAGAACTCGAATTTTGCGACGTTCTCGAATGGGAAGCCAGCTGAGAAGAGAACGGTAATGGGAAATATGATCGTATTTACGCAAACCGAAAATGAAACGAAGACAGTTGTTTAATAGACGATCCAATTTATTAAGGAGTTCTTGAGAGATATTAGTGCAGCACACGTCACCATAGTCAATTATGGGTAAAACCAAGGATTGAATAAGAAGGGTTTTGGTTTTAGTAGGAAGAAAATATTTTAATCGATAGAGAGCACGAAGCGTTCCAGTAACCTTACTGCTGATTTCATTAACATTTGTATCCCAGGTTAAGGAAGAGTCGATAAATAGGCCAAGATTCTTAACGCATGTGCTGTAGGGCACTACCACGTTATTAAAAATAATTACAGGTACATTTTTTAAACTGGACAATTGCCGTTTGCTGCCCAAGATAATGGCTTGAGTCTTAGACGGGTTCACAGAGACACCAAACTTTTGTGACCAGTTTGTGATGTTGGTCAAATCAGCATTAATCCGAGCAATGGCATTGTCCAGGTCATTGCACTCTACCTGGGTGTATAGTTGAAGGTCATCAGCGTATAGATGATAAGAGCAGCCAATAGATTTGGTGACAAGGCTTATGAAAAGGGAAAATAATAACGGAGAGAATGCCACCTTGCGGCACACCAGCATCAATTGTCACCCACTGGGACAAATCATCTCCCAGGCGCACCGCTTGCTGGCGTTCTCGAAGGTAGGATGCGAACCATTCCCGAACCGAATTAGAGACCCCGACGTAAGAGAGAATAGAGAGGAAAACTTCGTGATTGATAGAGTTGAAGGCGTTGGAGAAATCAATCAGAATTAAGACCGTAAGGCGGGAGTATTCCATTCCAACTCTTACATCATCCAGGATATTTAGTAGAGCTGTTGTAGTGCTATGTCCTGTACGAAAACCGGATTGAAAGGGACTTAAAAGGGCGTTTTGTAAGACATGGCTAGAGCGCTGTTTGTGTACAGCTGCCTCGATAATTTTAGAGAGATATGGCAAAATAGATATGGGACGAAATTGATGGGAAGAAGTAGGGTTAGGTGTTTTAGGAACCGGGATAACATAGGCTTTGCGCCATATACTGGGAAAGGAGCCATGTTGTAGGGAGAAATTGATAATGTGGGTCAATGGTGGTACAATAAAGTTAAGTAAAGATCATGCGGTGACTCAAATCATCATAGCCAACAGCATTGGATTTGAGAACTGAAATAGTTTTAAAAGTCTCATCTAAGGTTATAGGAGAAAAATTGAACACATTAGCTGTCGGACGTGGCAAGGAAGTGATTAAAGTTATAGTTGACAATTTTACAACGGGATCTAGTGTGGTAGTTAAAGAGAAGTGTTTATTAAGCTTGTTAGAGGAAATAACAGAGTAAGAATCGGGAGGGTTTAAAGACTTCCCGAGACCCTGAGAATGCAAAAACTTCCATACGTTTGCCGAAGATGATGATTGGACATTGTCGTGAATAAATCTACGTTTGGCTGATCTTACCAGTTGATTACAGCGATTCCGAAGTCTTTTGTATGTATTTAAATTAATACATACAAAATAAATTAATAAATTCACTGTCTCTTTGAGCCATGGCTTTACTAATATCACTAGAAATCCAGGGAGCAGGCGGACGTTTAAGACTAATCGGAAGAATAAGAGCGTGTTTGTCAAAAAGCTGTAACACAGAAGAGTTAAGAATGTTAACTTTGTCATCAATGGAAGACGCTTCCATTAATGTTGTCCAATCAAGTTCCGCAGCACCCTGTTTTAGTTTTTCAATATCCAGTTTTCCAAAACTTCGCAGATATTTTATTTTAGGCTTGACCCTAGGTGGCTTTAACTTGTAACTCAGAAAAAGAAGGTCATGTTTAGAGAAACCAGGAGCTGGCAATTGGCCATGCTTAATTACCAAGTCAGGAGATGAGGTAATCATTAGGTCTATGAGGAGGTCAAACGCGTTTGAATTGTGGTGAGTTGGGTTTGATGGTAGAAGAGAAAAGTCAGTAGATTGAATGATGGATTGGAGTTTAGAGGATCGAGCTGAGGATTTAAGCATATTTGTATTAAAGTCGCCCATGATTATATGGTGTGCGTGCTCACTAGAGATTGATTCAAGGACAGACTCAAGAGTGGAGAAGTAGTCTATAGAAGGTGGACAGTATACGACTCCAACAACAACCTTAGCACCGTCAACTGATACTTCCATAAAAATATATTCCACAGAATATGTGTAAAGAGATGGAGATATACATATGACTTTATAACTAATATCGCAGGTATATAGCTACCCCACCTCCACCTTTTCTAGTGCGATTATTTCTTATAAGAATATATCCAGGAAGGCTATAAGAAGTAGAAGGGAGAGCTGGCTTAAGCCAACTTTCAGAAATAAGTAAGGCGTGGACAACATCAGAGCTAAAGATTGTGAAAAGTTCCGTGTAGTGCTGAGGAATGCTTTGAGAATTAATGTGACAAATATTGAATCCGTTTATAGAGCTTGAAAGTACCGACTTAAGGCAATCACAAAGTAATACGTGGGAGTCAAGTGAGTCATCAAATGAATCGGATGAACTGCTAACATTGGTTGAAATAAGTGAAACGTCATCTGACATCGATTATATATGAAGATGTACTAAATAATTTAAATAATGTGTTTATAAAAATAATAACGATTAAGACTAAAAAAAAATAAAAATAATAATAATAAAAGTAATAACAATTGATAAAGCAATAAATTAAAGAACAAAGAATAGAATGCTATAAGCATAGAATTGCACTGTCCGCTTGGTGACTATTAGAACTGAGAACTGATACAGATGCACATAAAACATTGAACTAATTACAATTATCAAAAAAAAAAGTAAAATAATAATACAAAAATAAGGGAAAAGAAATAACAATTTAACCACTTAAAACGAAACGTTAGTAGTTGGACAATGACAGTTGGTTGACAGTTCCACTATGACAGAATAGTGAAACAATAACAAGTAATATTATATTAATAACAAACTACTTAATTGTTTATGTGAGGTAGTAAAAAATGTTAACATATGACACTAAGACAACCAGATAATAGCTGTATTAACCTAATTACAGATAAATCCCATGCACATCAACAAAAATTTACAAACATAAACCACAAGAACGAAAGCAGCACTTAGCAGATTATAAGTAAGCTGCTTTTTTTACACGAATCGGGCGCTTGTTTCTTGTATGAAGAGGCTTGTTTGTCACGGAACTTTGGGTTGCAGGCACAGCAGTGGTTATCTCAGACGTGACATCGGTTGGACCCGAATCAGATGGAGGCAAATAATTCAGCACCAGTGATTCCAAATCCTCCGGTGAAGCAACGCGCTGTCTAGACCCATCAGGGACCTTGACGTAAATGTTACCGTCTAAGGTCCATGAGTTATGGATACCAAATCTGTTACGAGTATTGATAAAGAGGGATTGTCGTCTCCGAGTGAGAAACTCTGACAAAACATAGGAAGTACCCTTTAGTAAGGATTTCTTTTGCCAAACAGTTAATTTCTCCTCAGTATCAGTGAAACGCAATATTATGGGACGCTTCTTACCGCTTCCAAGCCGATGACAGGTACTAAATGAGGATTGTGAAATGTGATAGACCCAGATGTTTCTGGAGGATTGTGGACAACAGCAGAAATTTTCTTCTGTGCCTCATCTCAATCACATCGACAGTCTTGGTCAGTTCAGACAGCTGCAACTTCATGGATGACAAAATCCCCCAGGTATGTTCCTTGAATGCCATGAACTCAGCACTAAGCTGAGTTAGGCTGCAGGCTTGAGGTAATGTAGATTTTGCAGCTTCGAGATGCTGCTCAAATTCGGTCATCCTCTGCATTAGTGTCTTCTCCAGGACCTTCTGTGACTCAGCCAAATCGGTGTAGCTTGCCATTGCAATTGAAAATAAATATTTGATACAAAAAGTTGTAGTCACCTGCAGGTATATGCAATTCTATATTAAACTAGCATGGGGAATGCTTACTACTATCTATGCTAAGATTTGTGCTTCAACTATTATTCTGAGCACAGTCTTTGTTTGTAAATATGATTTTATTTAAATTAAAACTAAAGAATAAATTAGGAGCACAATGTGTTAAATATCTGCCTACCCACCAAAAAAAGCATGAGAAATTAGAACTTCTGTTATGTATCGATGTCCAGTCAGTGATCCGTTTTCAATGAAGACTAACTATGTACGATCCATTGATTTATTCCTGCCCAAAACATAACAGAGCCCCCACCATAAGATGTGAATTCTTCAAAACAAGCCTCTGCAACGGGTTTTCCTCGTCTTCGTAGCACTCGCCGACGTCGATCTTCACCGAACAGAGATATCCTGGCTTCATCGGAGAACAATACCCTATTCCAGTCTTCTTCTTCCTCCAGTCCATGACTCACTATTTCGAGCAAACCTAAGCCTGGTAACTCTGTGCTCACGGAGTAACTTAGGGCCGCGGTCAAGGCGATGACTGCGTATATTGGCCGCGAGAAGCCTTCCTCCTGACCGTCCATAGACTAATATGCACATTTCTTACTTCTTCGAGGTTGTTCTTAAGTTCCACATACGAAAACTTGCGATTTCTCAATGCGCGACTCACAAGAAAATGATCGTTTTCTTGTGAGTTGGGTACATGGTTTTCTTCCAGAACCAGGCCTTCTCTCGACGGAACCGGTGTCTTGATACCGCTGCCAGGTCCTTTGAACCGTCGAGCGACTCACACTTAGCCTCTGAGCCACGAAGCATTGGCTGCAACCCTCTTCGAGCAGCGCCAATAATTTTGGTAGCTTTTACCACTTTCTCTAACATTATTGATACAGCTAAACAGAAATAAATGAAACTTTGACAATTAATAATACGAGATAAATTCATAAAAATTGACTAAGTTATGAAAACCGATATCTTTTGGAACTTCGCACCAAAAATGTAGGATAAAAAGTGGTTTTCTGTAAAAACGAGCATCAAACGAAAATTTGAATTTAGAACGTACTGTTCTAAACACCACGGCATTTTTAAAACAGGCCAATTGATTGAAATCATTTTGGTACCGTATTTTTTTAAAGAATTAAAAACAAAACCGCCCGGATTTTTTTAAATGAGTGTATATGTAAAACAGGTACACATTGTGTCGATTCACTGTGCCCACTTTAAAAATGTCATAATACCATTAATACCCCTCATGTCATATATTAATGTAATAGCTGTTCCTGACTAACTGTCATATGAGACCTTAATAACGACCTTATACATATAAATAATTAAAACTTCTTAGAACTATGAAAAAAATCTTACGTTTTTTTTTCTTTTGTATTGACAAAACATAAATAAATTTCTACTGCACCGTATACTATGCTCCTGACCAAAACATTATCAAGGGTGGGGCAAACTATATCTGAGAGGGAATACTGCATAAAAGAGACGAAGATCATATGCAAAATACACACGTAATTACTACGTGTGAATTTTGCATATCATAGTTCAAACTGCATCTTATTATGCAACTAAGTGACTTTTAGAATTATAGATGATACTATCTATATCTTTAATACTTTTTTTTATTATTTGTATACAGTCCACGTGATAGTAAGCGACTCGGCAGCTTACAGATGCTCGCAATATCACAAAAGTATAAACTAGCGCGTTGCCAACCTTGTGACTTTATGGGTAATATGAAATAATATTTTTAAGTCACATTACCCAATAATTTTACCTCTTCAGCAGTGCAGAGGGTATCCAGTGTACATGGTGTGTTCAAAACTTGTGGCGGTGGTGAACGTGTTTAAATTTTCAACATATTATTATGAGGCTTGGCCGTGTGGTACCAGCAGAGTAGAATAGCACCTTCCCCTGTCCCAGGTTTCGTAACAGGCGGTACCAGAACTTACAAATGGCGGTATACCTATCCATAACAGCATAATATAGCTCAAATGCACAGGACAGTGATGGGCAGCAGTACCCACGTCGCGAAGCTGCGGTGTGCAATTGCCAACACGCTTGCCCAACGCGGCAATTATGGGCAAAGAAGTCCCTTTCTTGGGGAGGCTTATGTCCAGCAGTGGATTCCATAGGCTAATATCATTATTATGACGCTTATAGCATGGAAGCTTTTCATATCTTCTTATAGCATAAAATTCATTATATTTATTTAATGTAGTAATTGTAAGAGAATAGTATTTCAGTATTTTGTACTCTAATCAGTTCTTAACTTTCTGTGCGTGACAGAGAGAAAAGATATAACCACAACAGTACTTAAATATTTTCTTATTATTCATATATCATACATTTCACATATCATTCGGGGATTGAAACACAGGTACTAGTTAAAGACATTAATAGGTACATTCAGTTTAATTTTAATTAATTTCTACATAAGTATTATCATTATATTATTAATATGGAAATGTTTGTCTTAAGTCCTAAAATATATATAACCTGTAACTACGCCTTATAACGAACATACATATAAAGTGAATGCTCGTCAAATCGTTACAATATTTTTGCTGATTTATTAACGCTCTAATTCTACCAAATGCCGTTAGCGTTTACATGTTTGTACAAGTAAATGCTAACGGCATAACGCCATATTCGCTAGAATACTCATTTTAGGTATCTTAAGATTCATCTTGATTGTAATTTATATATGACAAAGAAAAAATATTGAAATCGGAAAACACTTGACTTTCATTTTATTGGCGTATGTAATACATAGTAGTCTATAAGAATGACTCAGTAGTATTTACGAAATCTACATGTATGTACTAAATTAATATAATATGTCTTATATGATGTATTCGCATTAACAGCAAAGATATCTTCACATCGGTCCTTCTAACAATAACTAGATATGCGCTTACTAAACTAGAAAAGTCGTAATCTTAATAGGAAAATACATTATTAACAAATTAAAACCTCATGTAATTGTGTGATCTTCGCGACGGCCGTCCTCGGGAGCGCATGCCGCGACCTCGTGCGCCACTTTCACTGTCTGTAACGAATAATATTTTTATTGTACATATATATTCGCAAGCAGACCTTATATTCTAAATAGTAGCTACTAATTACGGCCTTTTTAGCCAATCTATTCTTATCTTCCAGACATTACTAATAATTTATTATTTGTGCTCAAGAGACACCTATGATTTTTATGATCTATACCTGTATATTTTTTTATTTGAATGAAAATATCTATACAGCAAATACGGAATTACGATAGTTATATAAATTATTATTATATCTTCTTACTTGTACATAATAAAAAGGGCAAATTACAATATTAGCGAACGGTAATAAAGACTGCAGATCAATCTGAAAATTTTCAATATAATTTTAACTTATTGTTGATACTAAATAAATACAGGTATGGAAACGGTATTATTGAACAAAGTAACTTATTTAAAACAGGTTCATATTATATATTTTTTGTATCAATTATTTTTGTATTCTGTATTAATTGGTAAGGCCAAACTGGCACTTGAATTTCGATTTTATTTCCTTAACATAAGGTTTTAGGTTATACCAATAGAACGATTCAAGCATTCTGTGTTATAAAGGACATGGCTTATAACGGCATTAAGAAATGAATCAAATAACTACTTATTTATTTAAAGGTCGCATCACGTAATATAAAAATCAATGCAAATTTTCTTTTTCGGCACGTATTTTTTTGATTACTTGTTTTTTAATAACAATTTAATTATATTCAGGCATATAACGTTATCGATTGTTATTTGTATTATCGCATAACGTACCTTCTATAATATATGTATAAGTTTTCGATAAAAACGCAACAAGTATCAAATATGCCCTGTTCGTTGTTATGTATGTATGTTGAATCAATTTAAAATAAATTTTTGGTAAATTTTACTTTTAACAGATTTTTATTATTTTATTCATCATCGCAGTTCTGACATCGTCTTAAACATCTGACTGGTCTGTTCTTAATTTTTTTGTAATGGTTATACAATGCATTAAGCAAGTCAAGTTAGCAACCTTGCATCAAGCAATGCCCGCACTGTGAGAAAGTAAGCCAAGGTGAATTCAGTAAAGTCGCGGATATCGTATTATTGTGCATTTTTACATTATTTATTTTTTCATTATTATTTAAGATAATTATTTGAGTTCTGCGTTTATAAATTTTTTCAATATTAGCTGTATTACTAAAATTATGAACGTATAACTTTACATATTATTTAAAAATTATGAGTCTGCATACAGAAGATTTTATTTACTGCGATCTTTGTTAACGTTTGCCCAGCAATGTCAAATATTACCGAAACCCTAAGCCCCTAATGGGCAACAAATTAAATTGATGGGCTCATTTAGGCACAAATATAAGCTATAAGCTATCTTTTTGTTTTGTTTGTTCAATCACAGATACAGAAATTTCTGTAAAGATATACTTAAAAGGTAAAAGAGAGATATGATTTTTCGGAGATAAACCTTTAAAAGACACATGGAAAACGATCAATATGATAAAAAACAAAAACATCAAAACAAACACTCAGCAAAAGATTTACTTCAGAATACCTAAGTATAAATAGTATTAATATAATTTTTTACGATATTGGTCAAAGCTTCCACAGAAAATAAAAGAGGAAAGAAAAACTGTGTTGAAAATTATCATCCAATCTCTGTTTTAACAGCTCTATCTAAACTACTTGAAAAATTATAAATACACGCTTAATGCGATTAATTAAGCGAATATTTATAATTTTTGGCGCCCAGAAAAGATTCTTGCTGATTCGCAGCACGGGTTTCTGCCAAACAAATCCTCTAAAGATGCGGTACTGCATTTTACGAACAACATTGCAAGTTTTCTGGTGAGTGTCAAGATATGTATAGGTATATTTTTAGTTCTGGCCAAGGCTGAGATAAGAACGGATTGGCATACAAGGTGAACCTTTGTAACTATAATTTTTTCTCACCAAAAGGTACCAGACTAAAAATAGCAAATCATTTACGCTGATCGCTACCCGTAACCTGTGGTGTAACACAAGGAAGTGTGTTAGGCCCCAGTCTCTTCCTAATATATATAACCGAACTCTGTGTTTATGAAACACCTAATGGAAAAATTGTCTCATACGCAGATGACACTGCACTGATATTTCAGTGGGAGACTTGGGCAGAGGTACACATCGCTGCGGGACAAGGTCTTTGTCAAGTGTCATTTTGGCTTAGTAAAAAAATCCTCCTCCTTAATTTAAATATTAGTAAATCAATCAATCAAAATAAATACCTATCATTTTCTATAAACAATTCTACAAATCAAAGTCCAGATCTTCAACTAAAAATTCACGATTACAATAACATGAACACAATCCTTTGCTCCTGTCATAAATAAAAAAAAAAACTATACTCCTAGTTCATACAGACTGCTGGGAAACTGCGAATAAATATACTGCGGGTGCATTATCTTCTGTCAAGAAATAGCTGGATGACAATTTTTTAACTTTGAATGAACGCGGGTAGTTCGGTTAGAAATATCAAAAAGACTAAAATAAGTACTAGCTACATCCATCATTACTGTACACACATGCTAGACCAGAGTTATATACCCATAAGGCGTGATCATGTGGGTGATGACTCTTAAAACTGTCAGTAGCATCAAATATATGGGAGTCCATTTGGATGAGTCATTGAACTGGCACGTTCAAGTCGACACAATTATTGCAAGAGTTAGGAGACTCAGGTATAAGTTGAAACATTTACGCAATTAAGCCGACCGCGATTCTCTACATACAGTTCATACTAGACTTCGACCGTCCATTATCTCGTATCCTCCCGCCATCCAGGCGGGATGAGGTGGAGGAAATAAAACCTTGTGAATCAAACAAGAAAGGGCACATCAACCCGTTTTAAAGGTTATGACATGTAAGAAGCTAATGTTTCCAACAACTAAACTATGCACCGAGTGCGGCGTCCTTACCGTAAGACAACTAGCGATACTACGTATGGTACTCCAAGACATTCATATTTGCCATACTATCACGCAATTGCATCCAGACGCCAAGAAGCCGGCAAAGTACGCCCCCTAGTTGAATTCCGTACGTTTTGGGCACAACATAAACACAGTGTTTAACTATAGTTTAGTGCAAAACTATATAATAAAATTAACAAACCAATATTTACTAAAAAAATATTAAGAACTTACTCTGGAATATAATTAAATGGAGGATATAATTAATAAAAAATAATAGAGGATATATATTTACCCATACACACAGATATACTACTACTACATGCACCAGCATGCACTCATACTCCATCATACACACACCTACTCAAACATACACTCACAGAAAACACTCGCTTGTACACTCATTTACTGTTATAAGTATTAATTATAACATCAAGATATTGTTTTTGTAGTACCTCAGGAAGAGTGGACACCGTTACTGCTAACTACGACACAGGACTTTCCTAGTTTAGTAAAAATTCCAAAATTGTGAACATATTTTACTTCCATATGTGATTGTTTTGACTGTGAATCAATTTTTAATTTTAATATATAAATATGAATACGTATAATAAGTAAAGAAAAACCCAGAGGTACCTTGTATTGCAATTAGATGACGTTTTGGGATGGTGTGCACAACTTGCAATTTTTACATCGGATATACGCAAAACTACATGGATATTCAAGAAATTAAGAAACATTCCTAAACCATCCTTGCTAAGATCTTCAGGTATAGGCAAACGGTTAAAATAATTATTTTGTATTGCTTGGCAGTTTTTAAAGAATTTTTTATCGATCGCACAGTCGATTTGTTGATATTGAATGATTGTTATATAGATCTACGGCGAAACTTGTCTGGGCTCTCTAAGGCGAAAGCGGTCAAGCATTTCTAATTTCATTTCAATCGGTAACACTAATGTTTTTCGTGTCGAAATTCGTTTTTCATTCTTTATTGTCGACATTATAAAAAGGAAGACAGCGGTTCTGACGTATTAGCCGATCACAATTTTTGTAACTAATTAAAAAAATTAACACTAAAACACGCTAAGTGGCTCTTACTAAAGGACGTCGAATAATGCAATATACACTCATTTGCAAAAAACAAGGTTTTCATTTTAATTCTTCTTTAAAAAATACGGTACCAAAAGGATTTCAATAATTTGTACATGTTACTGGCCGGTTTTAAATATGCCGTGGTGTTTAAACAGTACGTTCTAAATTCAAATTTTCGTTTGATGCTCGTTTTTACAGAAAACAACTTTTTATCCTACATTTTTGGTGCGCAGTTCCAAAAGATAATATCAGTTTTCATAACTTTTAGTAAATTTTTATGAATTTATTTAATATTCTTTATTGTCAAAGCTTCATTTATTGCTGTTTACCTGTCTCAATAATGTTAGAGAAATTGGTAAAAGCTACCAAAGTTATTGCGCTGCTCGAAGAGGGTTGCAGCCAATGTATCGTGGCTCAGAGGCTAAGTGTGAGTCGCTCGACGGTTCAAAGGACCTGGCAGCGGTATCAAGACACCGGTTCCGTCGAGAGAAGGCCTGGTTCTGGAAGAAAACCATGTACCCAACCACGGGATGATCATTTTCTTGTGAGTCGCGCATTGAGAAATCGCAAGTTTTCGTATGTGGCAAAGGACCTGGCAGCGGTATCAAGACACCGGTTCCGTCGAGAGAAGGCCTGGTTCTGGAAGAAAACCATGTACCCAACTCACAAGAAAACGATCATTTTCTTGTGAGTCGCGCATTGAGAAATCGCAAGTTTTCGTATGTGGACCATAAGAACAACCTCGAAGAAGTAAGAAATGTGCATATTAGTCTATGGACGGTCAGGAGAAGGCTTCCCGCGGCCAATATACGCAGTGATCACCCGGCCCGCGGCCCTAAGTTACTCCGTGAGCATAGAGTTGCCAGGCTTGGGTTTGCACGAAATAGTGAGTCATGGACTGGAAGAAGAAGAAGACTGGAATAGGGTATTGTTCTCCGATGAAGCCAGGATATCTCTGTTCGGTGAAGATCGACGTCGGCGAGTGCTACGAAGACGAGGAAAACGCTTTGCAGAGGCTTGTTTTGAAGAATTCACATCTTATGGTAGGGGCTCTGTTATGTTTTGGGCAGGAATAAATCAATGGATCGTACATAGTTAGTCTTCATTGAAAACGGCTCACTGACTGGACATGGATACATAACAGAAGTTCTAATTCCTCATGCACAACCCGCATTGGCCGCTTTAGGCATAGACTCAATTTTTATGGACGACAACGCTCGCGACCACCGGCCTAGCGATGTGGAAGCGTATGTGCAAGAGGTCGGCATTGGTCGTTTGGATTGGCCAGCTCGAAGTCCCGACCTCAATCCTATAGAGCATGTCTGGGACGTTCTGAAACGACGCGTGAGATCAGTACAACTGGCTCTCTGATGGTTTGCGGTTCCGGAACCGGAACCGCCGACCTTCAGAGAGCTGTAGAATGTGGTTACCGCGGAGTGGGAACGTATTCCGCAAGCAAGTATCCGGGATATCCTCGCTAGCATACCCAGACGAATTCAAGCTGTGATTTCAGCTAGAGGGGGTCACACTCGATGCTAAACATTTATCTGCTTTTACTTTATTAAAGAAAAAACAAACAAAATCTTAATTAACTTTTACTTCACGAGCATATGCACTACTAGCAAGCATACACTACTAGTGAACTTTAGCATTAAAACCCATAAATTTTATAAAAAATTTATGATAATACTGACGAAAACGATTACTTGCTTAGTAATTTACAAAATTGTGACAGTAAAACTACCTATAATTATAAAACATACCAATAGTAACTTTTGAAATGTTTCATTGCTTAGGTGCCCGTTTTTTTTGCAAATGAGTGTAAAGTATGCGATATTTTAATAATAAGTTCGTTTTAGTTAAACATTATTTGTTTACATTCTCAAAAACACCGACCGCGGCGAAGGCAAAGGCTTCTGTCAAAGGAGAAGCTAATATAGCAGCGGGGATATGCTTTATAACTTTAGACATAGTAGTTATAACGTCTATTTTATTTGTCGACGCGGTTACAAAGTATACTGAATTATATCAATAATTAGTACATAATATGTTTGTACCGATTAGATCCGTGAAAAACAAAATCTTTAGCTGCAAATATAGGAAATAGAACGCATTTTTTTATACGCTAATAGTGAAAACGCGAAAAAAGGAACTTCTACTGTACTTGGCTTTAAAATGAAAGTGGAAATCAATAATTATTATTATATAAACCGGCAAAGTCGAATAGTACTTCTCCTGTGTAACTTCGTAAGAGGCGACTTAGCTACCCGACAGATGACTTTCTGTTCATCCCAAATTAGCTCAAATGCACAGGGCGGAGATGGACAGCAGTAATCCTTCACCAAAGTTACGTTCTACGATTGTCAACACGCTTGCCCAAAGCGGCAATTAAAGTTCCTCCTTCGTGGGAAGGCTTATATCTTATGTATATGTGGACTTCTAATAGCTGTTTTGATGACGGTGATATTAATCAGTTTGCTAGTCGGCTACATTGACACTGACAGTTAGCTTTTATAAGATATTACTCCGAAATAGCCCCGAAATTTCCTATCAACATTTTAATACCCTTTATTATTTTTATAAATTTTGAAGTGCCTGAGGTCCTCTTTTTTAACCATCAACTCCAGCCTGGCTACTCGTCAACAACTCTTAGAGAAATCTTGGGACAACTGCACTCTCACATACACCGGTCAAGACGATTACCACCGATTTACTATCTCGGTCATTCGTCACTGACCTGAAAGGTCATTCGTCGCTGACCCAAAGGAAGTAGTGAAGGGACGATGGGCCCACAACGACGTTTTTTATGTGTGTATACTGGCTTTATCCATATTAACATTATAAAATGCGTAAGCGTCCGTCTATTTCTAACGCTTTAGCGGCCCAAATGGTGAACCGTGTCGAAGGTTCACATATATTGTTCAAACTCCAAGGAAGGACGAAAGATATTTATGATCTCGGAAACGTCCCTGATGGCGCGGACTAGAAGCGAGCGTACCTGCGGCGCGCATCCAGCGCTGGTGCGGCGAGTGCGGCGGGGGCGCGCGGCGCGCCGCCGGCGGGGGCGCGCTGGCCTCCGCCTCGCGGCCCTCCTCCGCAATCTGCTTTGAAGGGGCACACTCAGATAGTTCACTCGACAGTGCGGTTACACAGGACAACAAAATACGACTTTTGACCGCCGCCTGAAGTATTGTTATTTCTTGAAATTAATTTAGTAAGTGACATATAAATTCTGTTCAATCTGCGAATTAAATATATTTATTGGCTCTACTTATTGAGTGATTCCACGACAATGTGTGCCAATTTTTTTTTAACATAGCGACTTTCCATATTTATTTATAAAAAACATATATAGATATTTTTTAATGACTACTGATTTATAAAATTTTGTGTATTCTTTTAATTGATGTTTCAATTACACTTCTATTATGTTCTTTTGCTCAGTAAAATTAATTTAATGTTGATGGTCTAAAATTCTTAAAATTAATATTAACTACATTTTAGATTCGAAGATTCGTTTAAAAGTAAGTGGTTCATCAATAAATTAAACGAGCAGTTTCGTTAATCCTGCGCGAATAATAAGAATATGTAGAAAGCCGCTCAAACAATATTTACGACCAATATTATTGCTCAGTTAGGTGAACGTGGATATAGGCTATTGTAGCAGTTAAGGCGAAATTGGTACTTCTGTATTATAAGATGATAACGAGATATAAAAGCAATATTCAAACAGAACATTTTATTTTTTTACCATACCTGATGTGGAGAGGACGGCTCGCTTCCTTGTGAACTGACCGCCGTTGTTTCTTCCTCACCGCGCGATTCTTCCCAGTCTCGTGTTTCTCCTCCTTCTACTCCTGATAGACAAAATACGTGGAAGTTATTCCATATAGTTCATAAAATTTTTCGACTTTTATGATATATATCGTCGATGATACTTCAATACCGCGTAAGTAGCTTAAGATAATAAGGTCCATTTTCCATTTTATCTAATTGAATTTTCAACTTTATTTGCAACTGCTACTTACGCGGTATTACACTATCATCGACGATATGATAAAATAATAAATAATCTATCAACATTTAATTAAATTTTACTAATATTGTTAATCCTAACTAAACTACTTATTTTAATGTGTATTTAAATATTTAGAGATTGAACGAGAGGTTTCTCGTCTTAGTTCTTAGCTCGCGGTCAAATATTTAGAAATACAAACATTCTTTCAGACACTGCCCAGTGCAGTGGTACTAGACAAATCTAATACTAAACGACTCAGACGTCTACCCATCGAGACCAATAAGGTCAGGCCGTGTTTTAATAGACTCGGCCGAAACGATTAGAATACGATTTAAATTACGCGATTGCAAAACCCAGGGTCACTTATCCTCGGTAACTGTCGTAGAATTCGAATCGGTTCAAAAGCATCCCTCGGTTTTAAATATGTCCTCAAAGTCGAGCTTAAGTGATCGTAATAAATTACAGCCCGAAAGCTTAATTGATAGGTCTGATGGCGATGACAAATATTAGCATGATGATATTTAAGTTTGTTTTGTATCTGAGTGTTAAATTATATGTATTTAAGTAGTATATTTGTGATTTCTCAGTTGTCTGATAACCATAACACAAATGCTTTAAGCGATTTATCTCGGAATCGGGTAAATGTATGAGATTTTGTGGGAATTTATTATTATTAATTTGATAATTGCATATAAAAAGAAAACGTCGACAGTACTCACTGTCGGTGAGAGCGTGCGAGGCGGCGGGCGCCTGGTGGGCGGCCGGCGGCAACGCGGCGGCCAGGTCGGCGTGCGTGTCGTGGTGCGACGCGGCGCCCGGCGCCTCCGAGAATGTGAAGCGAGCGCCCGCGCCCGCGCCGCCCGCGCCCGCGCCCGTGCCCGCGCCCACGGGCGACACCACAGCCTCGCCGAACCTACATATCCAAAATCCGGTTTGCGGTAGAGTTTTACCGTACGTTTTGAACTTAACTTTGTTAAATTCTCATTCATGGTTTGAGCGTTAGCGGAAGACGTGAGCGCCCCGTAGTTACGGATCACTGATTAGTGTCTCGATCATGTTATGGTCGATGAAAAAATATTTATAATATGAATATTTCGGGTGGCAGGATCTATGCACATTTAGAAAGGAAGTTGTATGTCGACAGAAATGTTTGTCAATTTATAGAACTTGAATGTTGCAAGAAAAAAAAATATTTCAAATGACCCCAAAACATTGAACCCCAATTCTTTATATCGTATATTTGTATTTAAACATTACTAAAATTATTTGTTTTACCCGTCATTTCTCCTCGGTACGTAGAGGGTGGGCGTAGAAGGGACAATACTGTCGTCGGCGTCGTCACCTCCGTTTCCTCCTATCGACAATGCGCCGCTAGCTGCAATGAAGTCACTCAATTCAAAATATAGGTATATTCACACAGTCATTATGTATTATCTTTACACATTTGTCATATTTTTATACGCAACGCAATATATATATATATATATATATATATATTTACATCGAGGTGAATTAAATAAATGTATATCAAATTTAAAACTCACCGAAATGATTAATTTATTTACATTTTATTATGATACTTGCCAACGCGATACGCCGCTGTCCGGCTGCGTGTTGTGTTTGAGAGGATACTTACGTTCTGTGCCGCTGCTGATAGCCTCTATCTGCTGGTGCGGCGCTGGCTCGCTGTCTGGTTCCGCAGGCGCGCCTTCACCACTGTCTCCCGGCTCGCTCTCCTCTTCTCCAGCCTCACCCGTTTCTGGCGACTGTGCTGGTGACTCCTGCTCGTAAAAAAATTAATTATAACATTAGTTTTTTTAAGTATAACCACATTTATGTTTACAAACGATATTTATGTCGTAGAAACAAGAATTGTTAAATCTTTTGATCTCTATTATATTCTTTTGGACATGTCAGTGGCAGAAAAGCAGAACTATGTAATTACCTGCCGCACTGCATTCTCACTGTCTTCTCCTTCACCTTCCTCTTCTTCTTCACCACCCTCCACCTCTTGTTCCTCTTCCATATCTTCTTCATCCTCTTCACCCTCCTGTTTATAAAATGAGATAAGTTTCAATCAAATCATGGTCTTATGGGACTTTTAACACTGAATGATAGTGTATTTACAGCATTGTAACATTACCCTGTACATGGTTCCCGTGCATCTCTCGTCGTCCTCCTCGGAGTCGACAACAATGACTCCCTCGTCGTCTTGATCACATCTGGACGACGTCGGTACCTGGTATTCAACTTCCACAGACCTCTCGAAGCCCTACGAAAAGTAAATTACTTATTGTCAATATCAGCGTTTAGTAAGTTTTCTCTAGCTAGAATAAATCAAAGTAGGAGTCGGTGTCTTAAACGAAACAACAGTTTTGACTATCATTTTGATTGTTTCTCCCGGACGATTTATAGCAATTGTATACACCGAAAGTAAAAAAAAATATGATGACTATGTAGTTTCCAACCCAAGAATAAACCATTTCATTGTATTAATTTAATTTTGTAAATACTCACTCAGATGAAACATTAACAGACTCATCTCCTGTGCCCATAGAATTACAGATAAATAACACGCGGAGCAGTTATGTTTTACCATTGGGAGGTGTGCGTGAGATACCTGGACCCGCGTCCGCTTGGAGTTGACGGGGCGCGGCTGCAGACGGCGCTTGGGCGGGCGCGCATCGGGCGGCGCGTGCGACGTGCTGACGCCGGCCGGCGCGTGCGACGTGCTGACGCCGGCAGGCGCGTGCGACGTGCTGACGCCGGCAGGCGCGTGCGACGTGCTGACGCCGGCAGGCGCGTGCGACGTGCTGACGCCGGCCGGCGGCTGCGACGTGCTCACCCCGGGCGGCGCGTGCGACGTGCTTACGCCCCCCGACACCTGCGCGCCCGCTGCAGACGTCTGGGTGATGCTCGTCGTACCTTCGATACCATCTCTATATTAGCTATCTTCTTAAACACGCATTGTTACTGATATACTGCTCCGGCAGTTCATGGAAGATAATAGCTTTTTGCATCTCTTATATCCGTCGCAAAAATTAACCAGCCGTTACGGAACGAGGTCAAAAATGTATGTCTTGTTCGCGTGACGTCTTTTAAAACATTGGTGTAGACGTACCTGCCGGTGGCAAGGTAGGCGGCGCGGGTGATGCGACGCTAGTGACACTGGTAGCGGCCGAGCTGGCCACAGAGGCGCCCACGGTGCCAGAGCTCGTCCCGCTAGGCTGTTCGATGCGTGGCATCACTAGTGCGACGGCCTGATGGGAATCAAAAGATCATAATTAATATTTTATGAAGGTGATGGGAAAATAAATGTTATTTATAAATATGTAAAGAAAACTTCTTTTATTTTCGATAATTTTTCTTAACTTTGTTTTTGTCGTTTTATTGACAAAGCCACTAGATGTCACGACTGGCGGTTGTGACATTCTATGGAAAAATATAATAATGATATGTTTTACATCAATAAGATTTATTTGAATTTAATTATAAAAAGACCTGAAGTAAAGGCTTCAAATGTTGTTTCTTTCATTATTTCAGGTAAAGTAATATTTTATTGAACATAAGAACTTCATGTAATTGTGTAAAAGAAAATGCATTTTGCAAATATTTCTTTCATTATTATTTCATTTAACCCAATTATTGGAATAATTTCATTATACATACATTATATATATATATATATATATATATATATATAATTTATATGTATATATAATTAAATATAATTAAGTATATGTATATATAAATTATATATGTATATATAATTAAAAAAAATCTATATATATATATATATACATATATATATAAATAATTTAGAAGAGTTGTTATGTAATCGGCCCATGACTTCTTACCCCCTGTTTTTTTTTATTCAACCGCAAATATTTTCTACCTATATCAACCGACAAAAACATTTATTATGCATTCTTGATTCATCCTGTATTCTGAACTTGACGACAGACTGCTGTTGCGACAATATATACAACATTGGCGTGGCACTAATTTAAAGGGGTGGGGATAGGCAGCATCTTCTTTACAAAGCTGCTTTGCTCAATAATTACACTACGTTTTTTAGTTATTTTTTACCTATTTTTGTTTCATACCTAAGATACATAGTCTAACTAGGTAAGTCCAACTACAAGAAAAGGCCAAATCCAACTTGCCTTAGCTGTATTCGGAAAACTGCGCAACATCATATCGACCGTTATACCCCAGTCTCTTAAGTCGATAGTTTTCGACCAACGTGTGTTACCAGCGATGACTTATAGTTGCGAAACGTGGTGTCTCACTAGTTTTTTAAAGCCAAGTCACACGGTCAGGAATATCAATCCAATGCAATTAGGTTTATACCACAAAGACCAGCTATAATTAAAAGATTTTAATCATTTTTATAAATAAAAAGAAAAAATATTCTTCAAAGATATTTTTCATGGGTACTTCTCTAATTTATGTTATATGGATATCTATTTTCGAGAATCCTATATAAAATACGCAAAAAGAAAGCAAAATGAATTTATTGCAGGTCGCCTTACCGGCATCTGCTTTACAAAAAGGCAGATAGTGACTAGAAGACGCAGTTTTTTTTTATGTTTTAAGAACATTTTAGTTTTATGTACTAATCTTTTCAATATTAATTGTAGCAAATGGTTATGTCTATAACAGATTACTAGAGATAATTCTAGCAAAAAATTTGATTCGACAGATATACATGGAATTTCATAAAAAGTAGTTTTATAATGAGCCCAGATTGTTAAAACAATACACCTATTTTTAGACGTAATTCTACGTTATGAAAGCAGAATGTTGAATACATTGTTACCTGCTGTGGAGCCGTGGAGTGCGATGTGGGTTGTGTGCTGCTATCACTGGCGCCAGAGCTACCCATGCCAGCCTCACTTGTATCCATATCCTATTGATTAAGAGAATAAATTTGTTATTCAAAATATAGTATAATATATAGTATAATGACTCCGTGATAAGTCGTAGCAACAGAAGTAGACCTGGGTAGACTCCGGAGGCGCGGTGGAAGCAGCGAGCGCGGCACGCGGCAGTGGGCGCGAGGAGGATGCGGGCATGTACTCGGTGCTGTGGGCGTCGTGCGGCGCCGTCGGTCCCACCTGCGCCATTGGCCGGATGGACGCCAGCGGCGTCTCTCCGCCGCGTCGGCTACCCGACACGCTTTGCTGAGCTACACCTATAATAAATAAACAGGTTATTGAATATATAATATGTGGATATATCGCACCCCAAGGTGAAGAATGCAATAACTCAAAATAATATATTTCCTATAATTTTGGAATCATCGCCATTTATTCGCAGAATTAAACTAAATTCCGAATTCCTTCAGAAAGATTTCAATAAACTATATGTTCAGCTTTCCGAATAAATGTGCGCAACATGGATCCTGATCTTTATCAATTTCGAAAGTTTACAAAAAAATAGTTTTGAGTTGATGCAGTCTTCAAATATGCCATATAATAGTTAAATATATGTAAATTATCAATTCATCATCATATAAGCCGTTGGAAGTTAGACATAGGCTTTTCCCCAGAGAGAAATTGCTCATAATTGCCGCGCTGGGCAAGCGCATTTCCGCTCTGTTTATTTCAGCTACACTTTTTTGAATAGAGATGCCACCATGTGTCGGTTCGTGTACCTCAGCCGCTTCTTACGACACCTAGTACAATGGGAGGTACTATTCTACTCTGCCGGCACCCCACAGCAAAATACATGTAATCGCTTCATAATTAAATGTTCTGTAGGTCCAAATTGCTTAAGGGATGATTTTTTTTTAACGTAAATAGCGAATGCTAAGGCACAGTAGCTTTTCTTTTTACAAAGATAAGACCTTATCTACCATTGAGTAGGTACAAATCGCAATAGTAGAGTAAATTTCTGTTTAGTTAAAATAAAGATTAAGAATATTAATATCTGGAGATTTAGTCTTACCAGCCATAGGTTTGATATTTGCTGTCGGTGGGTCTGTTGTTGTTTTCTCAGTAGTAATTTGCTGTTTAGATGCAGAGGCTTGACTGGCAGCCAGTTGCCTCTGTAACAAGTTCACTCTTTCTTGTGCTTCACCTCGTTCTTTTTCTAATCTAGAAAGGCGGCCTTCATATTGAGATTTTATCAGATTTAATCGCACATCTTGCTCATCTCGAGTGCTTAGTGCACTTTGCTCGATTGCGCCGATTTTAGTCCGCGACTCGTCCAAATCTCTGCTCAAAGAGTTTTTTAGTTCAGTCAACTGAACTATTTTACTTTTTGCTTGCTTCAGTACCTGTTTAGCTTTTTCTTCTTTGTCCAAGTTTGTAGTTCGAAGTGCTTCCAGGTCCTGTTTTAGTTTATCATTAGTAGTTCTTTCAGTATCTAGCTGTGCTTGGAGTACAGCAAGTTGCTCCTCTAATTTCTTTGTACTTTCTGCTTTTGCTGTATCTGCTGCAACAGCCTCTCCTTCTGTTTTTTTCTTTTCTTCTTCCACAGTCTTAACTAAATCCTCATATTGACCTTTGTATTTTTTTGCAATTTTTCTTATTTGTAGTTCCTTATTTCTTATATCATTTAATAAAGCATCCTTATTAGTTAATTCTTCTGACAATTTTGTATTAGATTCTATGGATGATGCCAATTCTGCTTTTATCTTTGTCAATTCTTCAGTTAACCTTGACATGTCATCTTTCAGTACTTGTAACTCTTCAGATAATTTTTTGTTTTCTTCTACCAAGAAATTCTGCTGGCGAGATAAGTTTGTATACTGTTCTTCTAATTTACTTTTATCGATTCTAATGGTTCCTAGTTCTTCATTTAATTTCCTAACATTCTCCTTTTCGGTAGTAAGCATTTTGGCTAAAGTTTCTCTTTCATTTTGAAGTCGTTTCCAATCTTCAGGACTAGTTTTGTTTGCTCGTTCAACTAAAGCATTTACTCTAGTCCTCCATCTAGCGCAGTCAGCCTTTAATGATGTATTTTCAGATTGCAGTGTTTCATTTTTAGAAGAAAGATCCGCTATTTTTTCTTGCATTGGGGCTAATTGTTCTTCCAATGCTTTTGTAGCCACAGAAAGTTCTTCAACACGAGTGGAGAGGAAATCACGTTCTTCTCTCAATATTCTATTACTGTCAGTCAAAGCATTTAATGTTTCAACTTTCCTTAGAATATCAGATTGCCTATTTACCGTCACCATTGTTACCTCCGATCTCTCTCTTTCGGACGCAAGAGTTAATTTTGTATCGTCTAGTTGTTTTTCAGTAATCTCAAGTTGGGACTTTAGTCGCATAGTTTCAGCTTGAAGAATGTCGAATTTAGCCATAGCAATATCTTTTTCTTTTCTAAGGAATTTCACAATTTGGAATAACTGTTCTGAAGATTTTCCTTCATCTTCACTAATGGATACATTTACGGATTCGTTAGCAGATTCATTCATACTTTCAGATTGTGATCTGGAAGCATGAGACACTGAAAGCTGCGTGCCTAATGCTTGTATTTGATCATGTAGAAGAGAGTTCTGATCATTAAGATCTTTGAGCCGCTGCGTTAATTGTTCATTTTCATTCATCAATATATTTTGTCTCTCAGCCCAAGATGCCTTTTCAGTGTCTAATTTTTCAATTGCAGTATTTTTTAATGCAACTAACTCATTCAATTGGTTCTGCGCTCTAGACAAATCTTCTTTTACCCGGGAGAGTGTTTGTACATCAGTGGAATGAAGTATCATTTCATGTGTGTATTTTTCTTCAGCCTTTTGTACAGCTTCTGATAATTTACTGATTTCTGAGCGAGAAGTTTGACACTCTGTTTTACACTCATCTAAACTAGCTAAAGCAGTCCTTAATTCATGTTTTGAATTTTCTAGTTCAGTTTTCAGTGCATTATTTGTAGCAGAATGTTCACCAATAGCATGAAGTGATAATTCTGCTTCTAATTCTGAACATTTATCTTCAAGTTTTTGTATTTTTGGTGTATATTCTGCCAATTTAGTATCAGTTTCACACTTATACTTCTCATATTCATCATGAAGGTTCTTTAATTCTTTTTCAGCACCTTCAGATATGTCACAGTATTGTTTAATGTGCTCTTTAGCAACAGTCAACTGATCTTGAAGAGATTTTATTTCTCCATCTCTATCTAATAGCTTATTTTCAAGTTCTCTTATTCTCTTTACGGTATCAAATGATCCATCCACGTTAGGTGCAAGAGCATCTCTAAGTTTTTTCGCGATTTCTTCATTAGATTTATTTTTATTTATCAAATCTTGTCGTAACTGAGTTATTTCTTTTCTCATTAAATCAGCTGCATCTTTTTCCTCTTGCATGCGAGACTTAGCTGTATTAGTCTGCCTTTCCAGATGAGCAGCTAATTCTCTAAAACGATCTTGTTCTTCTTGTAGACGACGTCTTAATGCTGAACATTCTCTAGTTGCTTCATCTAGTCTCGATTCTAATTTTGTCCGATTTTCAGCTTCCACGCGTTCTAAACTGGCTTTTATTAATTCTAGATTTTTTAATAACAATGATTGACCTTGCCTTTCACGATTTAAAATTTCTTTCTCTGTTTGGAGACGAACTTCCGCGTCCTTAAGTAACTTGCATTCTAGTTTTAAATTTTCGACTTGTATTTCTGCTGCAGCAAGTTTACTTTGAGCATTCAAAGCTTCATCTCGTAAATGTTGCAATGATACTTCATGTTTAGCAATAGTTGCATTATATGCTTTGTTTTTCTCTTCTAAAGATGTTATCTGTTTTTTATAAGTTGTTATATTTGTTTGTAAAATTTTAAGCCGTTCATTATTATACTCTGAAGTAGATGCACATTTACTGTTGGATGCAGTGAGTTTAGCTATTTCTTGTCTCATACTATCAATTTGTTCGAATAACATTCTTTCGTTTGTTATTTTTTCTTCTTTGTAGGTTTTATATTCTTCTTTCAGTAATTCCAATTGTTTTTCTGTTTCTTTGTATTTAATTTCGAAGACAGAGGTTTCCATAGATTTTGATGATGATGCTTTTTCAGATGAAGTTTCCATTGCATAAGAATCACTCTTCTCCAAATCAGTAGCATCTAATCCTGCAGACATTTCAAGACGTTTTCCCTTCATTTGGTCATGGTAAAGTTTTTTGAACATATCTCTCTGCCTAATTAAGCCATTAACCATTTTTGTTTGTCTTTCTTGAGCCTCAGTTAATTCCGATACTCTATTTTTAAGAGTTTCTAATTTTGTTTGCATTTCTCCACTATCAAACTGTTCTTTGTGTTGTTCAAATTCTTCTTGCTTTTCAGTTAGTTCACGAACCATCCTCAAAAGTTTTTGGTTATTAGATTGCAACTCTTGAATGTCTGTGAAAGTAACTAGAGTTTTAGAAATGATATGTGAGGAACTCAATTCGGAAGAATTTCCTGTATTTGCTGCAATATGAGAAGAGTCATGGTCACCATTAGGCAAAAGTCCTCCACGGCTTTGCTCTATCTCTTTGAGTAAAAAGCACACTTGTCTCCCCAAATCAGCTAATTCTCCTTTTAACTTTGAATTTTCACGACTATAATGGTTAGCTATTTTTGAAGACTCACTGTAATCATCCCTTAACCTATTACATTCAATCAGAAGAGAATCAATCTGTTGAGTTAAAGCAGTATTACTTTCTAAAGCTTCTTCATAGTCAATCTTTTGTTTTTGTAACATAGGTGCTTTTTCTTCCAATTCCTGCACGATTGTATTAATTGTTATATTTAGGCGTCTACTTTCTTCTTTTTCATTAGACAGTTCATCTGTTGCTTTTACTAATTGAGAATAAATTTGTGTCAGTGACATTCCTGATTTCAAAAGTTTACTTGCGGTTGCTGCTGACGGTGCTAAATCACTCAGAGCCATATCCAGATTTTGGGCATTAGCAGCTTTTAGTAAATCATTAGCATGTTCTAACTCAGTTTTCAAAGAAGCTATAATTTCATTCTTTTTCTCCATTAAGTCTTCATGGTCCATTTCAGATTGTTTGTATTTTGTTTCCAATTCACCATATTTTTCAGTAGCTTCACTCAATAATTTTTGCAACTCAGCAATTCCTTCTGTCATTTCTGTTGTTTTTGCTTCAGCATCATCATGCATAGTTTTAAACAAATCTGCAAGCTTAGTTTTTGCATCCAGTTCTTTTTTGTAATTTTCAGTCATTTTACCTTCTATCTCTCTTTGTTCCAATAAACGCTGTGTTAAATTTTCTGCTCTGCTATTAAGATTTTTTTTAACCTCATTGAGTTGGCATATTGTTTCATTTGCCACATTTAATTCTTCCACTTTTTCTGCCAATTGAGTCTCTAAATTTACCAGCCTACTAGTACTGTTTAATCTTACAGTCTGTAACTCTGACGTCAATCTATTAACCTCTTCAGTAAGACCAGCAATCTGGGAGTTCAATAGTACTCGTTCTTGCTCTATTCGTTTTTCACGGTATTGAAGTGAAAGTTCCTTGCTTTGAATTTCATCATTGCATACCAAGGCTTCACATTTTGCATCTATGGCAGAACGTAATTGTTGAGATAGTGAGGCTTCACTAGCTGTTAACCGTTCGATTTCAACGTCTCTCCTGTCTAATATGCGAGTTAAGTCATTTCTTTCATCAACAGCAGCATCACGACTGCTTTTCATAGATATTACCTCATTCTCTAAGCGACTAATCTTGTCACGTGCTTTTTCAAGTTCAACATTAAGGTTTTCAACCTGTTTTCCCAATTCTGTAATAGTTTCATCAGCAGATAGAAGTTTCTTTGCTGTGTCATCATATTTAGCTGTGATTTCAAGAATAGTTGCTTCTGAAGTAGCAATTTTATCACCTGCAACAAAAGAGAAAAAAGACCACCTATACTAATATTATAAAACAAAAAGACTAGTATTTTTATGTCACAATCAAATCAATTTTGGATGTTTCAATAATAGTAACTACCTTCTTCTGGAGTCATATACCCTTTATTACATTTAAAACTTTTTATTTTAAATATAAGTTTGTAATTTTTATGGACGATTTGTATGATTCCATATAAATTAAGTTTTTACAATTTTTTCTTTATATACAGTATAAGCCTACAAATATTAAAAACTAATTTCAAAAGCTCTTTCAGTAATAGGAAATTACATTATCAGCTTAGTTACAGCACATAACATTTGGTATTAACAGCTTGGTATTTTATCATAAACAAATTTTCTTATATGTACACTCTAAATAACTGCTTTATGATGATAATGTAAATGATGAATTAGTTCTACAGAATTTTGACATTATGATTGCACTAACAGAATCAAACATATATTGCTAAACAGCTACACAGAAGAATAACTCTGATTTGTATTATTATTATTTAATTATCCTGACAGAAAATATATGCAACAAGTACAGTACGCACTAGTTCCAAAAAGTTGTTAATCTAGGCATGTTTCACTTTTTTGGATAACCTAATAACACTATATACCCAGATGTCAATTCAAGTCTGATGTTCACTTAGCGAAACAAACATTTGATTTAATTCAACATAAGGTACCTATTTTAACAATATTTATAGAAAATTGCAGCTAGGTATTTATACCCTATTGTATAAGTAATAGTGATAAAATTCTATTTGAACTTGTTATGTGCTTCATACTATGCTTCAAGCAATCCTTCTAGCCAATATAATTGGTGATATAGATATAGTGCGAGTAAACTGCAATCTGTAGAAGTAAAATAAATTTAGTCAAAGAAAGGCACACTATTCTAAATAAGATGTACTTCTAATGTGACTACTATTAACTAATGTTTTTCTATCATTAGTTAATAGTAGTTAGTGCAGTAATTACTAACTACTTTCATTGTTTCTTCAACTGGTTGTGCTATTTGATAAAGCAATGAGCATGTGTTACTGCAGCAGCAGTTTTTTTTTAATTTAAGGCTTTAATAAAAATGTATAAGTGCCATTGGTACTGTCATAAAAATTCACTGTGAGTGCCAAATTATAATTAAAACAAATTAATTTAACAAATAATCATTTTTAAATGTTCTGTTGATAGGATAAGAAACACAGTTTTTATAAGCATTCTTCAAAATTATATCAGCATTTACTGTTTCTTTTCATAAGTTCATTTATTTGATTAACAGTTGAATATCGAAATTATTATTTTCATAGTAAATTCCTCATAATTCAACTATCACAAATGTTAACACAATAGTCAACAGTAAAGACTAAGAATATAGTATTATAAGTACTACTATAAAAATATATTGAAGAGTTATTGTTTGTAGAATTTTGTCAAATGAAGCCATAAATATGAATGAAAAAAATCAGAACACTACATGAACCTTTGACTTCAAACAATGCATGAGAAGGTTATAGTTAGACGACAACTCGAATGCATACCTACCTTCACATTTATCTTATATTATTGGTTTTATCGTATGTCAGAGCCTAGACAAGATAATAAATTAAGAAGCATTTTATATAAATTTTGTTCATAACAGAGTACATTTACACATTTTAAAGGCGTCTCTCTCAGCACCGGTCGGAACCTTACCTATTTGAGATTTACTGGTTTCGTGAAGAGCCTTGGAAGTCAAATATTCTTCAAATTTTTTATCAATGTACGCATTGATTTTATCCGCAACAGGGTTGGGTAAATTGGTAATTTCTGCTTCCGATAACACATCGTGTAAATGATTTTTCGCACCGGCTTCTGCACTCGCGGCTTCCATCTTTGTGTTACAACCACAAACACTAGCAAAAACGTCGAAGAAAGCAAGATATGTATTGTCTATGTTATGTGACTGTTCGGAAATGAATCGCGAAGTCCGGCCATTTAAAAAATCCATAGACAATCAATAAATGTCATCTTGAGTGTTGTATTGACGATCATATATCAAAAGCAGCCACAGCTAACGTCAAAAGTGTTATTGGTGTCTATATGATTAGATTTTATTAAGTTTTCGCTTAAATAGTGTAAATCAAATGTAAATAATATATGTAAGAAATGGAGGAAGAACAATGTTTGCATGATTGTGAAAGCTATATTCAGAGTCATAATATCCAGTTACTCCTAAAAGATTGTATAGTTCAACTTTGTGTAAATAAGCCTGAAAATCCAATATCGTTTCTACGCCAATATTTACAAAAGTTGGAGCGAGTAAGTTAACAGCTGAATAATTCTAAAATTTATTTGTTATTGTTGATACCGTTTTTAGTTTACAAAAGGTGGTTGTTTGTATCACATATTAAATACTCATCTTGAATACAATGACATGACACTATATTTTTTAATTTGTACTTTCATTGGGGTACATTTTAATTATGATGTAAATTTGGTATGAAGGACATTAAATATTCTATCAAATAATTATGATCAATAGGAGCAGGTTAAAGCAGCAGCAGCTGCTGCTGCTGCATCTGAAGGAGAGGCAGATGGAGAACTGTCACCGTTACCTATACCAGGGGTACAACCACCTCGTAGGCGTGGTGGTATCAGTGCTGAACCAGTAACTGAAGAAGATGCTACAAGTTATGTAAAAAAGGTGAATTATTTTTAATACCTAAATTAAAACTGTACCTGGAAATCTCTCTAATGCATAGATTTATGAAACTTAATAAAACCAAAAGCATTTTTTGATAGTAACATAAACTTTAAACTGAATATGTTTGCTAGGAAATTAAAATGATTCAAAACTATCATAACTTTATTTTTGTAATACCTACATACAATCTGAGGCTGCAAAAACTGTAATAAATTTTTGTCATACTACAATGTTTAGTTTACATCTAGAATATACCATGAATTCATTCACCAAATAAATCTAATGTTATATCTAATGTAATATAATAATTGAATAATATATATATTGAGCCTGCTCATAACTTTTCCCCATTTGGGGGGGCTATGTTCAGCATAGGACGTCCTAGGGCTGAAATGATGCAAATAAATACCCTTAACGTGATTTAAGGCTAATAAAGTTTTGTTATAAACTTATACAAAAATACTGCTTTTGATGTTATAAGGTGTTCATTTCATATAAATTTAATGAAATAGATGTTGGTTAATAATTTAATAAGTATAACCTTACTTAGTCTTGAGAAATGCTTGTTTTAGGTGGTGCCAAAAGATTACAAAACTATGGGTGCTCTGTCCCGAGCAATTGCATCAAATGTGCTATTTACACATCTGGATGAGTCAGAACGTGCTGATATGTTTGATGCTATGTTTCCTGTTCAATGTCTTCCTGGAGAAACTGTCATCAGGCAAGGAGATGAAGGAGACAATTTTTATATCATAGACTCTGGAGAAGTTGAAGTGAGTATTTATTGCAATAATATACCTAAAAAATCTAAAGCTACTTTTAAATTATATTTAATAAATAATTAGTAGATCCTCATTTCAAATATTTAATACATTGGGTGCACATGGACTGTAGTAATGAATTATTGTAGTATGTACACATTTTACATTTGTTATCAACATGTTTTAAAAAATGTTGACTTTTTTCACTGAGGTTAATCAATTCCAAGGTGAATAAAGATCTCTGCCTATGTGGAATATATTTCACCTGAAAGATGGATCATAGGTGATATGGGGACACTAAAAGTTCCACTTTCATTATCCAGGTGATATTAACCAGGTAAACATCATGGAATATTTAACAGTAACCCCATCTGTGCCTATATACTTTTACAAATTTATTATGACAGAGAGCAAAACCCCTTAGCAGCGTAAGTAATCTTGGAAGATTGTAACCCTATGACTGGTCAGCATAGTTCAGTGTTCATTGACTTTGTACAGCTCCTGTTAAACCTCCTGTTATAAACCTCCTGTTGTGCACACATTTATACAAATATTTTATCTTAGTTCTTTAAAGCAAGTCTTTGTCTGATAAAAGGATTATTATTGCCATAGCGAAATTAAATTTCGCCGTCAGTGTTGGTGTGCGACTCTCAGACTACAGGATGGTTCTGGTAGTTTTGCCCTTTTGAGTCATTCATAATTTTCATGGTGTGCTAAAGTGACTTTGGCGCAAGAATTAACGTCTGAGCTGTACAGCACAAGGTTTGACTGGAAAGATAAACGACTCATATTGTGTTCGTGGAAGACTGCCAATATGCAACATGTGCCAAATTAAGTGAAATATTAGCAGTGTATAAGCTCTAGAGCTACTGAATTGTCTAATTTTGTCTAATATTTTCCGCAAACACCTTGATTATGTCGTGTGACCGATCTCTTTACTAAGCTTTTCGGAAAAATGATCATTAGGTGGGCTACTCGACTGTTAGCCCCTTTGTTATGTATCTTGGTCCTAAATATGTATTTAAGTATACATTTTGTGATTCCTCTGTTGTTTGATATCAGTAACGCAGGTGCTTTATTTGACTTATCTAGGAGTCAGTCAATGTATGAGATATTATTTTATTATACAAGAACTCTAGGGCTCTTTAAGTTCAGACCGAATGCTTGGAAGAAAATTTTGTGTCATTATCAGGTTTTAGTTAATGGCGAACCAGTAACAACTATCGGCGAAGGTGGCAGCTTTGGAGAACTAGCGCTCATCTACGGAACCCCCCGCGCGGCGACGGTGCGCGCGCGGACCCCACTCAAACTATGGGGCCTTGATCGGGACTCGTATCGCAGGATCCTTATGGGCTCAACCATAAGGAAACGGCGCATGTACGACGAGTTCCTATCGAGAGTTTCAATTTTAGGTAGCGAATATAATATTTTTTTTTACTTAAGCAACTACGATAGTAAATAAATTATTAAGCTTATAAAGGGAATCAAATTCAATCATTTTCAAAATGACCGGACCATAAGAATAGGCCATTTTTTTATTGACTGATAAATGTCATACTAATTTTTAAATATAAATAATCTTGCACTTCGACTATAATATAACATGTTATACATATATATTTATGTACTGTAAGTATATGTAAGTCCATATTTTTCTGTAAAAACTATTTTATTAGATTACTAAATTTGATTTTTTCTTGGAGTAAAATTTACCAAAATCAACTTATGTATGGTTTAGAAAAAAATAATCATATTTTGTTATTGATTTTAGAAAGCTTAGAAAAATGGGAGAGGCTAACAGTAGCGGACGCGTTAGAACCAGTGTCCTTTACGGATTGCGAAATAATAGTGCGCCAAGGAGAACCTGGAAATGATTTTTACATAATTGTTGAAGGTACTCATTTTCTGTACAGTGCTCTTTTTTTCTACAATACTCTTTGATATTGGTCCAGATATTGATGTATGGAAAGGATGACGTTTAAATTCAAGTACCTACGTATTTAGCTAAACATAAAAAAATATCATGGAATGTATACATGTACTCCTGTGCTGTTAACTTTAAATACCTGAAATGGGTTCCATGTTAAGTATAATGTATATTCAATATCCAACATAATTAAAATGTAGATTTTAATGTTATATAGTGCTCTATAATACATAGCATGACAGCTTATTCTATAAATTTGGTGCGGGCAGGGTGCGCGGTTGTGTTGCAGCAGCGTAGCGGTCAAGGCGAACCGGTGGAGGTAGGACGACTGGGCCCCTCCGACTACTTCGGCGAGATCGCGCTACTGCTCGACCGGCCGCGAGCCGCCACTGTGCGCGCCGCCGGCGCGCTCAAGTGCGTCAAGCTGGACCGCGCCAGGTAACTGACCCACCGCCTGAACTCTCGCGCGCACTTGGCTCGTTCTCGAGCCGGTGGTTATGAGGCGAATGGGCCCTTCCGATTACTAAATGAGGTCGCGTTGCACTCTTACACCTACATTTGTACTAAACGCAATCTGCAATAAGAATGCATTATGTATTGCAGATTTAGAAATATTAAGCTTAACACTTAGATGTGCGTAAGGTCGATATAGGCACGCCCGATCTCGCAGACCGCGTCACGTCCTAGACGACCCGCCCGATAGCACAACCGCGAAAATCGCAGTCCTTTCTCGCCCTCTCACTGGCACCACAACACGATCACTTACACTACACATGCACTCGTACAACAGAGCGGTACACCGCGTTCGCCGGCGAACGCGTGAAGTCCCTACACCTACGAGCGATAACCGACAGCCCTAGGGCTGTCGGGCTCAATCTGTCCGTCCTCTTTTGCCTTAATTCATCCATAGTAACGACGGCGGCCGAGCCTAGGTCGAGCCTCTAGAGGCGCCCTCGGACACGCCGTCGGTCCCGCTTAAATCTCGCGAGCCCTCGCGGCCCAGTGCGACCGCGCTAACGCGCGGTCGCGGCCGCGGGGTACGCGAGGTTATTTTACGGGCATCGGACCTCTCATCTATGAGAGGCCCCGCCCTCTTTTTTCGGTGGCGCTGGAATTGACGTCTGAGTAGTCCAGCACTAGGTTCATCCGGAAAAAAAAAAGGTCGATATAGTGTTCAATGCTAGGAAGATTTGGAAGATTCACCAGAACATTGTTGCGAACCGCGCGGTATTAGAGGAAATTTTTTCTAACTTTTTTTTGCTGAGAGACACTTAAAATACTATTTATTGTTATGTATAACTTTATTATATAACACAAGCTTTCCGCCCGAAACTTTGTCCACGTGAACTTAATAGCATCCTCGAGGAACCCTTGTTATGTCCAGAAAAATAATATGTCACTCCCAGACAGCTAAATCGCGCAAAAAATCGTGCCTATTCCATTAATAAAATAAAAAGCGGGATATATCACACGGGAATATATTTTCGAGTAAAAAAGTAGCCTGTTACTTCAGGCTATAGCCTGATCCAAATTTCATACAGATTTGTTTAGGCGTTCCGACGTGAAAGAGTATCATACATACATACATACTTACAATCTTTCGCATTTATAATATTAGTTATGATATATACCTACCTCATATCTAGAACGTCCACTGCTGAACATAGGCCGGTGAAGAAAGGGGGAATTTTACTCATAAATGTTGCGCTGGGCAGGCGTGGTGGTAATTGCAGAGCATAGTTTTGCGACGAAAATACCGCTGCCCCCCCTCCTCTGTTGCATTTGACCTTAGTGCCTCTTACAACCCCTAGCATAGGGGAGATACTATTCTATTCTGTCGGTACCTCAGGGCTAATATGTTACCTACCTACTTTAATTACACTTTTGTATTTATTTCAGATTTGAAAGAGTATTGGGGCTCTGTGCTGACATCTTGAAGCGAAATATTGCACAGTACAACAGTTTTGTATCTTTATCCGTCTAAAATGCGTGTTCATAATCTATAGTGAGTTACAAAATAGAAGCCGCTGGACTGAAACCTTTGTACTAATGTTTGTGAACACACAACCAGTTGTCACGCGAGTCTGCGAACAAGGCGATATAAACTTTTTTATTGAAAAACTGATAGTAATTAATGTGTTGTGTAAGTTTGACTTTATATCTATCATTTGTATAGCCATGCAACTCTTGTGCTGTATAAATGATATTTGTCATTGTACTAAAGCTGATTATCAAATCATTTTCCCATTTTAATCATATTCACTGGGACTAATGATAAAACGTTACATTGTAATTGAATTGATACTAATGTTATCTTAAAAAAAGAGCAAGACAATACGGTGATTGACCGTTATTAAATTAGAGCAATTCATATAAGATGTGGCTTATAATTGTGTTTATCCCATTTAAATAAGAGTGCGCTCTTTAGTGATCAGCATTGGAATTGATGTGTGAGTGATCCAGCAGTAGGTTCATTTAATAGAAAATATATTATTATATGACGATAGCATATCGACGGTTATTAATTCCATTGTCGTAAAAAACATTGTGCTGTGCGCAAAGGTTTACAGGAAGAACAAAATAAAAACAATTCATTTTTGAAACATTATTATTTAAAAAACTATTTTTAACTATGTTTAAGCTGTTTTTAACAAATATAATAATTATTGATTCTCTTTACTTGAAACTATTAACAAAAATTAGAAATAAATATATACAAAACATTTCTGACAGTAGCAAATTGAATTTCTGACCGTCGATATATTTACGATAGTATACTTGAATAGATCTATCCGCCTCTGACATTCGCCCTCTGGCACTCCACAATCGCAACATTTCACCCACATTCTTTGCGTGGAGCAGTACCCCGTTCGTTGGGTGCAGCCCCTGCAATTCGAGCGATAACCGACAGCACGAGTGTCCCTAACGTCAATTTGACTTTCCCTAACGACTCCCTATCTACTGGATCCGAGTAGATGGGGCTTACTATCGAAAATTCGGGATCTCTTTCAAGATTATCGGGTACTGCGGGCTCAGAGACTAGCCCGAACGCGTGGCAGTTTTTGCCAGAGTTGTCATGCAGTGTCTCTGAAATTGAGGTCGGATTCGGAGACTTATATGTAGTTAGCTGTAGAGGTGGGGCAATGTGCTCTAGTAGTCCCGATAGATGAATGCAAACGACGAGTAAGAGGCCCGGGGAGCATTTAGAAGATTGGTGAGCTTGGTTTACTCTACTATAAAGCACGTCCGGTGCTAGTACCTGGTAGGTAGCTGGAAGAGCTACGAGTCGCTACATGAGTGCCATGAGTACGCAAGTACATCAGAATGTGAGCGCGCCTTACATCTCCGGCACTTCCTCAGAAAGAGAGAAAATCTACTTATCCTTATATCTCGAACGAAGATTCATATCATGAGTAGCCTATTGCGACTTGGTGAGCGGCTTTACAGCTCTGGTACTTTACTGGGCAAAAGAGAGTAGACTTCGGTCCACGCGGTACTAGTCGTATATAGTAATCGGAACTAGTCCATAGGTAAAACCAGCCGCATCCGGTGCTTGCACTGGTATTGGTCCTTAAAAGCGCCGTAGGGACAGCGGCTCCTTCATATATAACAGTAAATTTAGTGATAAGTGAAGGCCCTAATGACGGTCACCCAAGTCGAGGTCCGGCGTCAGAGGCTGCCTCGGGAGATAACCATCGGTCCCGGTCCCACGGGGCACACTGGATTGGAGCGGATACAATCGGGCATAGGGCCTCCTCCATCCCCATGATGGCGCTGCAATTGACATCTAAATACTCCAGTATCCAGTATACGTATTAAAATCGTTAAAGCCGTGTCTGTATATTGTATATATATATATATATATTAATTGTGCCTATACCCTTTTTGTTTGTAATCGTTGCCTCAAAATTGTTTTGGCAAACTTCCGGTAACTTTAAGTGTTTCTTTCATTGAAATCAGTTAAAGTTAGCCAATTTAATATGACCACGCTACTAACAGATGTTTAGATTATTAGTTTGTAAACTACATTATTTTGCATCCATTAATAGGGAAATGCAAGATTTATCAAACCACTCAACTTTCTGTAAAAATAATATCAAATTTTGAAGCTTTACAGCTCTATTAATAATGAAGATATAAAGTTTATATATTTTATCGTTTATCCAAGTCTATACTAGGTTAAATTGTATTCATGATCATCGTCATATTAGCCATTGGAAGTCTACTGGACTTGGGTTTCCCCAAGAAAGGGGGAATTATGCCAAAAATTGCCCTCGCAGAGCGCAGCTTTGGCGACGGGGATGCTGCTGCCCATCCCTATAATGTGCATTTGAGCAACACTTTTTCGAATGGATATACCGCCATTTATCGGTTTTGGAACTTCAGTAGCTTCTTACGGCACCTGGTATTCTACTCTATCGGTACCTGAATTATTGTATTATTGCATACTGTTGTTATACGACGCAACATCACGCGTGAGTATTGTATATATGCACCCTATCTTATTAAATATTACCATCAACAAATCGTAACAGCTTGACAGCTCTGCCCACCCTAACAACACGAGTTTGTGCGTTTCACAATTTCAGGAGTTGTTTATTTACCATCTCATTCGCAGTTCACACAGCACTCCCAATGCTGCCTTTCATGAATTGTATACAAATTAGATATTACGACTATTATAACATATTACTCCACTCTGTTCAAAACAGCTGAGGGATTCGTTTACGATTTAAGCCTCAAGTGTACTCGTATATCGCTTCTTTAGGAAGTTGTAAACAAAGCAAGGGATCAAACTATACAAATATGTCCGTATTTTGCAATCGACATCTTTAATGGCTACCATTTGACTTCAAAATAGTCTGCAAAAATTTTGACATATTTGATATGTTGCTTTATGCACTCGAAAAACAAATTATACTTACAACACTTATTGAACCGTTCGCTTTTAGTAGACTTTATCCTTATACTTTAGAACCTGGATGACAACCATTAAGATATTATTTAAGTATCATTTAGTCACAATACGACTACTATAATTGTTAATGTAATAAAACATCTACTCCTGTTTTTTTCGAGTTGTGAACAAAATCATCAATGCTGTTTCATCGCCGCCGGATGAGTTTTCGTTTCTTGTTTAGTAAAAAACCCTCGGGTCAGGCTTAATGCTTTTAGGAATTAAATAGATAAAACATGGGCATCGAATAAATTAAAAGTGCCATTATATATAAATTACATGTCAAGCTGTTTATCCGGTATGGAAACTGCTGAACAGAATTTAATAATTATTGGACAGTTTGATTTAACTTAAGCGATAGGATAGTTTATATTTCATTTTATAGTTGCAATATTTTTTTCATGACATGCTTAAGATATAATCATATACATATCGAAAGGGGGAGGGGGGGGGGGGGGCGGTTGATCTACCCGACGGTTGTTGGGTCGGGCCTCCCCGAAAATTAAACCTCAACTAGATATGCCATTGTATATAGTTGAGACAGGAGATACTGTCTTCCGGGTCGGCTAGTGTTTAATATTTATTTTTTAGCGTAGATGAATATGTTTTGATTATCTATTGAGTTCGTTGATAAGATACAATATTCATTTTTTATAGATCTTTTTATTGTCAAAATTTTTATTCCTTTAATAGATAATACAATAATAAATAATTTCGAACTCATGTTGAAGTTCCACAAAAAAAAGTATCCATAAAAATATAATGTCAAATTTGAAATATTTGACACTGACATAACAACATACACTAAAATTAATTCGTTCTTTCGACATTTTGGAGCGAAATCAAATCACGTTAAGAAGTATATCATACATACGTACTAAAGAAATATATTGAGTAAGTAGACGAATCTCTTTATTTTCTACTTTCTATTACATTACTAATTATGGAGTGAAATTAAAGTTGTAAAAGCATCATTAAAACTTATAAGAGGATCCAGGGATCTCGTTTGATGACAAGCCAAAATGGATATAATTGACTCGATAAAGAAAGATAAAGCTTACCTTAAATGCAAGTTAACAGTGAAGAATTGGGAAAAAGATTTTAAATTCAAATATTCTCGGACACCATCTAAATTTGACATTAAAGAAGCCCCAGCTAATATTAAATATGCATATAAAAAATATTTCCAGCTGAAAAGTACTATTCTAGAGAAGTCTTTATCTATTTGTGATATTGAAGATGAACCTTTGAAGTCTCCTGAGTATACTCAACAATTAGAAAATATTAACCTTGATTCACCTAACTTACAGTCTGATATTATATTGCCAGAGTTACCAAGTGGTCAGGAAATTCATAAATTACTCATAAATGCCAAAACTGAAAACAGTATCAAGAAATCAAGTCCCTTTGTGGAAAATTTATCGAAGAAACTGTTTCAACACAGAAAATTTTCCCTGAGAAACCCTAGAAAGTTGTCCTTGCCAAAATCTCAACTGGCAGCAAATGATCTTATTGATGATGCTATGCCAACATGTAGTAGTGGGACAATTTTTAACTGTGAACCCAATGTTTTTGTTAATGAAGAGTTAATAATTCCAATTTCTATAACTAATCATCAATCAATAAGTGATATGAACTGCTCAATTTCCCAAAGTTTTCATTCAGGTGAAAATATTTTGCCTGTGCGACAGCTAAATGAAGCATGGTTAAAAAGAGCTGTTGAAGATAATCATGCAAATATCATAGAAAGTAAAACTACTGATATTACAACTAAATTTGGATTAAGTAATATTGTAGTGCCAAATGTAACTGAAAAACTGCCTGATTATGTAGAAAACAGTGAATCGGAGGGTGATGATTCTGAATTTAAAAAATTGAAACCTGCTTTAAAGAAAAGGAAAGTAGATGAAAACATCAATGTGTCTACATCAATTCACAGAACCAGTGAATATAAACCAATAAATATTACCAGTCCTGTTCAAGCACAGCCAATTATTCGAAAAAGGACCAGGAAAGCCCAATGTGTAATTAAGAATAAAAGTCAAATTCAACCAGAAACATCAACTGAAAGTATCGCGCACCCTCCAGATATTTCAGAATATGTACCATTTGGCTTAGGTGAAGAATTAAATCCAAGACATAGTAATGTAACAGATATTTTAAATGCAGTTGATATTAAAAATGACTCTTTAAAACAAAATATAGATATTGGAAGTGAGAACAAATTGAAAGATAAGATAAAAAATGGTACATTAAATGAGAATTTTGTCAAAATTAATTTAGAAAAAAAAGTGTTTGTTCGTGGGAAAAAGAATCATAACTATTCTAAATATAAAAAACAACAATGGAAAGACAAAAAAGCACTGCATGCTGGAATGGAATTCCCAGAAAAAGGTAAAATATCTTGTTTTAAATGTGGTATGAGTGGTCACATGGCCCGATATTGCACAGCACACAGAGGTGATACTTTATTGGCTTTAGAAAGTTATGATGAGAATGATTTACCTACTTTAGAAGACATGGAGAAATTTGTTGCCCAAGAAACAAATACTCTATCTAATGAAAAAGTATTACACCTGTCAGTTAATACCAGCAGTAAAATACCAGAATCATTTTTAAAAATGTTAGCTGATAATTCAAATTCATGTGATCTTAATTTAAAACCAATTTATGACTGCCCTCCTGAAGGAATACCTGTTGATTTAACAGAAGCTCTTAAAAAATTTGGGCACAAATCTTTTAGGCTTGGGCAAGAAATGGCAATAAAGAGAATATTATGTGGGATGTCAACTTTATTAATTTTATCTACTGGAGGTGGGAAATCTTTATGCTATCAGCTTCCTGCTTATATTTATAGCCAGAATTACAAGTGTATTACATTGGTTATATCTCCCTTGGTATCTCTCATGGAAGACCAAGTTTTAAGCATGCCAGAGTTCCTGAAAGCTGGTTGCTTACATACAAATCAACCACCAACACATCGCCGTAAGATTTTGCAGTGTTTGAAAGATGGTGCAATTAATATCTTGCTTATTTCTCCAGAAGCTTTGATTTCAGGAGACACTGCTAATGGATTCTCAGGGCTATTTAAACAACTACCTCAAATTGCATTCGCCTGTATTGATGAGGCACATTGTGTATCACAATGGAGCCACAATTTCAGACCAAGTTACTTAATGATATGTAGAGTCTTACGTGAAAAACTGAATGTGAAATGTATACTCGGCCTTACAGCAACAGCTAGTCAACCTACAATAAGTAGTGTAATTAGCCATATTAACATTCCTGATGGGTTTTCTGGAGTTATAACAAATCCTACCTTACCAGATAATCTATGCCTTTCAGTGTCATTTGAAATTGATAAAGATAGAGCATTAGTAACTTATTTAACTTCTGATAGACTGATCTCTTATAATTCTATAATTGTTTATTGTATAAGAAGAGATGAATGTGAAAGAGTAGCAGCAATTTTAAGATCTTGTCTACAAGAACCTAACAAAATTAACATGGAAAAACCAAATAATAAAAGAAAAAGAATGTCTTACATAGCTGAAGCTTACCATGCTGGGATGTCTGCTGCGCAAAGAAAAAAGATTCAAAAGCATTTTATGGATGGTACTCTAAGAATTATAGTGGCAACTGTGGCATTTGGCATGGGAATAAATAAATCAGATATTAGATGTATAATTCATTATAACATGCCAAGCAGTTTTGAATCATATGTACAAGAAGTAGGAAGAGCAGGACGTGATGGCGAATCTGCATTTTGTCATGTGTTTATGAATAATAGCAACAATGATAGAAATGAGCTCTTGAAACATATACATGCAAATACTATAGATAGACCGACAATCAGGCGTCTCCTGCAAAACGTGTTTATTCCATGTGAGTGTTCAAATTCTGGAGCTAGTGTTTCAAATAATGCATCCGAAAATACTTCGAGATGTAAAGGACATGAAGTCGGTATTCCAATTGACATTACAGTTGAAAAATTAGATCTTCCTTCTGAAAACATAGCCACATTGTTATGCTATGTTGAACTACATTCTAAACACTATATCAAAGTACTTAATAACGCTTATACAATGTGCAAAATATCTTCTTATGGTGGACCAAAAAAAATTCTTGAAGCTGCTAAGACATGTGCACCACTTGCTATGGCATATTTATTGGAAAGTAAAAAAGATCCAAATGTGGTAAATAAAAATATTTTAGAATTTAATGTCATTGAAGTTGCTTCAGCAATCGGTTGGGAAAGCGGTATTACTAAATACCATTTGAAAAATTTAGAATGGGTCACTGAAGGTAGTTCTAGTAGAAAATCGCAGTTGAAAGTTGAATTTAACACTTTGGGGTTTAGAATAAAAGCGCCCGGTGATTTAACTGAAGTCGAACTTGATTCTATTTTAGATGATTTACATAATATCGTCTTATCTCAAGAAAAAGCGAAATTATATCAATTGGAAGAAATAAATGTAGCTTTTAGTAAACTTGGTAATTATTCATTGGATAAACATAACTTGAGAGACGATATTCTTGTAAAAAAATCAAATCAGTTGAAATCCACTATAAGAAAATATTTTGAACGAGAGGAAAACTTTCCTTCAGATATTACTTTAGAGCAGCGTCCACTTGACGTAGAACGTGTAACGTCTGATATACGCGCCTTGATTACATCTTACAGAGATTGTGAATTTAATGGACGGAGTATTGCCAGAATCCTTCAAGGTATTTCATCCCCGAACTATCCTGCAATTGTTTGGGGTAGATGCAAATTTTGGAGATCACATATACATGAAGATTTTTACGGAATATTGAAAGTAGCAACACAGCAAATAATACAAATGAAAATGAGCTAATAAATAATAGTTTTAAAAATCTGAATTAAATGATGTTTTACAGTACCAATGTATTTCATTTAGATTCTGACACCTATTAATCACAGTCCTGCACTAGCTTTTATTAAAATCTACGGTTTTATGAAACAGTACTATGTTAAAGATTAGTTAAAGAAGAAAGATCAGTTGAGTAAATAAAGCGTGAAGATGTAACAAACAAACTTGCGTTTAAAATTATAATGTTAGTTAGGTTTTCATAATTGAATCAAATTGTGTTGAGCGACTGTACTGGAGCACTTGAGGCGTGGAGGTCCCTGAAGAGTCACGAGATCTGAATAATACTAACAGCAATCACTCAGTATGCTTCGGAGGCATGAACCGAATAAACGTCGTTCAGGATGTCAAAAGTAGCCGATATGCGCCGCGTGGGGAAATACTCTTTTAAGACATCGGCGGTCGATGGAGCCGTCAGATTCTGAAATGGAAACCATCAGCGGCAAGGGGAGCGTAGGGCGCACATCACTATGGGGGGTTCGACGATCTGATTATAACCTGCAGTTTCACGCTGGATACTGACAACATACAACCGGTCATGTTGGAAATCACTTGGGGAGACTTATGTCCAGAAGTGGACGTTCTACGACCGATATTATGATAAAAGAAATCGAGGTAAATGTTCAGATAAAATTAGTATTTTAACATTATATAGGCGCGAAAATTTAATAAAAAAATCTGCGAGTTAGAGCAACTATTGCGTGCTGGATGGATCTCTAAAACAGTTATTGGTAGGTACAAATAAGCTCTTGTATAGGTAATACTAATTATTATTAGAGGCCGGCGAGTGCCAGGATTCTAGCGTCTAGCATCTGGAGTAACACAAAACGTTGGATTTATGGTGGCGCCGAGCACGACATTCAATAAATCACCGCGCGGCAGGTATGCTGGAAATACGATTTATAATGACTAAATTATACATATATAAAAATTATATCATTCTTTTAGTGGTTTCAAGATAAAAAATGAATATCCGCTACTTATAACTTAGCTTAAAAAAATCGTACTTGTTAAATACCTAAAACGTTACAATCATAGAATAAAAATTTTCTTAAGAAGTATTCTGACAGTATTAATAAAATATATAAAAAATAAAATTTTCTTTTATTTTGTATCAAACAAGTAGGTAAAATAACATCCACAGGTATACCATCATACATCTATTTTTGGCTCTTTAAACGGCGTAGCACATAACTGAAAGGTACAAAACATATTAAATAAAGCCGTGAAGTACCGGCACTGTAGAATAGCACCTCCCTCTGTATCAGTTGTCGTAAAGGGCGACTAAGTTACGAGAACCGACAGGTGGCGACAGATATCCATTCGAATCAGTGTAGCTCAAATGCACAAGGCGGGGATGGGCAGCAGCATCCTCATTGCGAAAGCTGCACTCTGCGATTGCCAACACGCTTGCCCAGCGCGGCAATTATGGGCAAAAATTCCCCTTTTTAGGGGAGACCTATGTCCAACAGTGGATTCCAATGGTTGATATGATGATGACATAACATATTTATTTATAATATAATTCTATCACTAAGTACAATCTGTTAGTATTAAAAGTACAGAGTACCAGGTTGCTAGTACAATAATAATATAAATCTACTCTCACTTTTTGAAGCATTGAAGGAGGGGTGGAGATGAATATTAGTATTTTCTAACTAAAAAATATATTAGATATTCATAGACAACTGTACTTAATTAGTTTTATTTATTTAGTTTCAGGAGTCAAATTCAAAAATTGCGGATTTTACACAACGCTGACCCAAAACAGATAAAGCTATATAAAATAGCCGTATGTATGGTCTGTCTGTTTGAGGTAAATGGCTGGACAGATTTTGATGGGCTTTTTACTGACAGATAGTTTATGTGTAAGGGATAACATAGGCTATTTTTATAATTTAAACGGAACGTTTGGAAACGGAAATTATGGTGGTCGTTTGCATAGAACCTCCACATTAACAACATTCTAATGTTTTTATAGATAGCATGAGATCTATCTCAATTATTTTTAAACTGAGCAAGGTTTTAAGTTTTTTAAGAGACACTATAACGTTTTATCACTGAAACACGGTGACCCTTATAGCTGAAACTTATTATTATTAGATAAGTAACATAAACATAATTAGGTATGTATATGAACCCGTTTACAATGAGTGTGATTTTTTATGTATTGTAGATCCTTGTACATACTTAAATTTTACCTGATTACAATAGTAAATAATCGTGATTATAATTATTTTGATTTAATTAATCGTGATTGTCCGGATTACTAAATAATATTTATGTTTTTACTAATTAAACGGTTTATAAGTCAGAAGCACTAGACAAATATAAATAAACAGTTTTATGTAAATGTGGCAATAATCTAGAAAATAGTCTTCTTTAAAACTGTAGTTTATAAAATGAATAGTTCAAAAATACATGCTTCGCTTAAACAACATGAGATAATTACTATATCAGCACCTGTGACAAAACTGACGCACGTTGATATAGGTAACGTACAGTAATATTAATATATTCTATAATAATAATTTCATATGTATTTAGCGAAATACATTCATATACATTTACAATTTAAAGTTAAATGTTGCAAAATACGTGTCGGATAGTATTCATTTAATTTTATTAGGTATACGCTATTATTTCATAAATATAGTAACCCTTTCACTAACGTTAAATGATAGCTTAGCAGCGATATCTGCAACTGGTATATATTAATAACTAGTCTCAACATACATCTTTACAGTTTATAATTACCAAATGTGGTATAAAGTGGATTTGTGGTACCAGCATCAAAATTCCTAGTTGCACCTGTACATAATGTACCTACTTCTATGATAAAATAGAGCATAAATAAGTAGACATCAGTAGACTTACTTAAGTAGATTTTAACACCCTAAGTATTTTCAGACTTCCGATTCCGATTGTGATTAAATCAAATTGTGACATACAAAATTGGTGGATTATAATAATAGTTCGTTATTAAATGCTAAAGAGGTAGGTATTATTAAGATGCACATCAATGTAGTTTATATAAAGTAATACGCTTTGCAAAGAACCCTCCGAGCCCCAGCTCTCTGCCTTTTTAATTAACGTGTACAACCTCGATATCTTTGGGTTTTACAAAAAACAGTCAATTTATAGTCCTTTTTTAATCAATATGTTGTTTGTTTATCTTAAGCACTGATTCAACAAAAGGACGGAATTTTCGTCATATTCTTTCTAAACGTCCAGTCTGTATATTTAATTTACCAATAGTACCTTTTGGGTCTGGGGATAATGAACTCCAACTCGTACTCGAACAATCTTGTAACTTATGATTGCCACAAGCTTGTTCTTTTATTTGACTAGAAGTAATACATGACCCTAAAACACTATAAAATCCTGATACCAAGGTGTCAATCCATTCTCTTAGATCTTTATTTATTCTCTTAGAATTTGCCTGAGAAATCTTACGTAATAAAGTAGTTTCTTCTTCATTCGGTACAAAATCAATTCTTTTAAGTGTATTTGAGTAATTTTTATATGTACTTTGAGAACCGCTGTGAATTATCGTAGCTTCTTGTTGTGTTGTTTCCTTGCCTGAGAAATACTCTAAGGGCGTAATTAAAAACTTTGTTGAGACTATGAGATTGGTTTGTTCTAATAAACCAACTTTCCATATACCAGGTAATAAAGGAACTTTTAAATTGGGTTTAATAAAGTTGGTCAAATTATTTTCATCCAAATGCAGAATATTGACATCAGCTATGAAACCTGAAGGATCTAACCACACTACGGTTAGGTTGTCTTCTTTTCTATCGGTTTCAGGGGAAAATTGGTAAAGTAAATTAGGTTCCGACAACGGCCCTAATATATCAGCAAAATTTCTAAAAGTAATTTCTTTTTGGTCATAGTCAGAACTTACTCTAAATATTTTAATATTGTCAACATAACGGTTCTCAAAATTTATTTCTAAATATTTTCTGGGTTTATACCAGGTCTCTAATAGTACTTCATCGCCATTATTTAAAGTAGCTTTATGTAAAATTAAATTTCCTTTATAAACATCGGCAAACTTGTATAAACTTATTTCTAACACTTCACTAGGCTCTAAAATGCAATTTTCTTGTGATAGAATTTTAGCATTTTGGCGTATTAGACTTCCTGCATGAGTCAACAATAAGTCATCAGAGCTTGCAGTTAAATCGTCAGTATTGTAAATACTTTGCCAATAAGCTTCTAAACTACTTAACAAGTAATGATCTTCGAATCCTATGAATTGTTCTACCCTAGTTATTATTTCTTGATTTATAACAGGTTCAAATTTTCTAGCAAAAAATAATTGTCTATCATGAGTATTTTGTATTCTAGGCCAATCTTCAGTTTTGAAATCATTAGGTGAACAACCACACCAATCCACAACGTGTTTGTATTGGCATTTACATCCTAACTTTCTTTTCCAATTAGTAACATGTAGATTATTATCCACATAAGTATTACAAAATGGAGAATTACGTAAAACTGTGTGAAAGAACGACTCTGCCGGTAAAAGGGTGTGTCTAAAAACAACATCTAAACCAGTTAAGAGTGTATCTTGTGTCCTAACCACGTATCTGACGAAATCGGGGGATAAAGCAATCCAGTCACTTCCCCCGTCAATTACTATGCCTCGCGGCAATTTTCTGTCACCCACACGCCACATGTGTGTTTCACATTCAATGAAGGTTTTATCCAAGCCCTGCTTCTTTATAAACCTTTGCACTTCACGTCCATGAGATTTTACGAAATTCAATCCTTTATTAGAAGCTAGAAATGTCTCTAAGTTATTTATAGATTTTATTGGAAAATCACTTTCGCTCAAGTTAATTACGAAATCCCATTGCCAATCTAAGTTTAAGATTTCTTGCATTGCCGCAAGTAGCATCTTTAGTAAAGATGCACCACCCCAAATCGAAGAATACCTATTTGTGGTAACTTTTATATTCGGGAACTGCTTTTCCAAACCGGACAGTTTGCGGTACAAGTAGTCTTGGCGCTGAAACAAAAAAGTAAACACGTAAATAAGTCCCTTGTACTTGCTTCCACAATACTTATACAGACTGATTCCACATATTACGGAAGAAATTCAATTTGACTGATTTCAAGAGATGCGCCTACTATGATTTTGCCCGACTTGTGGGTTATTGTTGATTTGCCTCATTGCCGATTTGTCACACATTTGTAAAATCCATGCACTCATTGTAAACGAGTCATAGCTTTATGTTCACTTGTAAATTCGTTATAAGTAGGTAAAGGTTGTTGTAAACTCGTGTTACTTGAAATAGTGCCGATAACAAGCAAAATTATTGTTCTAAGTTATTCTAGGATAATTTGAATTTTAAAAAAACAATATTTTGAAATAAAAATGTAGTATTATAATTAACAGATTTAAATTACTTTTATGGCACTGGTTGTCAGCGTCATCTGTCATTTGTGCAAAATTGTAATTAGCAAATATATATTCAAAGATTTGTATTTTTTTTGACGATTTAAAAGTGCCTATGATAGGTCTATTTGAAAAAAGATATAACTGGAACTGTAACTATAATGATCTTTTTAATTACATTTACTAATACTGAAAGGCACAACATATTGTGAGACACATTTAATTGAGTAAAATTATTCGGTACTAATTTCTTGTAAATACGCCCGTACTAACTTTAATGATTAAATATGTCCTGTGTCAAAAAAGAATAATAATAATATACTCTTTATTATACACCAAGAAAAACAACACAAGAATATCACAAAAACATGGAATAGAAGGTACAAGAGACGGCCTTATCGCTAAATGCAATTTCTTACAGGCAACCTTTGGAATGTTAAAGTTCTTGGAAGTTAGAGGTGAATTTAGTACAACTAATAAACATACATACATATAAACATATACATAAATATGCATATATATATATATATATATTATAAATACATATAAAAGATATAGTTACAGAACAAGGAAAGTGACAGATAATACTTTTTCACCATTCTCTTAAAAATAGGAAGAGAACCGAAGATGGCAGTAACAGCGAGACGGAGAACGATATAATTGAAAATAACGTTCAGAGTGATTTTGAAGACGAATACATAGACGAAGTTATCAAAGAAAGCCTAAATGATACCTCAACATCTTCTGATAATCAAAGACATGACCACCGTATAGTAATCCCCCCGCAAAAAGTGATCAGAGGTAAGAACAGACATGTTTGGGCTACGTCTTAAGGGCAAAGTAGTGGCAGAACAGCTGCGATCAATATAGTTTGCTCAAATAGAGGTTCTAGTCGTATGTGCAGAAACGTTTTTGACCACTTAGATGCTTACAATTATTTATTACGGAAGAAAAAAACGGATTGAAAATTACGGATGTCGAAAAACGTGATACTATGACTAGTCTGACATTTGCAGACAAATGCCACTGAATCGAATCTTTCATAGGACTGCTTACTCTGAGTACTGCAATGAAGGCTCAAGATATGTGGCAGTAATTAGTAGAGATAGGTGTGACTTTATTGTCGGGTGTCTCAGAATGGTCGATAAAAGTTTACATCCTGATCGTCGCCAGCAAGATCCATTTATTCCAATTAGAAAGGTTTGTGATATGTTTAAAGCTCAATGCAAAATTTATTATTCCCCAGGAAGTAATGTGATTACTTGTACTTTGCAAAGTGGTTTGAGAGAAAATATATAGAAGATCCTACCACAAGTACCACTGGCTACTCTAAAACTTCCTCAAGAAGCTGATGAAGAACCTCCAACTAAAGTGCTGAGTTATTGTAGCATTTGTACAACAAAAAAAGATAAGTTGACTAAGTTGACTTGTACAAAATGTAAAAATACCGTATGTCGAGAACATAAAAAAGAAGTTTGCATCAAATGTTTATAAATTGTGATTTTTTAGTTTTTTTTTGATTGAAGACTGATTATATTGTAACTTATCAGTTAGTAAGACAAAATGTTATAAAAATTGGCTGTTCATAAAAAAACTTAAAAATTGTTAGTACTATAAAAAAATTCTAGTTTCTGATACGTTTTTTTAAATTTAACATGATTCCTTAAAATAAACAAATATACTATATAAACATACTATATACATAATAGTACTTATTTGTCTTTTTTTATTCAAAAATAATAATGTAACATTTAATTCACAAACAAATTAAAAGTATTTGTATTTTAATATGTAAATAAAGTAGTACCTAAAATTTTGCGCCTCTGAGGCGCCTATTTATCTTTTCTGTACAAAAAAATAAGTTTATTTTTCTAGGGTTAATATTCAAGAATAAAAGAAACAGAAAAAATATGTATCATCTAAATTATTTCTATTAAGTGTTTGATTTTTCTGCGGAATGTACAAATAAAACAAGTGTAACATGTTTACACAAACCTACTTTTTTGTGGTCGGTCGATAAAACCACTATTAACTGTTTAGTCGGTTACTAAGAGACCAACTTATCGTCCGATTGGCCGACCAAACTGATCACAATATCAGTGGTTTTCGGAAAATTCCGACGCTCTTTGTTTACAGCTGATTAGCGCGCATGTTGCAGACCATATTGGTTTGTATTCAAAAATCATTTATTTCTATTTGCCGGTTTCTTTGAATTCTTTTTTTGGTCGAACAAAATATTATAATGTATATAAGAATATAGACAAATGGAATTCGGTTAAATAAAACAAAAGATTCTATCCTTACCTTGTCAACATGAATAAAAAAATAATGATTGCTTTGAAAGAGGGCATTTATCAAACGATGAACTTGTCTCAAAGCTCGCCCGTTCAGAGTTAAAAGGAAGATAATTCTAGCTGAATCATGTTGTTCATTTACTACAAGGGGCACTCTTGGTATAAACTCTGTAACAAACAAGAAAATATGTGAATTAAAGTTTAAAAAAAATAAGAAACATTGGATGAACTATAAGGTTAAGAGTAATGGGAAATTATAATATGTAATTATGTTAACGAATGACAAATATTATGGGTGGGCGGTGCTCTCCTTCCTGGATTGAAGGTCGTCTGTTACGCGGACGACACTAATACTGGCTAGAGGGGCACGGTATGAGGAGGCTTCCAACAACGCCGCAATAGGTACCAGACCAATTATCCGGCGCATTTGCCTCCTCGGGCTCGACATAGCCGCAAACAAGACTGAAGTGCTAATGTTTCTCGGGTGTCGAAGAAAACCAAGGTCCGGCTTAACCTTCGATATAGAGGGCACCCTGGCGTCCGTCGCACATCAATGAAATACCTAGGATTGGTGCATGATGCTCCTGCCTAGTATCAGCGGCCCTGACATAGGATGTCGCCGCCGGAGTGGTCCGTTCGATGGCCCTTTATGGAGCACCTAACTGGGATCGACGCACTGTCCGATACCGAGACTGGTGGACCGTTGAAAACTCCAGGCCCGATTGGCCTTAGCTAGGAGTTGGGAACCTCTCTGCTGGACATGATCTAGTGAAAGCCATTCGCCCGCACCTATCGTCCTGGACCAATGGGCAATATGGAGCTCTTACGTTTCATATGACACAGATGTTGACAGGGCATGGGGCCTTTGGACGATACCTATTTAAGATTGGACTTGAGGTGACACCCGCCTGTCACCAATGTGGATGGACAGAAGACACGACCCAGCATGAATACGCTTCTTAGAGGTTCGAAGGCCTACAAAAGGCACAGATGCGTGCATACCCTCCAAGGAAGAACAGGGCTATGAGGCTGTGAAAGGGGCCGCTAGAGACTGGATATCGTAAAGACATGCAACACAGCTCCAGGTGCCCAGTTCAAATATTGCTAAAGCGCGGTTTTAGGCGGTAGACGTCGGTTGTACAGCCGGTGAGTCCGTCGCAGCCCTGCATCATTTAATTGCAGGGTGGTACATAAGTATTTCCCTGCTCACAAAAAATATATATATATGTATATAATGGGTAAAGGTTTAATCAATTTCGACAGGTCCAATGGCGCAGATGACAGTGATCCTATCTAGTGCGCCAAGCAAGTGCCGTAGGTTCCATCCCTACCCAAGACAAATATTTTTTTTTGTTTTTTCTGTATCTAGATGTTAAATATGTATTTAAATACTATTTCAGTGAATCTTAATGAAGATGTCATCTGTATTTTAATTTTTATAATTTGCTGCAATATTGCATTTGCAAACAAATTATATGTACTGCAAGTGAACTGTAACAGTGCGCAATTAGCTTTAAAATATGAATACTTACTCGCTAGCCCTGTTTCTATAACATTCATAGTGAAGTATCCACCACATATTTTGTTAGAATCACCTGAACACTTCATATCACATGATTCATTGCTTATTTTTGCTGATTCTGGAGGAGGATTTTCTCCACAAAAACATTCTGATCTGCAAGTTACACAAATATTAAGTAAGTTATATAGATTCCAGTTGAAAACATGCAATTATAACATGAATCACAAGAAAAAGGAAGTTGCTTATTGTTGCTTTTGAAAAAGTTTAATGTGACAAATCAATATTATTTAAACTGTGTGTAAACCAACATTATTTGTTTGAGTAGTTGCAGTTTGATTTCTGTTACAAAAGTTATGTCGTGAGTTTTGTTTTGAATTTAGAATAGAAATGTACCATCAAACTGTCAGTCAGCATGAAGCTTGCAGGAGTGAAATGATAGATAGGGTTGGAGGAATTAATGATAGGTAGACTTAAAGAACACTAATCTGAAGCTCATTAAATAATCATTATGCAATATAACTGCAATAAAACAGGCTGTTTTATTGGAACAGCTTTAAAACTGTTTGGCTAGAACTGGGACAGGCAGAAGAGGTTTGGTAATTAAGCTGTTCAAACACATCCCTTATCCAAATGAGCTATTACAACAGGCACTCCATCTCTTAAACAACTTTGATATTCATATATCAGAAATAAAAATATTTTGTCTAATATATTACTTTGTTCCATGTCAATCAACTTGTTGTGAAAACAAAATTACAACAGTTATCAAGCAAAACTGTTACTACTGCCTCTTGCGGAACACATTTTCACTTTAGCGAGAGAAATTCCCAAGCTTATTTTTTTTACAAAATCTTTTGACTATTAAAGAAAAGCTTTACTATGATTTCAATAAATCTAATAATTATAAATTTGATCATTAAAATATTTTTTATAAGAATAGAATATGTGGCCTCTAGTAAAGATTATTTTTTGTCAGATCCTCCTATATGTAGGGACTCTCATTTGTATTATCATGTTTCCCTCTATTACAAACATTACAAAAATATAAGTCAATTAACATACCCATATTGCACTCCTGCATAGGGAAAACCAGCTTGAACACAAATATCTAAACATAATTCTTGGGAATTAGTATTTGCAAAATTACCATAGTAACTTGACAATAATCGTAACTTTTTTTCATCTTGATAACAGCCTAATTGCCTCCCATATATAGCTTCGACACGGGTACAATTATTTGGTAGAGTTTGTGGATAAAAATTGCCGACTTGAATGAGACATGATATGTTTACTATTTCTTGTTTACATTTCTGTGTTTTCGCTCGATGTATAGCTGATATTGCTTCTTTACTCTTTATGTCACAGGACGGCTTAAAATCTAATTCTTCTAATCTGAGATGCAATCCACCAGACTGTTTTGCTTTGATTACTAAATCTTCATCATCACCGAATCTTAAGTTAGTTTTTATTGCTGATACACCAATCGTATCATGTTTTTTAAAAGAGACTGGGTTATTTTTATTTAACAAAATATCATTTTCCGAGGGAAAATATGTAACTGCAACAAGTATTTGAACGAAAAACGCTACAACTACAGTTACAATTAGGCACTTCGTATATTTATAATAAATCCTTCGAAAAGTACACGCCATTTCAATTTAACATAGAAAGTAATTATTCATTTTGTTTTTATTTATAATTAAAATCTTTTGTGGATGAGCTTTACAATTAATTGAGGTACGCTCAAATAATCTAAACGTCATAAATCATAATGTCAACGTCATTGTCAAATAGTCTTGATAGACGCAAACATGTCAGTCGCTCGATTGATTATGGAATTCTTAATCAGTAAGCAAGTTGAAATTTGGAAAATTAAGTTTTAGCCAACAAAATTAACTATATTGAAAAATTAACAAAGAAGAAAAACAATTCAGTAGTTGACTAATTTTCCACCACAAGTGCGGGTATTTCTTATATCGCTATACCTATGACTTGTAATATCTGTCCTCGTGTTTATTAATTAACATACTCTATATCGATCTATTTTTTACATACATAGGTACATCACGCTTGTGTCTCATCGGGGTAGGCATTCTTGCATTTATTCAACTCGCATGCTTCTACTGCCATACCTGACATTTACAACCTTATGTCAGTGTTGGAACCAACACGCCTCTATGAACAACCAGTCGTGTCCTTTCGGACACGTGGGATTAGTGGATGGGATTTTTGGGATGTTTATAAAAGCATGTAAGTTTAATGACACTATTTTCAACTCACTTTATTATCCGTTCAATATCACCTTCATATTTTTTACCTCTCGTAAACACATTGCCTTGATACACAAACTCTTCGATTTTCATATCTTCCATCAAAATTTCGCAATATTCTCCATACTCATACATTCCTCCCTTTAACTATCATCATTATCGTCTTACTTACATTCACTTTTATACCTTTCCATTAAAAATATTTTTTTAAATCGTTACCGGCACAATAAGATAATATCTCCATTTGTGCCAGGGGTGGTAAGAGGCGCCTAAGGTACCGGAACTGACAGATGGCGGTAACTTTTAAACCGCTACAATGATTTGAAGAACCTTGCGTCGGTGGACGAGATTAACCATAGCGAGCCTATCGTAGAAGCTCTCCAGACAGTGTGTTCTAAGTCCATTGGACCCTGCCGTTCAAATAGACCTCAGAAACTCTCCGACCACACTCTCTGGCTGACGCTCGATGAAACTCCAGTCTTCGACTGATGCGAAGTCATATCGGCGGCTCAATAGACATATTTCAAAATCTATGCGACTCGACAAGTCCGTCTCTTTAATACTAAAATCCAGATTCTTGTTTGATTTAATCTCCGTTTCCTCCCGTACAAGATTATGTATGACTAATATACTTATTTCTACCCTTATTTGTGCTTGAATCTCTTCAGCGGTGCCATTTTGACTATCAGTATATAGAAGTGTTGAAGTGTTTGAAAACGCCGCTATGTCGGAGCGAGCACAGGAGCAGAGTTCGAAGGCTATTCCTCTAAAAAGGGGTGTTAGACAGGGAGACGTAATTTTCCCGAAACTGTTTAATGCTACTTTAGAAAACGCCTAAAAGCTCCTTGAATGGCAAGGATTTGGCATCAATATTAACGGCATATATATTACTTACCTTCGACTTGCCGACGATATTGTGGTCGTGGTTTCGATCTTCAATCGAGTTTCTCAACAGGTGGGTAAAATGAACAGGCACAAGACTAAATCAATGTGTAATGTCCATGTTGTACCCACCCCAGTTTTAGTTAAGAACTCGCTTCTTGAAGTGGTTGACTTGTATACCTAGTACAAATAGTCCAATTAGGTATTTTCTTGAAGTTGGACTTACCTAGTCCAACTTCAAGAAAAAGATCAATCGCCGAATCCAACCCTTCAACAATTTTTATAAATGGTTGAAATGCCTGAATCAGACGTTCACCATATGTAGACAATCTTCGAACAACTACTTTTGTATAACGCTATCACAAGCCTTTACCAAGTCTTGAAAAGCCATTTAGACCTTTTACATAGCACTTTCTGGCTATGCAGTGCAGGGAAGGAAGAACCCACAGAACTGAGCGGGTTTTATAATGGTAATATCTCAGAAGAAGAAGACCAAGGAACGATCTTTAATGTCATGACGTTGAGAAGACTGAGGACGCGCAATTTTTTTCAGTCTACCCTTACACTTTGTACCTATGAAGGAACAATTACCGCTTTGCACCAAATATTTAGTACTTCGCCTGTGGAGCACGTATTGCAAAAGTAGTACTGTAGACTGACTACCATTATTCCTTCTACAGCCTTCAGCACGCTAGCTTCGGGTCCGCTAGTTATATATTAATACCCTGTCATGGAATAAACACAAACGTTCACCACGTACATGTATGTCCTCAATAGGGCACAAATCCACGCCTCACGGCGTATAAAACAGGCACGCTACCGAATGCGACATCGGTCCTGTCAGTCCTGTCGGACAAAATTTACGAAGAATATTTTTTTTCTATAACATTGCTTTGCCTTTTTTTATAAAATCGATTATCAATATACTTTTAATGGATTACATCCCTACAAATGTACAAAATGAATATATTGTATGTTATGCTAACCAAAACTCAGTGTTCAAATAATCTCTGCTCTTTCGCTTCGAAGTAGGAAGACAGAGATGGAAGAATAATGCAACAGGTTTAATCACTAGGTATCACATAATTGTGATAAGCATTTATAAAACAAGGTTTTTTCATGAACCTGGAACAAAGAGCATTGAGATAATTTCCTCGATTTATAGCAGTTATAGTACATAAAGTTAATAATATAGTACAAATAGTTATAATATTGTTAGAAGTTTTCACAGATTTTTAAACATGTTTACTGCTCGCTCAAAATTACTGCCGATATCGAATTCTTTTTATCCCTTGTGTGTAAGTGCAAGACAATCACATAACTGTAAGAGATTGAAAGGAAAAGTAGCTGTTGTAACAGCCTCTACAGACGGGTGAGATGACTTTTATACTTAATTACCGTGTAATCCATAAAATATATATTCTGTACAGTACTGTACTGAGGAAGTCCAAAGTTCCGTTTGAAGACCAAAGTTGCATAGACGTAATTTCCAGCACTTCTACTTTATTTGAGAAATCAATATGATTGTCTCGGACTATTCTAATTAATTTACTTTTCTTGGATGTCAACATAATGTCGAGTCTGTGAATTCAGGGCTTGAGATAGAACTATTATCTATTGCAGAAAGGTTTAAATACGTATACGTAACACTAGTATCTATACAAACTCATTGGCAATTAACAAGAATTATTATATTGTATGTATTTCTTTGTTAGGAACTAATTTAAATATTTATTTCAGTATTGGTTTTGCGATTGCTAAACGTTTGGGTGACGAAGGAGCTTCGGTTGTAGTAAGTAGCAGAAAAGAAGACAATGTAAATAAAGCTGTTGCTACCTTAAGAAATCTTGGAATAAATGCAGAAGGGGTAGTATGTCATGTGGCAAATAAAGATCAGAGGAAAAAAATGTTTGATACAGTGAGTTAATTATGACTACTACAATATATGCCAGAAAAAATTTTATGAATATAGAAATTTTAATTATATTAACATTTTATATTTTTTGATTTTTAGGCAATCAATAAGTTTGGTGGACTGGACATTCTAGTTTCAAATGCAGCAGTAAATCCTACGATTGGACCTATTTTAGAGGTATGTATTTTATATTAGTATATAATTTTTTTTACTCGATTACTAATTACTATTAATTTATTTAGTTATTACTTATACATACATACATAAATCACACCTGTGTCTCATCAGGGTCGGCAGAGACTATGGATCTCCAATTGCTATGATCTTGGCCAACCTCTATCGCTTCCCATGCTTGCATTAGTCTATTTATATACACTCGTTTATTTTTGGTACTTCTGATCTGGTTCTTCTTTGATACCTCTTCTGCCTCTATAAGATATGTTTGCCTCGGTTGTCCTATACCAACTCTTCCATTCACTTCCGCTCTATTTTTACTGTTGTTACCTATATACTATATACCATTTTAATCCTATTTTTACCTACAAGTGTTTACATTTTATTTCAGTTACAGCATTTCTCTTGTTAATTGCTAGCTCTGCTAGAATTAAAACTATGGAAAATGGGAATATAATTTATATTGTTTCTTTAAATAATTTCAGACAAGTGAAGAATCTTGGGACAAAATTTTCGAAATCAATGTAAAATGCTCCTGGCTCCTGGCAAAAGAAGCATATCCAGAATTATTGAAAAGAGGAGGTGGCAGTATAGTATTTATTTCATCCATACTTGGCTATCAACCTCTGTTTGTAAGTATAAAACATATTACTAATAAACACTTGCATGAATTATTGTTTTTATCAAACACTTGGAAAATCCTAAATACAATAATGATTTATGTATGCAGTTGATGAACTCAAATTTGTGGATTTTCAATATATAAAGTTAAAAGCACTTTATCGATTGTCGTTAAAAGGGAGTAGAGGATAAAAGTTGGAATTTTATGGCCAGTATTAGAAATACCAAAATATAAAATAAAAGTAATTTTGGTTAGCTGACTATCACTTTAAGAATGTACTAAAGAAAATATTTTATCTGACACAGCCAATGGGCCCATATGGAATCAGCAAGACTACACTGTTGGGACTAACTAAAGCAATTGCAAATGAAGTCGCAACAGAGAACATAAGAGTGAATTGTGTTGCCCCTGGTATTGTGGATACAAAATTTGCATCAGCAGTAAGTTTAATTTCTATTTATTTTTATTTCTACATTAACTTTTATATTATATACTACCTGTAACCTAACCCAGTATCTTGTTCTCAAAGAACCATGAAAACCAAATGGACCTGCAAAGGACCAATAATGTACCTGAATAAAGTATTCTTTTTTTGTTTTACGACATCAATGGATAAGTTAACAAAAACTTGTGATCATATGATGCACATTAAAAATTGGAATTTGCCTTACATAAGGATATTGGAGTTTAATTGTTCAGATTTCGTGACACGTGTCAATTTGACTTTCTGTTCTTAAAACTGTTTTATTTTGGACCTTTTGACAGATGTAACAAAACTTCAAAAAATTACTACTGCCATTTTGGTCGCCTGATTGTCAGCTTAATTTTATTTGTTTTGTCTAATAACCAAAACCGTAATACGAAAAGACAGCCAGATAAGATCATACAAATACATATATGTTCCTTCTTTTAGCTTACCCAATCCGAATCTGCAAGAGATCAAACCTTAGCAATAGTGCCCATGAAAAGATTTGGAAAACCTGAAGAAATAGCCAGTGCTGTTGCGTATTTGGTGTCGGATGATGGAAATTTTATGACTGGTGAAACTATGGTAGTGGCGGGGGGATCGCAAGCCCATTTGTAGTCAAAAATATTTCAAAATAATAACTGTTACTGTTATTTTTTATAGAAAAAGTGAGGAGTGCTTTTTATATTAAGGGTAAAGGGATATACAAATTATGGTTATATTACATAGTGTCCTAAGTATTTTGGTTATTTCTTTATAATGGATATTTTATCCCACAAACTATGTAATGAATACACTACAGTATAATAATAAATACAGTAGAAAATTGCACTATATTTAATTGGTTTTTCTATCTTAGGTATAAATGCTGTTTCTTAAGGTAAACTGCCTAATACAAAGAATATTAAACAAGTATAAAATAATACATGACAATGTATTTGATTATCAACTTTATTCATCATCATCTGAATCTAATATATCCGTTTTATTTATGCCAATTGTATGTAATAAGTTACTTGAAGGACCAGATAGCCCTTCTTCCCTTATACTCTGAGTCAAATTAAAAACTACTGATTTACTATCATCATTATTAGTAGGGGCTCTGTGTAACTTTTCATTAAGTTCTGTTAAGACCTCTTTATCAGTATCAGGTATATCACAATCTGACTCAGATTCATCACTACCAAAATCATCATATTTTTCAGACGCACATAATTTCATCATTTTTTCCAAACAGTTGACAAATTCATTGGAATCAAAGTTAATACAATCATTAAATTCATTCAAATCATTTTTCTCAATACCTTCAAAATCTGAAGTTTGCTGCAAAAAATCTGTTAATTTTGTTGTAATAGTCTCAGGAACGAGTTCTTCATTATTTTTAAACTTAACATTTTCCCCATAACGATTTGTCAACAAATCATTTAATTGCTTTGGGTGTATATTTAACCATTCATCACTATCTTCTACAAATACTTTTCTTGAGTTATCTTTATTTAAATGATTTTTTGTAGTTAGAAAATCATTGGTTGACATTAACTGAAGTATATTGTAACACATATATTCGTTTGTTGGACATTCTATGTCCAAATAGTATTGTTTAGCCTTTTCTAATAATTCTTTGTAGTCCCTAGAACCTTCCAAATTCCCTTTAAAATAGCCATTAGCTTCCAAGTTACAAATGAATTTCATGAATTCTTTGGTTGAAAATACATCTTTAGTTTGTCTGTTCATTAGGATATGATAACCACATAATAATTTTAAGCCTAAAACATTCCGTTTGTTTTCTGTTTTTAACTCACAGTTAATATTCCTAATGAGTTTTGAATGTACAAGCATAGCATATAGACATTTAGTAAATTTTACTTCAGTTAAAATAAAATCTTCATACTTCAAGGATCTACAGTATTTATCATCAATGATATCACGGCTGCAGTATGCTTCAACAATAGCAGATATTAGAGACGGTTTGAGTGCTAGTAAAGTAGCTACTTCTACAGGTAATTGAACTAAGGCCTTATGAAAATTTTCATTAATTTTTGCTGGGTACTGGCATATTCTGGACTGAATAGCTTTTTGTATTTCCAGTGATGCTATAGTTTCATGTGGGAACTTTGTAATTAATTGTAAAGCTTTCTTAATTGTCAACTCGGCTTCTATTTCTGCTAAAGCAGGAGGAATCAAGTGAACTTTGTTGTTACAAATATAAACCTGAAATTAGGAACAATTAGTATTTTAATAATTCATTGATGAGATCTATAATAATTTAGTCAAATGATATTTAGTATTTTAATAATAAAATTTGTATGTTGAAACATTTTTTAAAATAATTTTTAAGTAATATTTTGTTTATATCATAATACTAAAAAAAAGTATTCACCCTCTTATCTGTGCTATCAGGATTAGCCCAGGAAGGTAAAAACATTGCAGCTTCTATCAACAGAAAATCACCATCACTATCTGTTGCATGAATGATGACATCTTTGAATTGTTTGCTTATTTCTAGAAGAAGATATACTATAAACCATTCATCTTCTATGTTATCACCAAAGCAGGTGGAATTTACAAGATGTTGAGGTATGTCTGAAACAATAATAGTGAATTACAATGTAAGAATTGCGGAAAATACACTATATTGATATTTGTAATAGTACGTGACAAATAAGTTTCTACTAAAAACAAACATAATATAAGAAATAAATAGTTACATACCGAGCGTTTGCTCTGAAACTGGAAGACAAACTTTAAATTCATTCTTATGCCATATATATTCTTGTGACAATACCTTTAATGACATATTAATATTTTCACATAGTGACTTCCACGCATCAATATCATCAACTAGCGATGGTGAGAAAATTAGTACATGTATTGTATCTTCACAAACTGCAGGTATATTAGACATTTAGTGTTTTTAAGTATTTGCTAAACTCGAGAAAAAAAATCTTCGATAAAGGATATAAACAAGATAACTTAAAGACTAACCGATCAGCTTAAAAAATGAGTTCAACTATAATATGCAATGTTAGTTCACTGTGAGGAAGAACAAGAAAATAAAGGTTAACTGTAGAATTGGTTTTTCATTTTGACATTTGTCACATTTCAGTTCAAAAACTTAACCGTGTATATAGCTAAAGTTTAAAGCTATGATAAAACTAAACGGGAATTAAAAGAATTGCAACAAAATAGTTTGTTAGAGGAAACTTCCATTTTTGGAAATATAATTTTACTAGCTGTGCCCGCGACTTCGTCCGTGTGGAATAGTTTTTTTTGGGTACCATACCTCTTTATCTTAACTTATACAAACTTTCAATGTAATGTTTATTTATATCAAATCAATGGCCTGAAAAATAAGTTTCAAGTTTCTGGCTCTAAATAGCGATACTTCCATACATTTTTTCATCGCTCCTTTCGAACCCTTATTTCGAATTAAAAAATAGCCTATGTTCTTTCTTAGGGTCTAAAGATTATCTGTGCCAAGTTTCATCAAAATCGGTTGAGAGGTAAAGCGGGAAAGCGTAACAGACAGTTACTTTCACATTTATAATATTAGTAGGGATAATGGCTATTTAGATCATACCAATACCATAGACTATAAAATTATTCTATAAGTATTAAATTAAAATGCTTTACTAAAGCATTTTTATAATGATATCTGTGACATATATCGGTTTTCTAATTCAACATTCTATGCGCATCGAATGACAAGGATAGTGTCAATCAATTCTGTTTTCGTTTCCACATTCGTTAATTCACTTTATGTAATCTGTCTACTACGTTATCATTCTATTCAACTACTGCAAGCATTTAATTGAGCATGATAATCTCATGTCTGCACTAGCTTCACTGTTGGATTACGGCTCCAGTTCAGATGAAAGTAGTGGTGAAAATTGTACATCAAAGCCCAAGAAGTTAGTGTATTTAAACTGAAGTCCTTTTTAAAGGCGATTAAGCTTATCCATTCTATCATAATTTTTGTTAAGGATTTTGTCATTTTTATTAAAGTACGTACCTATTTGCGTTTTTATAGTTCTCAGAATTACAAACACGTAGATCTACAGCCAATAAATGCGTTATTGTGATATTTGTAACTGCAATTTCTCTTCACCAGTATATACATCTTTTCAGAGCAAAATTATATGTGCCTGATTTAACATCTGTACTTACTGTATCACCAGAAGAAGTTGATGATAACCCAAACAAACACAAAGGTCGTGTTCGTACTTTCCCACATGTGAGGGGAAATTGGGCTTCATTTGTATATTGGAAATGTAAGTATTCATAGTATTTCTCATTTAATAATAATGCTTAATACAGTAAATTCAATACTTATTACTTTTCAGTTTATGTGTGGTCGTTTACCCTGAAAACTATTTTATAATTATGATACCGACATGAGATAAAATACATATATTTCAGAAATTTTTGCATTTTAACCAAAACTAGCATTTATAAATGATTTTGATATTACCTACATTATTAATTTAATATTACCTACATTATTAAGTTCTATCAATTTTAGTTACTGTTTGTTAACCTTTCCTCTTATATTGATAATCTGCTACATATATTTTGTTTCAGATCCAGATGAAAACTCATTAGGCAGTTTTCTTAATAAAATTGAGGATACATTTATTTATTTTAAAGATAATTTGTATAAATGTGATGACTTTCATATAAGTTTATCTAAAACATTTGTGCTTCAATACCATCTCATTAGTCCTTTTACAAAATCCCTTCAAAATGAGTTGTCTAAAATTGAACGGTTTGTATATATCTAGTTTTTAAATGAATAAATTGACACAACATCTGAACTACTGACATCATGTGCTTTTAGCTACCTAACTCTGAGTTAAAGCACTGTTTCAGATTAAACATCATAGAAATTAAAAATAAAAATAATTTTAAAACCTAGACACAGATCAAACACAATCTTTGTCCTGCTTAGGTATTGGACCTTTGCATAACATTGGGAACACTACCAAGAGCACGGTCAGGCACTACATACTATGGACAAATAGAAAAAAAAATTGTAAAAAAATTATCCAAGGTCATTTAAGACGAAGTATCTAATATTTGGTCCCAATTAATTGCTTGTATCCAATAATTTTCCTTATTTGTATTTAATTTTTTATTCCATTTTTGAGAGATATCTTCTAGATATCTTCTGCCATATGGTGAAACTCTAGTTTCACCTTTAGTAAATATTAGATATACTTAAGTTATTTAATGTATGTTTTATTTAAAAATACAATATATTTTTCTACAGCTACTCTGAGATTTGAATCATACTTTTTTAGGTTTCAATTAGAATTTTCGTCTATAAAAATTTATACAAATGAAGAGGAGACAAGAACATTTATTGCTCTAGAAGTCTGTTATTTATCAAGGAAAAAGTTAAGTAAGATATGTCACAAAGTTGATAGAGCTTTGGAAGATTTTCAATTGCCATTATTCTATGAGGTTTGTTCTCCTTTACTTATTATACTTATTAGCAATAATGACATTATTATGTTGTATACAATTACTGTTATTTCAATTGTTTCCAGAATCCATCATTTCACATGAGTGTTTTATGGCTAAATGGGAATAAGAAAGCAAAATTGTTGTCTCAGTTGGATAAACTAAATGAATTTTTTGCTCATGAAATAGCCAATAACTGTTATATATTTAATGTGGATAATATTAATTGGAAAATTGGCAACAAATATTTTCAATATTCTTTTAAGTAATTTGAAACAAAATAAGCTATTATGAATAACAAAGTTTACATAAATCCAAATTTTAATAAAGCAGTCAATGAAATGGCACCACTCATGAAGCAAACAATGCATTTAAATCCGAATTTTTCGCAGAAAGTGCAGACTCGTAACAGGATATATGTCAACCCAAATTTTGTTGTTAAGTCAGATATAGCTGAAAATCCTCAAAATTTGTCTTTTAGACAGCCTATTAAAGGAGTACAAATAAGTAATGAAGTCAAACCATCCATTGTGACCATTGAATTAACAAGAAACATAATCTCACCAACTGTATCTTCATCACAATATACTTTCGTGAGACATCAAATTGAAAATGTGATAGAACCAAAAAAAATTGATAAGCCTTCAACAATAAAGATCAATAGATACAAATCGATCGCCTTTAACAGTTTCAAGAAAAATTTGTCTGCAGCTAAAGTTGCACCAAAAATATCATGTTTAACACATGAAAGACAATTTAAAGAGAGAAATCCTAATAAGATTGCAAATACTCCTAAGTATTATAATAAATATAGGTTAGTTAAACAAAATCCATCACCAAAATCAAGTTGTGTCAGTAGAGCAGTGTGTAAAAAAACAGGTTTTGACTTTTCCAAAACAACAACAAAATTAAATCAGTCAAAATTAAAAATTATTAAAAAGAGACAGTTGAAGAAGAACAATATACCATGCCCTTTGTTTAAGAAATATGGCAAATGCCTAAGACTTATCCATGGCACTTGTGAATTTGTGCATGATAAAAAACATGTGTCAATATGCAGAAAATTTTTAAAAGGAATTTGCCATGATGATACATGTCTTCTTTCCCATGATATAACTACTAAAAAGATGCCTACTTGCTATTTTTATCTTAATGGAATGTGCACAAAAGATCAATGTCCATATTTACATGTGAAACTCAATGAAAGAACAAAAATATGTTCAGATTTTTTGAAAGGATATTGTGAAAAAGGTGAAACGTGTTTAAATCGTCATACTATTCTTTATAACAGTATAAATCCATGTAAAAAAAAGAATCTGCAAAATTCTATAAGGTTGGTTAAACAGAAATCAATTTCTCAATCAAAGCAAAGTAGCAAAACTCAGAATATAATAGAAACTGATTTAAATGAACTATATAGATGTAGTTCTAAGAATGGTAATGTAAACCAACGCTATTACAAAGATGTTTCTACAGACACTGGTAATACTCAAGAAACAAATGATTTTATTAAACCTACTCGATGTAAAATTGGTACTTTGCCTTCGTTTATAAAATTATAATATAAATTAAAAACTTAAATACTCTCCGTACCATACAATTAAATATCAGTCAGCAAGTAAGCAAAAATCACATAAAAAGTTTTTGGAAGAATCTTTTAAAGAAATTAAGAATCTTTTCCGCTACATTCTTTATGTATCCAAATCTACAACAACGGAACCAGATTTCTCCATTACGACCAAACTCTTAACATACTCATCTACTCTCTTAACATCATCATCGCACAGTCGAGTTAGGGGCACATCATCCAAGCTATCTTCACTGCTGCTGTCGATGCATTTCTAAGACTTTCCTTTGCCTTTTTTTTTCCTTGCCTGACCTTTTTCTTTTTGCTTTTCATATTATTATCTTCATCTTCACTACTTTCGCTACTGTCCAAAACTTTTCTCTTGACGGATTTTCCTTTAGATTGTCTTTTTTCTTTAACTTTCTTCTTTGCAGCGTTCTTTTCCTTTGCTATCTATGTTTGTCGCTTTCGTTCTTTTTCCTCTAATAGCTCTTTTCATTCTTTACATTTTTTTCAAATTCAGTTTGATAATACCGCGGAATTATCAAACTTGATCTTTTAATTTTTTGACATCAAAATTATATGGAAAATATTATAGACGGTAAAAACGTATTTCGGCATAGTAAACAAGCATTGAAAACGTATGGTATCAAAGTTTAACAACATAAATACTGCATTACTTACCTCTTTCCGGAAGTACACGAAAAATTATAAGGAGCGACGAAAAATTCCTCTACAGTGCATGCTATCCCCTTCATCGCACGGACCGTACTGGCAGCGCGCGGGGGAGGGTATGTCCATGTCCGGCTTCGATGTATACGCACTGTTTCAAGAACTAGTGGATAGTTTTTGAATTTGGTTGACGCGCGGAATTATCCAATATCTCCTTCTTTAATAGACAGGATAATAATATAATACATTGACGGACAAAAAATCGGTCGCCTTTATTATATCAAATTACTCTGATCAAATTGTTTTAGTTTTGGTATATGTAACTTCCGCGACAGATGTATCGTGGTATACAAAATTTAGTTTCTTGTCCATCAATGTAGAATTGTCCTAAATGTAAAATATAAAAAATTGTCTGCGTGAAGTGCGGGCCTAATAAAATTATTTTTCGTTTTATGTAATAAAGAAATACTGACATCTGACTATAGAACTTACGGCAGTTAAACGCCTATTATGTGTAAATATTAAGTGGATATAATTACTCGTATGTATGTGTAACATTTATATTTTTATATTAAATAAGTCATTACAATTTGACTTTCATTTACTTAAAGCCGTGTATACAGTATATCCTTGCCAGATAAGTCTAATTATCACTTAAACAATTGATAATTTATTCTCTCCTTGATTGGTTCTTAGTAAGTCTAATCTGAAATATAAGTATATTATTAATGTATTACTTGTTAGGATATTCTGTCATATATTTTCCAGCCAGTATGCAGGAAATGGCAAAATTGTGTATCAAGATTTTGCATACTATAATCGTAGATATGTAAACTTAACGAAAAATCATATGAAGATAATAAAAAGAAAATCGAAGATTCTGTCTTCTTCGTCCTTCTCTGTGAAATCAGGATCGAACACTAGGGGCGCGACGACACGTTTTGCTGTAGAGCTAAACAGTGTATCTGAGATGTGAAGGTGGGACTTGACGGTCAGTTTTTCGCATCAATCTAGATCTAAAACTTGATTATGAATGTCATCACTCCAGGAGAATTTCCGTGACCGGCATAAATCCAACACGGCGTCGTAGCAAACTGCCCGTGAGTGTGTGATCAGTTCGCCCGCTGCGCCCGCGATGATTGAGTGACAGAAAAATAAAAACTGAAGAGCCGGAACGACGCCAGTGAGTGTTGAAATCTAGGCCTAAACCATATGGAAAAACTGATCATTATTAGCGTATGTTTCTAAGTGGCTCCTAGACGTCACCTGATTATTTATATATTTCTTCAGATGGATTAACCAAATATTATAATAACTAGCCACAAAAGAAAGAGCAGTTGCTCTTACTAGTAAGGACTTCATTAATACTTTAGAATTTTAATAAACAGGAAACGGAAAATGGGGTCGATTTTAGCGACGTTGACGATGTTCAAGCAGACCTACATTTCTTTTTATAATCTGCTTACGACCCAATAACAAAATCAGAGCACTCAAAACGGGCCCGATGGCGCAAACGGTAGTGAATCTGTCTTGTGCGCCAAAGGTCGTGGACTCGATCGGGCTCACCGAGGATAAATATTTATGTGTGATTCCTTATTGTTTGATGTCCGTAATACAAGTGCTTTAAGCGACTTATTACGGAATCAGGTCAATGTATGAGATGTTGTGGGACTTTATTATTATAAAAGACAAACAAAATAAGGAAAATAAGAATTAATTGCAAATCAGATCTACCACGTCTGATCTGCTAAACAATTTACAGTAATAACAGATTGCCGCATGAAATACGATAGACAATCGTAAGCCTGGGTCTAAATAAGACAACGGAACCTGAAGTAGTTCTCTGAAAGAACATGTAAAATCTGCCCATCAGGACTCAAAACGATATAACTCAGTACAATATCTTAATTGTGATCCATTTAGTTCAAGATTGACCAAATTTTCTTATACACTTGTAAAGATTTATGATCATCGGGCGGTCAAAAATTCCCATTAGGGGAATTTTAGTAAGAGTACTTAAACTATTGTAGCTTTAATCTAGTTTGTAAAATAAACCACTTAAGTGACTTTTAATTAGTCATGGGTGCTTCCTGAACAGGTAAAAGCTGTACATAAATGCTAACTATGCGACATATAGGTATTATATCAGTAGGTTTGAATGTAATAATAAAAAAATATATTTACAAGGCATATTATCTATATTTTAAACCATTTGGGCATTTTACTGTCTTTGGTAGCTGATGAGGCACTTTGAGTAGTATTTGATGGTCCGGGCCCGTCTTCCAGATTTCTTCTGCTTGGGGCTCTGAAGATTGAAAAAAAGAAATAAAATGTTATGTAAAATTAATACAGTTCGACACCTGAAATTGACATCTCAAGTGGTCTGCGTTCAGACATACATATGTCGTGGGCATGAAAAAACCTTTACTTCGCGATTTTCTTTTTTTTTACTTGTAACACAACGTACGGAACCCGAGTTTTTTATTTTCTGCAATTTAATCTAGTAGTTGTTGATACGTATTTAAACTATTTCGGGGTCAATTTATTAGTCGCGCATTGCAGTAGGTACGCAAGGCCCAACAAGGTGAACCCAGACCAGTGTTGAATCGGGCGGTGGTGCGGGAGAAGTCAGACGAGTTCCTCCCGCCCCGCACTCTAATCAAGTCGTTCGAGTGAGCATCATCTCCTTTAGCTTTACAAAAGGTAGACCTCGTACAAAGGTCGTCAGCATTGTACCTCACTCTCATTTATTCATTTCTACCGTCAAACAGTAGCGTTCTCGTTGTTGTGTTCCAGTTTAAAGGGTGAGAGAGACAGTGAAATTACTGGGTAACGTCACAATGGCATCGAGACACATGGTTGGCAACGTGCTGGTGATATCTTTGTGGTAATGCCTATAGGCAGCGATGACGCTTACTATTACGTGGGCCGTGAGTTTGTGGACATATAATGGATATATAATAAATAGGTAAAAAAACTTTTTAAATTAAACGTTTTTATGTTAAACATACATTGTAATGTTTAAGATAAATGTACTAAAAACCAAAAAATAATAAAATAGATACAGTCGTGGGAATTATAAACATAGACTAGACTAAAGTAAAACCGTGGGGCACGTCAATTGTCTATAATCGTTGATTAAAATGTTTGTTTTGTAATGTTACACTATAATTAATCAGTTGTTCAACCGACAATGATGGACGTGTGACAAGTAGGGCTAGAATGTGGAAACAAGCTAGCAAGTTCGATTATAAGCGAGTTTTAGGGGTTACATACAAATCAACCAAGCGAATAAAATAATTCGCTTGGTTTATTTGTATGTACATACATACGTATATATTGAATATATAATAATTAAGAAAATAACTTTTTCGAGCGATATTTTTATGACTAACTTTCTAACGAGATCCATCTACTTAACGGCTAGAATATAGAATGATCTACTGTGTCGAACATACAACAATAAATTAAATCATGAAAAATAAAACATTTAACGTAATACGGGTTAATAAACAATATGAGAGAGTTTTACGAAACATGAAATTATTTTCTTCGGTACTCTGTACCCAAGTAGAAGTTGTGTCATTAAGTATTGTTTGTTGATGATTAAAGTTATATTTTTTTTATATTGCGAAATATCCATTTTTAAACTTTTTCTTAAATATTAGTGATCAAGATATTAGTAACACACACATACCTGTATTTAGAAGCCAATATGCTAGCAGCATCACTTGTCGTTTTATTTGAATACACCTCTTCTTTTAAATACAATGCGTTGTTTTCACCCTCAAGCCATTTAAAATGCATGTGAACGCATGGCACAAATTTAGCCTCCCTAAGAGTACATTTTGGGTCAAGTGTTTCTTTCAGAGGTGTGGTAACTGCAATAGAGTGTTACAAAATATAGCATACTTTTGAAATATATATGTTATAATAACTGAAACTACTTACCTGATATGTTATAATTAGTTAAAATAAAGATATCAATGTAGTTCAATGTACTGTACTGTATAACTATAGTGTTAGACCAAAGAAAGGTATTTTGTCTCACCCGATACTCACATTTAGAAAGTCTTATGTGTCGAAGAAGTCTTTAAAGATAATGTGATTCCTCAAAAGAGAAATTAGATAGTTCTTGTTTATAATAGACAATAAGATACTTACATATGTGAAATGGTTTTTCAGGGCATTGTAGATAATTTTTAATGAAATTGACCACATCTTGGACTGTGTCACTAGGTGAAAACACACCCTGAAGTATAATTCCATCAGGAAACTGAATTCTGGCAACTGCATTCTTGTACAAGTTCATCCTTTGCTCTGATGTCTGAAAATTTTATATTATGTTGTGTCAGTTCTAATAGTTTAGCTGTGTAAGCAAGTGAGTTTATGTGTAAATATGTTTAATGTCAGAATTAAAAATATTGTACATTTGAATAAAAATATATTTGGGCTACAGATCAAATATATATATATATATTAATAATAATAATAACTTTATTCAACAACAAAAGGAAACTTAGTCTAAAATACATTTTGTTACTTAGGTACCTAAACTAGGTCTAGCCTGTTTTTATAGGTGCCTATAGACCTAGTTATACTTAAACACTGAAAACTATGAAATATTTTCACCATCGACATAACAGTGTTTCAAGTCTAAAGTCTTTGTCCAATGTGGTCCCACCATTGTTTTATTTCGAAGAACCTATTGATATTAAAGATCATATGTATGGCAACTTGCCATGCCGCAGTTTATACAAATAGCCCTATTAAAAATCACTTGTGAGACATCCTATGGCTGATATGGAACACTTATTTGTATAATACTTGGTGCTTAATTTCATTTCTGAAGCTATATTAGACTTCTAAATTCTACTTATATAGTTGAAAATTATCTTAAGTAGTTTTATTAATTATAGCTGTATATATTTATTATAACTATGTAGAATATTAGTTTATTTTTGGGCTAATGGGCATGTAAATAAAAACTTTTTAATCAAACAGTATTTTTTTTATAATGTTCACACTACTACCTACAAATAACAGATTTAAAAACATAAAGAATCATGCTATTTGAGAACAGATTAATAAATAATAATATCTTATGCTATAAATATCTTATGCTATATTACCTGCTTTTCAATTTCTTGTTTTTTGCCAGACGTGATCAAAGGAGTATTTTCAAGTTTTAAACGATTCTCTCGTAAGTTGTGATATAATTTTCGTACTTCTTCAATAGTTAAATCGTAAAAGTCATCAGGTAAGTCATCCAATTCTTCCTGAGATTGATCTGGTTGCATAAATGCAATAGCTTTTCGAGGTCCTAACTGAAAAAAAAGGGTAACATTTGGATGATTGTAAGGTGAAAATAAAAAAGAACACAACAAATTGGTTGATTCTCCTTCATGATAGCAACACAAAAATATTTGGTTTCCGTATTTGAAACAAAGGAAGTACCATAAAGCTTCCCTTGTTGATGATTTTCATATATGACAAAAATCTTAAGAATGGGATTACAACAATGTGTATGGTGTTGTCTTGTATTTATTCATTTAACTATTACTTACAAATGTGACCTCTTCTTCAATATTCAATCGCCGTTCTAAATGTTCCTGAGTATGTAAAGAAATATCCGATGGTGATATAGATGCTGGTTCATTATCTTCAGTTTTATTAAGAGTTGCTGATGCATTAATAATTGTATCTACATCCATTTCTTCTGCTGAAACTGGTTTTATTATCTCCATTTTTTTACTTATGGTTTCATTTTTAAGTGCTTTGATTGGATTAAAATATTTATCATCTTTTGTATGGGATGGACCAGCATTTGAATAGTTATCCTCCCCTTTTAAAATTGCCTGTTGATTTTCATTGGATAAAACTGGCTTTTTAATAATTTGCTCTTTTTCAGGTGCAGGTTTTCGATAAACAGATGACACATTTGCTTGCCTGCAGATACAAACAATAATTTAAAATCTTAATATTAGTGTGCAATCTCTCTTTTACTCATTTTATTTTTTAATGTTACAAAACTTAATTTGCTAAAATAATTTGCATTAAGTATATGTAGCTTACAAAGTAAATTTTAATTATTTTCTAGTAATTTTGAAATGATAAATAAGCAGCATACTAATAAAACATTAAAGAACTATGAAACTTAATTATAAACAAAACAGAAATTGAAGTTTTATGCATAGAAAATGCTGAATTATATTAAAGATTATCAAAAAAAAAACAACTTGTCTCAGCTGTTTAAAAAATATTTTAGACTTTTTTATACTTACTTTGCTTCTTCTGCTTTATTTAATAATCTCAAGATAGCTCTGCCACTCATTAAACCAAGCTGCCTTAAGGTTTTTTCCTTTAATGCAGATTCTCCTATAACTTCCTGCCTCATATATAAAATAGTAGGTTGTGACAGTGATTTGAACTCATTTGGTGCTAAAGCTGTTAAGATAATAAATAGAGATGTATTGGGTGGAAAGTCTCCTGTTTTCCTCTCACCTGAAATTAAAATTAATGTTGTCAATATATATATTTAATAAGACTAAAACAGACAAACTTTATAAAAAAAATTAAATTAGCTATACTCATAAATTTTTGAGACCCATATTTTTTTTTTTAAAGAAATTCTGTAAATATCTATCCACTTACTTGTTGCAGACCATTATTAATATCATATTAATAGCTAAGAGTGTCTTTTACATAAATTACTATTCAGAAGTCAGAAAAGATAAGAATAAAGAACTATCTACCTGTACACATGAACCTTTTGACCCACATAAGGGTCACACAATTAAACAATTGTGCCTGAGCTAAGGTTAGAAGTTAAGAATAATTGTTTAAAAAAGACAACAAAAACCATTTAACTACAACATCATATTAGCCATAAGACGTCCACTGGACATAGGCCTCTCCAAGTAATCTCCAATGGGACCATTTGTATGCAGCCAGTGTCCCGCGCAATCCTGCAGTTTCTGTCAGATTATCTATACATCTATAATAATTAGATAAATTGGCTTGTATGCTATTGCTAATGAGCTGCCTTAAGGTTCACTATATAGTACAGTTCTTTAGTTATTTTCTGTTATGGAATGATTTTTATTGTGCACATAAGTTACTGCTTGACAAGCTATTCATGAAATTCATAAAAAGATTATTTTTATATTTAATAATCTATGTAGTCAAACACTTCTTACCATCTTCCAATAAGAGTCCAATAGTGACTATTGTTTCTTCCCTTTTTCTTTCTGTTTCAACCATTTCTAATGTGGCTTTATTGGGTAAGTTTGAAAACCTAATAGTTGTTGTTAAGTCAAGGATTTGTTTGTGATGTTTCAAATCATATGAAGTTGCTTCAAATCCTTGTTTCTGACAAACATCTTCTAATACCTACAAAAAAAGAAAAATTCGTGTAAGTCTATAAGTAAAATTTAGTGAAATCAGTTTCTCTTAAAGTAAAACCTATTCTATTAATCTTACTTGTAAAATTATAGTGTCAGGTGTACAATGAACTTTTTGTCTTCGGCCATTTGGTGTCAGTACTATAATATCTTTCGACATAGTATTTTTAGTTTAATTAATTATTCAGTGCAAACAAGGGACACAAAAAACAAAATTGAAAATAGTAGTCAGCTTTGTCAAACGTGATGATTCCGTTTTGCCGTTTATTGACAATGACAGCAAATGGGCGAATAGCATAGACGAGGCAATTAAATAAAAAAACTTTTTAATTAAACGGTTTTATGTAAAACATACATTGCAATTTTTAAGATAAATGTACTAAAAACCAAAAAATAATAAAATAGATACAGTCGTGGGAATTATAAACATATGCATAGACTAGACTAAAATAAAACCGTGGGGCACGTCAATTGTCTACAAATTATCGACTTAATGTGCGATACAAGAATCGTTTAATTCGTCGTTAGGCAGTTGGCCCGCAGACGGTGAGGAAATTACTTACTATTTTCTTGCTCATGGAAATTCCAATAGTTTTACACTCCATGTAAACAAAAGAGATTTTTCAACTAGTTTATCGTTGGACATTCACACTGCTGGCTGGCGAGTCACTGATCGTAGTTTGTCTTTAATCGACAAAACATGATAAAAGTACTACTCGTTCACCACTATGAACCCCTAAAACTCGCTTATAATCGAGCTTGCTAGCTTGTTTCCACATTCTAGCCCTACTTATCACACGTCCATCGTTGTCAGTTGAACAACTACCTAATTATAGTGTAACATTACAAAACAAACATTTTAATCAACAATTGTAGACAATTGACGTGCCCCACGATTTTATTTTAGTCTAGTCTATGCATATGTTTATAATTCCCACGAATGTATCTATTTTATTATTTTTTGGTTTTTAGTATATTTATCTTAAACATTGCAATGTATGTTTAACATAAAACCGTTTAATTTAAAAAGGTTTTTTAACTTTTTTTATTTTATAGGCTTTAGTTTTTATTTCGCATTCTGTTTAAATCATTAAGTGCTTCATTATTGCAAGGTTTCTTGCCCGTTAGTTTATTGCAGTCCAACTCCTCTACACGTAGTCCCTGCAAAGATCTTACTTTACTAAGAGCCACGTAGGCTTGACCTTCTTCTAACAGTTTCGCACCTAAGTATACGACTGCGTGATCCACAGTGCTGCCCTGCATTTTATGTAATGTAGAAGCCCATGATAGTATTAAAGGCAACATTCTTCTTTCAGCCGTCCCGTAATTGTACTTAGCTGGAAACTGTATGGCTTTCGGGTGTATAAGATGTACTCCGTCTCTTGCGAAATCAATTCGGACGAAAGGTACATCTGTTGCATACATCTGAGTTCGACGAAATGGAGGCCACACGATTTCGTTGATGTAGCCTATAGTATCATTTACTAATCTCTTTGAAACGTCAATATTGATCATGGACCGTAGCATGACTTTTGCCCCCACAAATATTTCCAGTTCCCGTGGTAAACCCGCAGTTTTGTTGATATCAGCTGGTATTATAGTAACTATATCCACATTGTTTGCATTTTGTGTGGCGTGTACTAGCTGATTCTGCGCTTTTATTTTGTAAATGCGAGCACCATTATTTCTGTACAAATTCAATACAGCAGGGTTGTGGTCTTTAACTTGTTAATTTGGTGGGTATACCCTTAACGCTTTGTCTATTGCAAACTCATCACTCGTGTCTTGAAGAAGTCTTCCTATTAAAATACTAAAATGTTGGGTTGTTAGCTCACCGACTCTCAAAGCATTCAAAATATCAATAAAAGTCTGGTCACCTTGCTGACGCATATTTTCTGTTAATTCACACAGCGTGAATAAACGCCAGAGGTGAGTAGCTGGTTGGAGATGTTCGGGCTGTTTGAAAACAGATGTTCTTGATCATTTTATAGGAGGAAGTTGTAAAATATCACCGAAAAGTAATACGTTTACTCCTCCAAAAAACTCATTTTCACAGTTCAGATTTCACAGTTTGATAAGACACCATGGAAATCTCGTCGACAATCAAAAATTCTGTCTGATGCCATTGTTGCCTCATTATTCGCAAGTAGTTTCCGGACAGTGGTGACATAGGCAAGGCTATGTACAACAAGATGCGCCTGAGTCTTGAGGGGAAAACGCTAACGACATATCATTTTTATCCACCCTAATGCCATACAGTTCTCGGCGCGTTTTAACCTTTCACCTTAACTTGGGTGGTGTACCGCTTACGACGTATCATGTTTAGCCATCCTAACGCCACACAGTTCTCAACATGATACAAAATCTTGACTTGGGTGGTGGATTCAGGCTGGATTAATCAGATACCTAAATTACAGATTCAATTTCTAAATTTAAATCTTATTATTATACGCCATTTAGTGGCTGCGCTCATCTTAAATATTGAGGTTGTATAGCACTGTATTCTTCTTGTCAAGCCCTTTTATTTGATACCCATATTGGTGGGATTGATAAAAAATTGTTATAAGCCATTTGGTAGCGGCTGCCATCTTAGATTTCAATTTGGCGTAGTAAATTGTATTCTACTTGTTGAGATCTTTCATTTGAAACCCATGTTGAAGGGATTGATAAAACTTAAGTTATCCGCCATTTTGTAAAGGCCGCCATCTTGGATTTTAATTTTATATAATACATTATATTCTACTGGTTGAGCACTTTCATTTGATACCCATATTGATGGGATTAATAAAACATAAATTATCCGCCATTTTAAAGCTGCAGCCATCTTGTATTTATAATGATAACACAAGTCAACACGAATTTTGAGTCTGAGTTCTGTACCTCTGATTTTGATTACTTATGCCTAACTAATTAAAGAAAAAAAAATTTTATCTAATAAAGTTTGCTTTTGTAGTTACTAAAACGAAATTTAAATTTTTATGAAAAAGCTCTATTTCTTAATTTCAATTATATGTAAAAGGAAAACAGTTTTGAATTCACATATTTTTATTGACTTTAATTATACAAGACGGCATAAATAAACCCACAAATACAAAAAAGAATACAAAAAAGACTTTAAAAATGAACAGATTTGGTATTTCTTCTGTGTAAGTTGGGACTTTTTCGTATGAGCCCCCAAATGTAGTCACCCATCATATTTTCATTATATTGTCCTTGATAACGCTTTTCGAAGTTCATTATATCCTGGTGGAAACGTTCCCCTTGCTCTTCTGAATATGCACCTAAGTTGTCTTTAAATCTATCCAAATGAGCATGTAGCATGTGGACTTTCAAAGACATTCTGCAACCCATAACTTTGAAGTTGTGAAGCATATCAGTAATAAGCTCCGTGTAATTTTCTGCCTTTCTATTGCCAAGAAAGCCATGAATCACTGCTTTAAGGCTGAGCCACGCTTGTTTTTCGTGCGTACTGAGGAGCTGTAGGAATTGTTCACTGGCCATTATTTTCTTTATTTGTGGACCGATGAAAATACCAGCTTTAATTTTAGCCTCTGACAATTTCGGGAAAAATGATTTTAAATATTGAAAGGCCTCAGAGTCTTGACGCAGAGCCTTTACGAACTGCTTGATCAGACCTAATTTAATGTGCAATGGAGGCATTAAAATATGATCGGGCTTCACGATTGGTTCATTTTTGACATTATGTTGTCCTATTTGAAACTCGCTCCGTTGTGTCCATGAGTGCTGCTGGTAGTGAAGTGCATCGGCTCTACTATCCCATAAGCAAATGTAACACGGATATTTAGTGTACCCGCCTTGCATTCCCATCAGAAATGCCCCCCCTGCCCCTCTCCAGTATCTTATATGCAACGGCTCCTAAAAAAACTGCTAAAATACTATAATATTCGTTTTACATTGTGTAAAGGTACAAAAGCAAGCTTTATTTTTTATAAATGGAGTTTTGCTTTTTTTTCGATGTATATAATCAGAAAATATTTACTAAATAACAGACTCAAAGAAAAATATTTTTTTTGTTGACTTGTGTAATGAGTAAACATAATTGTATTGTCACCAAAATCCAAAGTGTATACAAAATTTCCGATTAATCGGTTGAAAGGAAGAGGATGAAATTTGAATTATTGAACCAAGAATAAATAATAAAACAAACGGGGTAAGCTAAATAAAACCATTTAAAAACCGAATGAACTTATGAATTTAAGACAAAATGTAGTGGCCCCTGCACTGGGAAAAATGGACAGATATGAATATGGTCAGAATAGAAAATGCGGGAAATACGATTTTAGACTCACGCGTTTTTCGAGCATAATAAAATTTTATTCTGTTTGTTGGATTTGGATCAGTAGTTTAGTGTTGTTTGTGCATATATATTTGCGATTTCTTAGTTTTATTTGTTTTATTTTATCTAAGACTGTAAATCATAGAAGATACATAAGTAAGTTTCTTTTATATTCATGCTCTTTATCAAGCCGCCTGATGAGCCTGGAGGCGGAGAGGTCCCTGTGGTTGCTTATAAAGTAACAATTTCCAATGAGGAGTCCATCATGGAAACTGACGGATCCATAAAATCTAGCAGTGGTGCTCGGAAACGTAGAGCTACTGTAAATAAACATTGCTCTCATTGTAACAAAAAGAGATGAAATTGGAAATTACATGAGGAAATTAAACAAAGAAATAAAACAAGATGAATGTGATTGCATTCCTTTATCTAACAATAATTCCAATAGGTACCCAAATTAGTACTGCTCCCATGTTTACTGACTCGCAACTTAATTCGGTCAATCAGGCAAGTGATTTAGCACTATATTTTATTCATAAAGGTACAAAACATGCAGCAAACTCCTAGTGATAATGTATCAGTTCATCCTATTGTTTTGGGTCGTTTTTTTATAAGAAATTCTGTCCACAACGTTGTTAACGGATCTTAAAACGAATTGGACGCCAATTATTTCCTAAACAGCCCTGCTTTGCAACCGACCATAAGGGGTTTATCCCATGATTTACTGTAACCCGTATGGGTGTTGTAGGAGGCATACCTGCTGAGTGGTCAGATAAAAAAGTTACTGAAAATATTAATTTACCTTTTGGATACGATCCAATTTTAAAAGTAAAAAGAATGTGACGTCGTATCATTACTACTAATGGCAGTGAAACTGTGGATCTTACTTCTCTATTTTGATGGAAAAATGCTACCTAAGCGAATTTTTATTTGTAGCACTAGAACACAAGAAACTATGGCCAAAAGCTCATGCACCTATTTCTTAAATGTCTTGAGCTGTTACTTACTTTCTTCTTTTAATGTCAGGGCTTCTACTATTTCTACTCCTCTATATGAGTAGCTTATAAAGAGCCTTTGAGTAATTCTTACAAATATACTGTTATACTTAAACCAAAATCTACCTATTCCTAAGCTATCCAAAGGTTATGACAGAAATACACAACAAGAATTAATTAAGGACAATGATATGCCCTCATCCAGAAGTAAAAAAGTGTAACAAACTCAATTGCAATAATGAATCGACATTACAATCAATTGCAGACTTAATCAAAATTCTCATGAAAACATCATCACAATGTAATATTCTTCCACCGTCCAACGCTGCCCTTTTAATTGACACTCTTATTAATCTTCTAAATTATACTAATAATGGACAAGCTAGCCAAAGCTCTACAGTGAACTGTAGAGGGCTTTGTCTAACAAAAATTATATTATTTATCTTATAAATAAATATAAACCTTTTATCTTTACTCTAGAGGAGACTTGGCTAATACCACGTAATTATTTTAGGCACCCTGTCGCCGTGAGGTACCGGTAGAATAGAATACTACCTCTCACTGTACCAGGTGTCGTAAGAGGCGACTAAGGTATCATAACCGACAGATGACGGTATATCCATCCGAAACAGTGCAGCTCAAATGCACAGGGCGGGGATGAGAAGCAGCATCCTCGTTGCGATAGCTACGCTCTGCGATTGTCAACACGGTTGCCCAGCGTGGCAATTACGCGCAGAATACCTCTTTTCTTGGAGAGGCTTATGTCCAGCAGAGAACTTCCAATGGCTGCAATGATGATGTATCAAAGATCATGCGTACGCGTTCACGTCTACGCTATAAGAATTTTTCTCTGCTCCATCGTGACCATGTAATTAGAGCAATAGCGATCGCAACTGAGCTTAAGGGCCTCATAATGTATTTATCGAGGGCAAATTTTAATAGAGCGAATTGCATCCGCCATCATTGAGACTGGTAATTGCAAAGTGATTGCTCGCACTCTCTGGCGATTCACTGATTTAGAATGAATAAAAATATGGAATGGTGTTCCCTGAATATCCTGGTTTAAATATAAGAGGTTAACGCTCTTGGCACTGCGTTCTTTAAGTCATCCGATACCTAAGTATGACTTTCTAAGATCTACAATTATAATTTATAGTTCTTAAGTTTTATATCTTTATACTAGCGGCCCGTCCCGGTTTCGCACGGAGGGACTTAAGATTTTTTCCATAGTTTTAAGTTTTATTTGTATTTATGATCAGTTTTTTTATATAGGAAGTATTTACCTTTTGAAAATATTTTTCCGGACTTCATTTACTTATTTCATTTATTTAATTAATTATTTTCTTCTTAAATAGGTAACTACCTATTTTGTTGTTGTTTGTTTTGGTTGAGGTAAAAGTTTGTTTTTAAATTGTTTTTTAACATTTATTAAAAAATATTTACATCTTTTTATTTTTTTTGTTTTTCTTTGTTGTTTCAAGGATTTTTGTTGTTTTAAGGTTTATTGTTTTTTTTGTTTAATGGTTTTTTTGTTAAAGATTTTTTTTTTTGTTTTTTTTTTGTTAAAGTTCTTTGTTTTGTGTTTGATCAAATTATCGTAATATGTAATTACATTTTACTTTAAGGCTTCACTGTAAACTATGTTTGCAGTGATATTTGCTAACAAAACATATTGATTTTTAGGAGATCCTACTCGAGAAAGGGAAACATATAACTGCCCATGAGAAAAGCACTCTTTTCTTAGGTCGACGCCAACAATCGAAAAAGTTTGTCCCTGTGATTTATTTATCGTAAGGGTAAACGATGTCTTCACAGGAAACTGTAACCTTTTAAAGGATATAGGTAAATCCGTCGGTATCATCGGGATTCGCGGTATGTGAGCAAGCTGTCCGGCCGCGGGCCCAGTAATAATTGTTGCTACAATCACATTGTCTCGTAATTCCCTTATCAAAAGTCTTGTGCCATTGCACATATTGGGAGGGCTTAAATTACTCAAAAGCATGATAGGAGTACTACCTTTTAATTTTAGTTCGTGGGGTGGCAAACCGGCAGGATTGAGGGAATTTAAAAATTCTTGTGGGTAGTGTACTGCATCTTCGATGTTGCACACAGTGTCAATAGATTTGTAACATTTGAAATCACCTGGTACTTTTTCCAGAATCATTCTGTTTATATCATTTACGGAGTCGTTTCTTGGCGACACTATTGCCCTTGAACAGAGCGAATTGAAATTTCGTTCTGTGAGATTTTCAATGCCGGGGTAGATTGTGTCTATAAGAACATCTAGACTGTTAACAGTTTGAGCCAATTCATTGTCCAACGATACTTGGGAGCTATTTTCAACTGGCGATGGTAGTTTTCCATCTCCAAGTTGAAGTATTTTTTGTCAGAAGTTTTCATTGTTGTCGTTAAATAGTTATAACCCGTAGTTTGGCGAAAGTCTCATCACACAAAGGTTACGCCTTCCATCACATTGCCTGAGTTCCTGAGGTATTTTAATGTGCGTTTCACAGCTTTCACGTGAGCTCTATGGCTCATGGTACAATCATCCCAAATAATAAGTGAAGTATCCTGTTAGAGTTTCCATAGTGGACCATTTTTGCGGATTGAGCATACCGATTGTTGTTCTAACGACACAGACAACGGTAATTTAAAGGGCGAGTGAGCAGTCTTCCCACCATTTAATAGAGTTGCAGCAATGTCAGAAGACGCTACAGCCAGTACTTTTCTTCCAGATTCTCGTACTTTGTAAGTCCTAAAATAGAATATTTTAATTTCTATAGAATAATATATAGAGAATAAGAATAGAATTTAGGATAAATACTTACTATGGAAAATAAGGGTATAAGTAAGAATAGAATTTAGAATATTATAAGATACAGTTTTCATTTCAATTTAAGATAAGACAACTTCTATCGGGTTAGCAAAAATGTATGTAGATTACAGACATATTTAAAACCCATATAGAACAAAAATAACTTCCCTTCTTAATATCTCAAATGGTTCAGAAGCAAATTGTACGGGTGCATTATCTAAATTATTCATAGAAGTAGCTGACAAAACTTTTCCTCTTAAATATAGGGCTCTAGGCTTTATTCCATCTCCACCTTGGGGTCTCTAAGAATGTTCAGATGCAATTAAAAAAAGAAAACAAGTGGGTGGGCTACCACAAAGAAAAAATACAGATAGCTGGAAATCTTTTTGTCTCTCTATTTCCCCTAATGTCTGGCCTTCTGTGGCGCAATATTAAAAGATTCAGGTGTGCATTTACTGAAACTACTTCTGGTGTTCTCCCCACTTCATTAACTAATCGATTCCTTGCCAGACTTGCTCCTAGTACTGATCCTGAAAGAATAATTATGCCTCTAATGTCAGTGGTCTCAATAGTCCATTTCCTATGTAGGTATAAAATCAAAGGAATACTATCTACAGTCGTTAACTCTGTAACTTAGTCTTGTTAAAACTGTGTAAACATTTGGTGAAAACTTGTCTCAAATGTTTTAAAGAAAGCTATAAATTACTTTCTCAATTTGGTTACCGTCGAGGGAAGAGTACGATGGACAGTATTGCCATCTGTATCACTGAATTTTTTTAGCATTTTAAAAGAATGATTCTGTTGTTGCCACCTATTTAGATGTACAATCTGCTTATGACAATGTAGTGTTATCAGTCCTCCATAAAAGGCTACAATATTTATATGTACCTACCTGTAATGTTATCAAATTTTATCATAAATACTTTATATGATAGTCACATTACTCTAATCCTACAAGACTCTACTGTTGCAACCAGAACTATATTGAGAGGTCTTCCTCAAGGATCAGTCTTAAGTCCCATCTTATATAATATTTATACCCATGATTCGAAAGCTTCTTTAGGTAATCGGATTTGTGTTCTTCAGTACGCTGATGACCTTTTACTTTATTCGATGCATCAATCATCGGCCATGGTTTGCTCCTTACCCTCTCATTCTCTTAATTTATTGAAAACTTGGCTCGATACTAATAGTCTTGAAATTCCACCGCTAAAAGTGCTGCCATGCTTTTTTCTAGATTGCGACTCTCTCCTCCAATCAGTGTGTATTTAATGTATGGTAATAATCCCTGTTAAGAACTCCGTGAAGTTTCTTGGTGTGCTCTTTGGCGTAAATCCTTGTAACTACATTTGTAATAGGCGTGAGGCGTGATTGAGTGGGGTGCCCATCCCTTTTGTATGAAACTCATGTACAATGCCTTAATCCGAAGTATTTTAGACTATGGTACCTTTTTGTTACTACATGGAAATGCAACCCCTTTTAAAGAAAATTGGTTGCCTGTAAAGTCGGTATACAGGCGAAAGTTTTACGTGACAACGACTTTGAGTGGTAAAATAATTTTAATGTGAATATTCATTCGTATAGTAGGAATAAAGATGAAATAATAGTAACAATTTAAAACATTTATTTATACAAAGAATTATATTTAAAACATTAATTTATACAAAGAATCTCGCACTGAATTTCATATTAACAAAATTTTATTTTTACCTTTACACATACATACGTATTTATATACAAATATACATACAATAACTTGCAATACATTTGCGTAACACACGTCACAATGAGAGCGAGTGAGAAGGACACGTGCCTCTCACTCGCTCTCATTGTATGCGCATAACGTGAGCGGAGCGTAACGCAGTTTCTTGAATTGTCACCCGGCAAACCAATTTATAAGACGTTGTCACGTCAAAATAGATAATATACGATTAACACTTTACAAGTAGAATGTGTTGATGCCCCATTACATTTTAGACAACAATATTTATCTGATAAATTCGTATTTCGCTCCTTTCAATATGCCAACCACCCTCTTCGTTCTAAGCTCCAGGAACTGTGTCAATTATTGATATCTTCCAATTACTGGTCAAATAAATCTTTACCTTGTCTTCTCGTAAGGTTCAATAAATTTATCAAAATTCAAGCACCAACTCACACACCTTACCACTTACCCTTTATTTAGAACCGGTTTTGAATCTCTAATAAGTTCTCTAGACATTAGATTCAATATGGCTATAAATAAGGGCGACTCCCATGCAAAGATTACTTTTAATTATTTTTGTGAGCAAGAATGCAATGAGTACAATTACATATTTACAGATGCCTCTTACACGGTTCTTCTAGTAATGTAGGCATAGGAGTGTTTTACTTATAAAGTAAAACTAAAATAAAAATAAAGTTCCCTACAGAGTTTTCAATCTTCACAGGAGAATGTTACCGTGTCTTTACAGCCTTAAAACTAGATATAAGTAAGAAATTTAAGAAATCAATTATATTCACAGATTCACTTATCGCTCTTTAAGCTCTTCAAAAGTTTCTATCAAAGTAATTTTTCCTATCATTCTTGAAATTAGGAGTTTGCTGTATAAATGTAAGTAATTAGGGTTGTCATTTGGTTCGGTACCTGGACATTCTGGTATTTTTGGTTACGAAATAACAGACGCAGATCGCGTTGCTAATTCTTATAACAATATTATTATGATTTGACCTCACTCCCTGCTTTCAGAGCTGTTTAATTAAGGGTAAAAATTTTTCATATATACAGCCCACAATACTACTGAAGCCGTGTTTTTTAAAATGATGTTCGATAAAAAGGACATCGTCTATCATTCGTATGAGATTGGGCCATGTGTGTACCCCAATCTACCTTCCAGAATTTTATTAATTACTGTTCCTTTTCATAGTGTAGTATTTTTTATTAGAGATAGTTTTATAACCTGTTGATCCTATTCTCTGTCCGATTTAAATTTCGTCCGATGTAAAATGATTTCCTTTTACTATTTCGTTTCCTTACCTTTATATGTGGCAATAAACGTGGCGTGAAACCATTTAAAAAAAAAACAAAAAAGAATATGATCAATTGGAAGCCATTGAAAGTCCACTGCTGGACATAGGCTTCCCCAAAAAATGGGGAATGTAGCCTATAATTGCCGCGCTGGGTAAATGTGTTGGCAATCGCAGAGCACAGCTTTCGCGACAGGTATGCTGCTGCCTCCCGCCATCTGTCTGTTACTATTTTTACTCTGCCAGTACCTCAAGAATTACAATGCGAGGCCTAATACCGAGGATAATACCGAATTCTATCTTAATTTAAGTTAAGCTCAACAGTGCAAACTAGTAGGTACTCACAGTAATAGATCAACCTACCCAAATCTGTCAAAACTTTGCAATCGATATTAATCTATAACAGAGAGTTATTAGAATTAACTGTAAAAATTTGAAAGATTTTAATTGGCTGATCTGTTGCCCACCGTACCGTACCGTAACTGTAAGCAAATACTGTACCTACATGTAGAAGTCGCAGGTCCAATTTCACATAAAGTACTACTGCCATCTCTGGGCAGGATCACCTAATCTGCTTGGGCCTTTTTCTTGGTCCAGAGTCACGCTGAGAGAATTGTTGATGATGCCAGGCTCACGAATGGCACTGAGCCTGTATGTCCAAGGAGACACTTTGATTCCTTAAGTGTGTGCTATTGCTTGTACTTTGTTTTGATGAATTGTTTAAATGATGCCAACGGCTACTTTTTACCATCGTACCGCTTGCCCTAGGCAGGGTGAACACCCACACACTTTAGAACCAAAGGTTGTGAAATGAGCTCCTTGCGATTTACGGGGGATTACATTATTTACAGGGGTTCTCCAAATAGGGGGTACAGAAATTTTTACAGGGTCAGCAACGAATACGTATGCGTGGTAAACGCTTACCGAGAAACAGTCCGCATGTTTTTTTGCCTTTCCTTTATGGTATGAATAAAATGGCAATATGGATTAGCTGTGTTCATTCAGACCTATTTCGTTTTCGACCTCAATGACAATCATACTTGACGTCTTCACGAATCATACGGTGATTTGCGCAACCTTCTAGGTGGTCGACACCCATACTGCGCTTGCCTTTGCGTGGTCATCTCCTTCATCAATCGTTCATTTAAGGATTACTTCAATCCTAGTTTGATCCCGCATAGAGGCACGCATTGGTTAAAGACTTGAAGTACTGATGTTTGTCGGACGAAAAAAAGTTTCGCTTTTTTACGAACGCTAACCAGCTGAATTGAATTCGGTGATTTAGATACATCTCTTTCAAAGTTGGGCTTCCTAGCTGGACTATTTGTAACATGCGTTTTTAATAATAAAATATTATAGATTACTTTATTCTTATCCCTGTTGATTCTGAGGCCACCTGCTGAGGGCTCGATTGATGTTTTCCAACAGCCTAGCATACGCTAATTACATATGCCTACGTAAGGTAAACACCCGAGGCAGCATCAATATTGAACATCCAACCACCAACTAGGTCAATGCTGATGATGATGATGGGGGACTTCCTCCATACTTTTCTTTATTAATTACAAGTAATATTTGATCATTCTAATCCCCACATCGGCTAGACCACTAGGTAATTAGGCACTAAGTATTATTTTGTAATTCTTTATAAAAAAATTAGTCACTTGACGTATAATATCGATGCATTTATTTCCATATATATACGATTAGTCTGTACGTTTTAGTAAGCCACAGATAACCTACCCAAATTTGTCAAATATTTGCAGTCAATTTTAAACTCAACGTCTCGCTTTTATAGATTGATATCAATTGCGAAGTTTTGACAGATTTATGTAGTTTGGTCTGTTGCTATGTGTACTACGACCCGCCCCGGCTTCGCACAAATACAATGAGGATAAAAATATGAATTGTAGGTTATCACTGTCTATCGCTTTTTTGTAGTCCCTTTTAATGATCTATTTCATTGAGTTCAGTCAGCAATTGCAATGGAGGCGAAAGAAAAATGTTAATTTACATATACTTCTTGAATCACTCATCTAATAAAAACAACCGCATGAAAATTCGTTGCATCGTTTTAAAGATCTATGCATACATAGGGACCGACAGACAGCGGAAAGTGACTTTTTCATAATATGCAGTAAAGATAGCTAATTATGTACTAATTTATTAAGAGAGAGAGAGAGAGTTGAAGAATTTTCCACCTAGCTCAATGGAAAAACGCCTTCCAGTTCTTGCTTGTTTGAGTGACTGCCGTGGCTGCCGTTACCGCATATCCTCACTCAAAGCGTTTACTTTATTAAAAATCTTGTAGGATAAAAAACACGTAATATTGTCCAAAAAATATATTTTATTGTAGTAGACAACACGGGGACGCGCGCCCGGCACCCAGCCTGCGCTGCGCGCGCGTCCCTCAACAACGCTTCGCTATCTACGTCCAGCTCTCGGTTTTAATAATTGGAATAATTTATTTAATAATTACAACGTTTTTTTATGTGACCGTATTTTTAACATTAGGTATATCTAACTTCGTCTTGTATAACTTGGTGTAAGAACAGCCTTCAGGAATTGAAATAAGGTGGCGAAATATGCGCCTCACAGCACTGTTTCCATTTCTACTCGTGTCCGCTCCCTGGAATATATAGAACATAAAAAAAACCCTTCCTTACTACAGGAAACACGTATTTGTACTATAAAGACTTATTTGTATATATGTTAAAATCAAGTCAAGTCAAATGTATTTGGATTTCATGTGACATATTTAATGGAAATGCAAGTTCAGAATAATGCTCTTTTTAATTATGTGTTCAATATACCACATTTCACCACTTCTGGTCTGGTCTGATTTCGAACTTTGACTTTGCAATAAGCTCAGTTATGTTAGTAGTATCTGAACTTTGATCGATCAATATACAAATGATGAAGTCTGTTGATTCTTCTTAAAATATAATAGACTGTTTTCAACATAGTTTCGCAGATACACACCTGGTGCGTAAATCCCCACAAGAGAGCGGACGGTCGAGGTCGGGCAGGAGATCCGCGGGCGCGTGCAGAGTGCGCGGGCGCGTGGCGTCGTGCGGCTCTCCGCCGGCCAGAAGCGCGGCGGCCGAGGCCAGCCGGCGTGGCGGCGGCTGCAGCCCATGCGCCGCCAGCGCCGCCGCCAGCTGCCGCGCGCGCGCCACTGCCGCGTCGCGCTCGTGTCGCGCGCGCCACACCTGTCAACACACAGTTCTCTGCGCACCCGAGGCCAAACTGGGATCCACATTTGTGGACACGGTGGACTCCCGACCTTATTTAAGGTCTTCAGACTAATATCGAGCGCTAGTCTTGCTAGCGTAGTGGTCGGTTAAGAAATATTGTAATAGTTATTGATACTTATTGTGAAGTCATAATATCTCGCCCGACTATTTTGAACTAATATTTTTTGTTATGAAATTCCATATGTAATCACATTTAAACGTCTCATAAACGATCATTTCATTTGCTACATAAATATGTCTATTTCTAGACTGTGCCAAAACCAATAAATCTACTGGATAAAAAATAAATTGAGTAGGTATATACCACATACCTATAATAAAATTATTATGTTTTCTTAGAACCTACTTTAACTAAATACTTAAGAATCAACATTTTAGTTACTATAAGTTAGAAAAAATAGGAAAAGGAAAGAATCCTAGGCGACAGCGAGTTAAATTTCAAGCGGGTATTTGTTAAACCAGTGAATGACTTCTTATAAAAATATCTTAATAAACTCTAGTAACCTGCGCAGCACAGACGGCGGAACGACAATGTCCGCGGCCTCCTGCTCCGAATCCTCGTGACGCGGCCTCCACCACGGCCCCGTGGAACGACAAAGACTGCCCTGTGATGCAAAACATGCTCTCTATTCAAACTGCATAAAGAACCGCAACCAAGTTTATGTTTACATTCTTTATCGGTCAAGGGTTTGTTCAGTAACATGCTGTAAACCAATACAGGGAGGTAGCGAAAGACAAAAGTTGATAGATAAGAAGAATGTGGCATAAATAACTAACAGAAATTATTATGAGTACTACTTACCCATGGAAAGGGACACCAGAGCGCAACACGAACCCGCGCTGGAGGCGGCTAAATGTGTACGCATGTACCGGAAGTACACGTGTTCCAATAGGAGCAGGAGAGCAGCGAGCAGAATGCCGGCCATCAGGAGAAGAAACGCTGATAGGAACTGCTCCAGGGCCAATGGATCCGAAGACTTATGCTCCTGCTTATTAGGTTTACACGTGCCCGTCATCCAGTATCTGCCATATAGTAAAATGTAAATACTGTGATTTATGTATTATGTAAGAATCCATATAGCGAGTTATTCATATACAATTACATAAGAATAAATGTGTCTCATATTTTTAGTCCGTATTCATAACCTAGCATTATTATCAATTATCTAAATTATTAAAAAAATATACATCACTTTTAATGTAAGGCAAATGTAAAATAAGACAATTCATCGGGATTCTTCTAGTCTGACAAACAAAACTGTAGTCAGTAGATACCCACTTAAACTTTAGACATGCATTCGTTTTTTTTTATAATAACTAATTGGGAAGTAAATAAGAAATATTTTTATTTATTACGTCCTTTTTATAATTAACTTTTTTCGTTACTTAAACATTAAATACAATATTACTAATTTATAACTCACCTGCGTAATCTTTCGAGATCACCATTAGACCGGAGATCGAGGAGTCTTTTATTGAACATACTGAGGTACTTTGAGTTTCGGGTGAATGCTAATCCATAACCCGACATCGCGTACCAGGATCCAACAGTCAAGAGTCTGCAATCTTCATCCTAAGATTAAAAAAATATGCAACCTTAATTTTTTTAAGAAAGATCCTCTCGATGAATTCCATTCTCTAAACTATTTCTGTTGCCAACCGTGCTGAAGTTCTCGCTTCGGTGTATTCCGACTTAAGAAGTCTCCCTATCTGGGATTATCGAATAATGTGACCAATCAGTAATCCCCAGGTTATAAAGGTTTGTATTCTAGCGATGTTGCGAGCGTTTGTAGTATTCTAACTCACGCAGGCTATACAGCCAGAAATTGGAGTAAATATATTGAGTATTTGTAATATTGTTTCGATTAAACTTACTTGAGACACCAAATAATCCAATACGGTGCCATCGTAAATGAAGGCATCTAGCTCCCCGGTCAGTACACTCGTGACACCTGCGCTCACGGTGCTGCGGTTGTACCTAAAATTGAAGTTACAATCACTGACTCCTTTTTTTCATAATTCATAAAATTTTCATGATCAACCAAGAGATTACAAGTATAATACTAAAATATATAACACCCAGACACAGAACAAATATCAATGTTTATCACATAAATATTGTACTTGATACAAATAAGGCCTATGCTCAAATAAGGCCTATAGTGCGAAAAAGTCGTTTAATGTATTTACATCAAATATATATTGCACGAACGTGTATACTACACCTCCACAAATGGGCAAATAGTGAGCGAGAGGCCCGCACACGCTAACAGTGCCAATGTTCGTCGGTCATTCGTGGATTCGGCCGTTTTCATTACGTGTTATTAATTTGGCGTAATTTCTATCGTATTTTATTACGGTAATTATTAGGGTTTTATTTCAAGTTATGTACACGGTGTACATTATAACTCATCGAAAAGGTAACTATGACTTTATTTTATATTATTTAGGATATGTGAATTAATTATTGCGTATAACATGTATGAAGTATATAGTACGAAATAAAGCCTACTTTTATAATAGGCCTTATTTTAGCTTAATTGTGATTTTTACAGATTGATTCCTGCCAGTATGTCTCCTCGAAAACGGGCTACGTGGTCTGATGAAAGCTTGAGAGCAGCAGTTAATGATGTACGTCCTGGACGATTGTCGATATACGACAACGATACTTCCACTAAGTCTGATGGCGTAGACACTGAAGAACCTTTAACATAAATTGCTAGAAATATGAAGACTGATTTCCAACAATGTATGCCTATACCAGACTACGGTGTTGTTAAAAAAAGCTTTAAATTATTAAGGCCAGAGAGTTACGAAAGATTTATTCAATACAGATAAAGAACAAAATAAGAAAAAATCAAAGAACACAACAAAAAGAAAGAAAACTACCAAAGAAACCTACGAACAAAAAAAGAAACGGACGATTAAACCAAAATCAACTGAAGATAAAGAACAGTGGTACTGTTTTGCTTGTGAAGAGGAGAGGATTGCAGATATGAGACAATGCCTAGAGTGTTGCCAGGAAGGTTTGACAAAGTGATCTAGACGCATTTGTATGTCCTAACTGTCAAGAAAATTGATTTTATATATACTTCTATTACTATTTACTTATTATTAATAAGACTGATTAATGTTCCTAAGCAAATTATGCTACTGTTTTATATTACGTTCCTGATAACTTTCTTATAGGAAGATTACGCTATAGGTTTTATTTTCTTAGGCTTTATTTTGTTACCTTGTTTAAATAAAGCCTTAAAAAATAATTCATTTTAAAATATTTAATAATATTTTTGAGAAAATATGTTCATTTTCTAATATTTGTTTGATATGTTGTTTTTCTGTCTGACTAGTGATTTAAGTATAAAATTTAGTCACATAAATTAAAAAGTTTTACAAGGGTCTCATAAAAACGTGATAAAAAACTCAGAAATACATAAATAAATAATATTTAATGATTGATAGTTTAATAACAATATTCCTACACTTTAAATATGTAGGCTTATTTAAGTCATTAGTTTTTAAAAAGGCCTAAAGCTAAGGTTTCACAATTATCTCGTTGGATTTTAATTGAAGATTATATGTTTACTTAATTCATTATAAAATATTAACCAAATAAGAAGTCCACGCTTTTATTTATCACCTTCTTCGAATAATTTATTAAATTTTGAGTGTTTGAAATTAGGTAGTGTTGTTTGTATTACTTACCTTATTTGTCAAGGGTGGGGATCGAACCTATGATTTTTGGCGCAGAAGATAGGAATGTATAGATCTAGTTGCAATCGCCCCAAAGTGGTTGGTAAAAAACTATGTGTTCGAAACAAGGATATAAATAGAAGCATGCATGCATAGCAAGCATGGAGTATACGTTCAGACATTTAATACGTAAGTAGCCATGAGCTAATATATAAATTATTTAGATTTGAAAGTATTGTTTTAATTTAAAATTAAAAACTAAAACGTATCTGCTTACAAATAAATATAAAATCGATATCGTTTCTGGTTGTTTTCGTAGGGATTATAAGAATCACAGACAATAATTAATTAATAAACAAATATTATATGACTATAAATATTTTGTGCACTCAAAATACCAAAATTAAAATATAACTTACTGAGCCATATACGCATGTGGTTCCGAAAAATATTTAGCTAAAGTGGCATCAGCGTGTGACCATGGCACCGTTCCGAATTTAAGTGCCGGTCTATGAGACAGAGGCCTAGATATTCTTGGATCATCGATGCCACTTAGTTCATGGAACTCTTCCCTAGTAATCATGAAGGCAGCTAAGTTGGCAGTGTAGATGGCAAGAAACACCACAGCGAACATAGCCCACATGTTGGTCATAAATCTCGCTGTGAATCCTCGGGGTGAATCAACATGTACCGACGCCTGCAATCATAAGTGTGATTTATTTGACCTTAATAAATAAAAATGATTGTAGATATTTACTATATAGCCGTTATGTTAAGCGTTTTAAACTTCTTATTATTATTAATGCTGTCCGGTACTGGGAGTGTAGAATGGAACATCACCCTATGGTGACGTATGGTAAAAGGCACCTAAGGTACGTAATGGTATCCGAGAGGCAGTAAAACGAATAAGAACAATCTAAACGATGGGAAGATAACTAAAAAGATAACTGGCCCAAAATGGACACGCACTGCAAGGGACAAAATGCTTTAGAGGAGGCCTTAGTCGAAGGACAAGCTGCAAAGGAAAAACCAATTTATAAAGAGAATTTAAATGTAAATTAATTTTTAAGAAAAATGTAGATTACTGCAATAAAGACTTATTTTATTTATTTTATAAAGTACGGGAACTGACAAATGGCAGTATATATCTCCGAAAACGTATGGCAAAGATGTAACCGGGTGGAGATGGGCAGCAGCATTTAAGTCGCGAAGATTCGCTCTGCCGTTGGCATCCCGCTTGCCCAGCGCAATTAATAGCAAAATTCGCTCTTTCTCGAGGAGGCCTATATCCAGCAGTGCGCATTCTACGGCTGCTATGATGAAGATGGTTGTTAATGTTCGATATATATTAAACCAGCCTATGTCCGCGACTTCGAGTAGAAGTTGAAAATATTTGTAAAGGCTAATAATACTTATAACAGGAAGTTTAATATTCCGTTAAAATATTATAAGCAAGAGTGAAAGTTTAGGACGTCAGGTTACAGTACTGCGTCTTATATTATGTACGTCACTGATATTAAGAAGTATGTTTGTATACAGACATGTACTTTATGTATGAACTTTACAATGTAGATACTTTAAATTACCAATATTTTAGAAAAAGTACTTCAGCTTACATTATATCGCTCGTTCGCTTTACGCTAAAAAAAACTTATATTGTTCCAACCTTAGAAGACATTGAGTCGCGGAATTTTTTTTGAATTCTTATATAGAACAATTGTGCTGCACGTGATTTTTTAAAACATTAAAGTAGCACACGCCAGGGAAGCCACCGCTTTTGCAAAATTTTTCATTGATACTACGCTCCTCACTGGATAAATGGGCTATCTAACACTATCTATTTTTCATGCCAATCACGCCGGTAGTTGCAAAGATTCATAAGGTGATAGAGTAACTAACAATAATTCACCAGCCTTACAACCTTTCGCATCTTATAATGTTAATATAATTTAATGATTAATTATTTTTTAATACTTACTTGAAAAAGCACAGCCCATACAATCCAGTACGTTCGACAAACAGAGAATCGGTTCTGGGGTACTCGTTTCAATTTCCGACCAGTCGTGCAGTCGAATCCACTCGGTGAAAGCCATTCAAAAAAGAATATGGAAAAAGTCGCAGCTTGAATTGCAACCGCGCCAACAAGCATCCATGAAGCCGTGTCAAAGGGCTCGAGGAATGCTGTAGGAGAAATTATTCCAGTTCGCTTGGCTACAACAATTGCAACACCCGTTTCCATGAAAGGTACACTGAAGTCTACCACTGCTTCTCGATCCGAGTTAATAATTAAAGATGTTAATACCTGCAATGTAATATAATAGGTATATTTATGAGCTTTTAGTCACCCGTATAATTTTTTTTATATTTTCCATTGAATCTGTGTCTGAAAGAGTACCTGCTATTCCGGGCTATCAGACTATATTCCACATTCGTTTTGCCATTCCGACTTAATTGAATAACACGCACATTCATCCAAACTTTTGCATATATTTTTACATGATATTAAACTATAAATTAATTATAAAAAATATGTATTCTTAAATTTAATTCTTACCATGTCAGTTTTTTTATTTACGAGATCTGCAATAAGACCATTCCATTTGCCATGATAAAGAGTACCCCAACGGCCATCTTCTACGCGCACCAGTTCATAAGTGAACCCAAGTTGTTCTGCGAGTTGTTGCAATAGATCTATACAGAAGCCGCTGCAGCATTGGTATAGGGAGCTATTTCCATGCGCGGCACCCGCTTCCAAACTAAAAAATATTATTATATTAAAATAGATAGATAGTGATTCATATTAAAACGATACCATATTAGAAGCATTTTACTTACCCAGCCACGTCAGACTCGGGTGCGACGCGACATATAACTCCCCTGTCCAGCGAACAACGCCCACTTATAGGATCTGGCGGGGCTAGATTTATGTAAGGTGGTTCTTCTAGAAACGTAATGCGCATGTGAAATTTCTCTGGTACTCCTTGAGGCGGCGTATGTAGGCCGCCAGGCCAAACGATGTCTTTGATGACTAGACGCTCTTTGGGGTACGAATTCCAGGTTCCAATCTCTTCCCAAACTAGCTGTAAATTACAATAATATAAATTACAATGTGTTGAATCTACTAAAGTTAAATTGAGCGATATCTATTTATCACTAAAAATATATTAACTTAAATACACATTTATTTTAACATGCAGACATTGAACAAGCAAAAATATCATCATATAAATATTTGTCCTGGGGTAGGAATCGAACCCACGAACTTGGCGCATAAGATACGATCATCAAAAGAAGATAACATAAGAAGTTATCAATAAAACTAGGAAAACAACGATTTACAAAAGAGAAAACGATTGATTAATTATTAAAATGTATCGTCAAAATTGAAAGTTCAATAAAAGTTACTTTTATTTATTTTTTTAATCAAAAAAATGAAGGAATTTTTTCATTAGTAGCAATAAAAAGAATAATTAGTAATTGCGATTGTGAGAATGACATTATATACTAGAAAACAAAAGCACCCGTCCTGTCTAGCTATTATTCATATTACAAATTAGTTTTATGCAATAATGTCAAAACAGGACAGATTTTCCAAGACCATTCAAGGAAGGTTTAAGTGTGCCTATATCTTTATAAAAAAATAATATCGTAAATTACCTAAATATGATGTTTATTATTTAATATGTCGGAGGATTTTGCTGACATGCCGATTGGCATTACCCAAGCTGATAAAAAACTAGGATAAAAATAATCCAGGAAGGTTGCTAATAAACTTAATTTGACTTACTTGTTCACCAATAGCTGGCCTAAGATTCATGATTTTTAGTTCTGCTGCCCTAAGTTCGCCGTCCGGAGTGAATTCTATATTGGGTCGGCTAGCTTCGCCGTCAACACTGACGTTGCGGAGGTGTCGGTAGAACCGCTCACCCGTAGACCAACGCGCCTCTCCCGCGCCCGCGCCGCTGCAGGACAACCGGGTGCCAAGGGGATGCCGTATGTTCTCCGCGTCAGATATATAGGATTCCACGCCGTACGCGAACACTTTCACGGCAGTTGCTATTTCCGCAATAAGCGATGAACTTGATGTATCAAAATGCACACCTAACAAAAAAAGCATTTATCTAGTTACCAAGTCGATAAACAAATATAGGTAAATCTGTTATATCATTAATCTGTCATATATAAGTATCATTTTGAGATCTAAGTATTACTTTTCCCAGGTTTATACTTAAAGTACGGGCAAAACACAGAATCTCAGTGATCATTAGCTTGACTACCACCGGAACCACCGCCATCTCCTAATCCTATGACCCAGAGAAAGACCAGCAGTCTATGCTAGGGCCGCTAATGCGAAGGAGATAGCTACGAGTATCTTCTTTGAAAAGCCAGAGTTAAGGTTGAAGCCAAAATACTTCAAGAATAATCCTACGCTTTTCAATTCTTACTAGACCTACCTATTTTCTTGCAGAACATAAATGAAAATGTGAAGATCGTGTTGAAGTTGACGGTGCTAAGGTTGTTGTTGGGGTCGTATACTGTCCACCTTCTATAGACTACTTCTCCACTCTTGAGTCTGTCCTTGAATCAATCTCTAGTGAGCACGCACACCATATAATCATGGGCGACTTTAATACAAATATGCTTAAATCCTCAGCTCGATCTTCTACACACCAATCCATCATTCAATCTACTGACTTTTCTCTTCTACCATCAAACCCAACTCACCACAATTTAAACGCGTTTGACTCCCTCATAGACCTAATGATTGCCTTATCTCCTGACTTGGTTATTAAGCATGGCCAATTGCCATATATGTATATATATATATATATTTATTTTGTATATATATTGCCTGCACCACTATATATATATATTTTCAGTTTTGTGTAATGGTTGACTGGGAGATAACGCCATCTGGCATTAAGTCCGCCATTTGTACATTTTGTAACATTTTGTGCAATAAAGTTAAATAAAATAATAAAAAATAAAAAGATCACGGGGTGATCATCTTCCGAGGCGGTGAATGTTGATCACATTTTTTCCGGTGTAATCTGATACATACCTAACATGCCAACAGGAAATTTGTTCGGCTGCTGTAGGGAGCCAAGAACACTCTGAGTAACAATCCATACGAAGTTTTCACCAGTAAGATGCAAATCACCCGCCGTTGTTAGTATATCGGCTGCCTCCTCCCGTGTCGCGTACAGCAACATCACTCGAGCTTCACTCGTCACTAACTCGTTCAAATCTGACGGCCTCTTTACGACAACCGCATTCAAAATTGTGAACTTAAAGCGATCCTGTAAATAATTAAACTTTGCAAGTTAGCATTTCATGATGTACCTTTTAACAGGTTTTTACAAAATACATACTTGTAACGCGGTGACTCTTTCTCGAACCGCCTGTATAAAATCGTCGTGGCCAGCAATGGCTGACGTGACTACACTAAATTGATGCCACTTATATCGCTCTAGAATGGACAACATGGCTGCTGTTTGGTGTTCAATTGACGGGGCCAATTGTAACCGCAAAGATGCGTGTGACGCCCGTTTCTCTAAACCACTGTTATCTGCATTCCACGCTATGACCTAAAATTAATATTAATAAATTACAAATTAAGTTTATCTAATGAAAGTATATCAGAAAATATACAGTTCAGAAACAATACCGGTATCCCTAAATATCCGGCGAGTTGTAAAAAATACTGAGCAGAGGCAGTAGAGCGCCCGTATTGTTCATGATTCATAAGATAAAGGATTGCTGATACATTCACTGCCAAAAATTCTTTACACAGCGAGTCCAATATAGCTGAAAACAGAATAAAAATATACGATTTAATTGTATGTTTATTTAAAATACAAAGAGAAATGAGACTATAAAATAAGTAAGCGAAGATCCTGCTAATAAATGTTCTGTTCTATATAGTATCCGAAGCGTTAAGTTCTTTACTTTGTCACAAAATCACTACAGTTCAACACTTACACATCGGACTAGGCGTCAGGCCTTGAGTCGAAAGCGTGACATTGAGACGCACTTGAGAGAAGAGTTTGAGTTTGCGCGGCAGTTTAGATAGTGCTGCCTTCTCGGCCTTGGTGTAATCGCGCGTCCCGAAGGCCTTGTGAGGCACGACTAGTGCGGCAGTGATAACCGATGGCGCTCGCGGGGGCGGAGGCGCGGGTGAAGTGCGCGGACGGCGTAAACCATCGCTTCCACCCAGCCGCACACCACCGCCACGGCCACCGTCGCGCCCCGCGCCTCCCACGGCGCCGCCGCCCACTTTGATGCCGCCGCCGCGCTCAGCCGCCGCCGCCAGCGCCGATAGCGCGCCCAGCGCCGCCAGCGCAATCAGCGCTGTGCGCGCATGCATCTCTGCTGTTGATGCTGCAAAAAATCATAAACATCACATTTTGTACCATTATGTCATATAATATTTTACTGTGGGATATCATCATATTAGCCATAAGACGTACACTGCTGGACATAGGCCTCCCCAAGTGATTTCCAATAGGACCGGTTGTATGCGACCTATGTCCAGCGCGATCCTGTGGTTTTAGTGGGATATGTCTGCTGATATTTATGCTACACCAGGTGAGCCAACAGGCTTGTTCTGTCTTTACTATGCATATTAAATTAGAATAGGTAAAATTTATATAAAAAACATATAATTCCGGCCGATGCATCTGATGTAAACTATACTTTCAGCACAAATTGAGCCAATTGCATCAACTGAAAAACGGCCAATTGTTATCAAAAACTTTATAAGAGTTCTACTTTATTTTTTGCAAGGAAATAAATATAATAAATGTACACAGTTAACAAATACATGAAAATATAATGTGTAAAGTCTAAACGAATATGAAAGTATACAAAAAATACCTACATACCCAATAAACATAAGCTCACAGAACTTACTGCTTGCCACCAGAAAATGATTAGTTCATTTAAGGACAATTTTGTATAAATTTATCACAAAACTTCAGACAGTATATATAAGTTTGCCTATTCTGAAATCATACTATTGAGTAAAAAATAAGCCGCGAGGGACCAGCAGAGTAGAATAGTACCTTACTCTGTACCAGGTGTCGTAAGAGGCGACTGAGGTGCCGACCCAATATATCCACCTGCAACAGTGTAGCTCAAATGCACAGGGCGGCAATGGGCAGAGTTCTCCCTTTCTTAGGGAGGCCTATGTCCAGCAGTGGACTTTCAATGACTGTAATGATGATGATGAGTAAAAACTTCAATAACTAATAATAATGCTGCATGGGTTTGAATCTTAATAAATATGAGATAAGATGCTTGCAAACTTTTTCTGTCTTTACCGTGGGCCGATGCATGTTGGACCTATATTACCACATTTGTCTAGCAGGTCCGCGTTGTAAAATTGCATTAAAATTAGGGTTAAGAAGAATTTCTAGATATTATTAAATTAATAAGTTTTAGTATTTATTCAATCATGTTTTGTATTAAGTAAAGAGCCCTATTTGAATAACTAAATCTATTCAAAAGGCTTAGTAGCCTATTGAATAGATATAATACAATAAGGGTGGTCTAACAAAAAGAACCAGTAATAATCATATTTTTTAAAATACAAAATGTCTTCCTTAAATCACTTCTTGTTTCTAGTAATAATTTTAATCTATAACTATTTTAGTTTTAGCTCAAAGTATAACCACCAACTCCTGGTTGTAAGGACATTCGTCATGTATTCTCACCTAATGACAGGTCTATATGGCCAACATTCATTACAGCAAATATTCGATTATTAGTTTAAGTGTAACACGCCTACATTTATTAATATGTTTACAAAATACGACTTGTTATCGTTAATATCAACCAAAAAGTAATCTAAACAAAACATTTGTATTACATGTCAGGCATTTGAATATTCTTTATTAGTATTCTTCATAAGTTTATTTCTATTTATTAATAATTTTATACTTGTTATGTGTTTCATGGTTATTTACTTTTAGTCTATTGACTATTATTCAGCATTGGTACCTCACTCTCACTTATTTCTTCCGCCAAACAGCAGTGTTCGCATTGTTGTGGGATCCGGTTTGAACAGCGAGAGAGGCAATGAAATGATTTTGACAATTAATATCTTCAAGACACAAGGTTGACTTTAGTGAAATCCTTGTAATACAGAAGCATCTAAATGTTGCGAGGACATCTACTATCACACGACCGTATGCTTGTTTGATGACAATAGTCCAACAAAAAATGTTGATCTACAAAAACTACGACGACTGTTGAAAACTGTCACCGTAGTCAATTTTTGGTGACATGCGTAAATGAAGTACCTAATTGTCTGATTTCACAAATTCGAAATCGTATTTGAGAGATCTGTTGTCTATATTTCAAATTCATGAATACTACTACTATATTAATTATATTCATTTACAAATAACAAAAGGGCTGTAAAGAAGATCAGCGTTCATAAAAAAAAACTAATACCTAGACAGCAGGAAGAGTCTCTAATGACGACAGGCTGGGATTGTAATACGTAGACACAAAAAAAATCACCAAGTCGTTCACCGTAATTTATTAATTCATTATAGGTACCTTTAGCAATTTGAAATAAATAAATAAATATATGCCCAAAACATACACCTAGATATCAGAACGACAGGTCAGTAATGTTTGTGACGCCTACTTACGTCAGTTATGTAAATAATATTAACGCGGTACACTAATACTCACATCATAAGATGTACGTATGAGCCGAATTGAATAAAATAACTTTTCATACTGATAAATCAAATAGCACCCATCCCCCGTGGATCGAAATAAAACTAACGTCCGTGATTCGTAGTACTTATTCTAGATGTAGCTAGGTGGTAATGTTCGGGCATACCTATAAGCGCGATGATCGGTAGTGGCGGCGGCGGCGCGGCAGCGTCCGTGCAGCAATGGTCATGCACTCAGGTGGCGGCGCGGGCCGACATGGGGTCGAGAGAGGACGGACAGTGGCGCGGCACCGCGCCGCCCGCAGCGCGAGCTGTGAGCCACGCGTGTTTACGTAAGCGCCACGCCCCGAGCCACGCTCCGGCGATATGGGGCGCGGCGCGAAGCGCGTAGCACCTCCAGTCGCCGAGCGCCGACTGACGCGCCCTCGTTAGGGATGAACGACTAAACACAAGCCAACTCGATGCTCGATTTTCGGTACCGATTACTTTTGGTGATGAAAGGGAATAAGCAAATTAATTTCGGTCACCCTTAACTGGTAATTGGTTGTTTTTATGTATTTATGGTTTTCTAGCATACTTAAACACGGGAGGCTTTACACTGGACAAACATTGGTAGTATTCGATAATTTTTTTCTAGAGACATATATTATTGTATTTGGCCAGAAAACGTCATGATCTTGTAAATTTTTCAAGTATTTACAAAGCCATAAAAATCGGTATTCCACTTTGGATACAGAATCGATTATAAGATAGACTACTTACTAGTACCCTTTTATCCCTGGCCCTCGTCCCTTGCGACCCCTCCGCCATCGCGCATGCGTTGGCCACTTACAACCTCCACGCCTCCTATTACATAATATGACTAAACGTTGACAAAGCCTCGTAGGATCGGCCCAGACGATGTGGTTACTATCACTAAGTGCGGTTGCGGTTCTTCGCTCTGGGGCTAGATCCTAATTTTCTACTTATTACATTGAGCGACATGGGTACGATACCAATTTAAATCTTGTAATTTCATTAAAGTATTAAACTATATCATTGAATTTAATAAATTTGTAACCTATACCTACATTTCTAAATATATTTTTATACAATTTATAAATAAATTAAATAAGCTAATAATAACACTTCGCTTAATAATTCAAATGATCGTTAATTTTCTGATACATTATTAATGATTGGTAAAGGTATTATCCACAACTACAGCAAGGAAAACTTATTCTGACGTTATGTTGTATAGTGCAATCCCAACCACATCTTATATCGTCGGTTTACGATGACGTAACAAATATATTAAATAGGGACAATTCTTGGCTATGCGAAAGATCCATTTTAAAGTTCAATTTAAATCCACGCAATGATCAGGCATTTGAAATTAATAAGACTGAATTAGACTGTCGAATATACAGGGAGAAAAAAAACAAACAAAGTTTATAGTTAAATAAATAGAATGGTCGTTTAACAAGAAACCTCTAATTACCCGAAAGAATTTTTAAATTCTTTAATATGCCCGGACTTCCTTCTCTAAAAAATTTGGTTTTTAAAATTGGCGTTCCGGTTATTCTGCTCCGGAATTTACACCAGACCACCATGCAATGGAATTCGGCTAAAAGTAATCCAGTTGCAACAAAATATAATCAAGGCTCAAATTTTAACAGGTTGCGCGGCAAGAGAAACTGTCTTTATTCCCAGAATTTCCGTAATACCAAATAATTTTCCAATCCAATTTAAAATACGCAATTCCCAGCATCACCGATACTGGGAATTGCGTTCTTTTAAATTGTTGTTATGCAATGACAGTTAATAACACTCAAGTGTTGCTGGAGTATATCTCGGTGTCAGTTGTACCTACGTCGCTCTTTCCCGGGTTAGCAGTTCTAGAAATCTTTATATTCACGTGCCAGACGGGTGAACTTTCAACATAGTTTACCCAGAAGCTTTGCGCTGAAGTATTTTCGTTTTATAGGTTCTTAAGCCTCATTTTAACGTGATCTAAAGAATATTACCAATACATTAATTAATAACACGATGACGGAGTCGCGGATACAACTATTAATATTGTGCGGTTCCGTATTGTAATATTTTTCAAAGGTATTGTAAATTGACATATTATACTTCCCTACTTAATAATACTTAATAATTTTACTAATTTCTTATATCAAAGCCACTGAGCCGTCAGGAAGGACAGAGGCTACTTTTTTTTTACGAAATACGACGGAAGTCGACGACGAAGACGAAGTCGTGAGCAATAGCTGGTATAGGTACAATAAAATAAAACTTTCAACACAATACGTATATTTTGTAATTGACGCTGATATGGTAAACGGTGCGACATCACCCCGAGCACAGCACTTAGTATTTACTTGTTTAATATAGTATAGTATTTATCGTTGTGAGTAATATTAATATAGTTGTAAATGTTTGTGTGTGCGAACTTATATTTTTATTATATCTATTATATCCATAGCAAAGTTTTAACGGTGAGACAATTGTACTACCAAGTAGGTACTTATTCTCAACAACATAAGCTCATAGTAGACGAAAGTATATAAACTCCCAAAATATACACCAGCCATGTTCGCACAACGATTTCCAAAATTTGCAGGACTATTTATTAAAATAGGCTTAACCATGAAATAAATATTCATGACATAAACAAACACAAATGCAAAGCAACAGTAAGGGAATAGCTCTTAACTTTAGACTATAACAAGACGGAGAGTTTACTAACAATATTATGCTAGACTGGATTATATTTATTATTATTTATATATAGAAATATATAAACAGTATAGCTTCATGTATTCATGTAATATATACGTGAATAATATGCATACCTTGTATTATGTTAGACCATATACACACACATTTATTCACAAGGGCGATGTAGTGAGGCAATAGGGGCGACATCATCAAACACGGGAAGAGTCTGTAATGAAAAACTTGATTGTTAATTAATTAATATAATTATGTTTATTGGAGCTAGTCTTAAAAAATCTAAAATGTATTTATTATACACATCGTAACAATTTTTACATACCTAATCATTATCATCATCATCATATCAGCCATAAGACGTCCACGGCTGGACATAGGCCTCCCCAAGCAATTTCCAATTACCCAATACTATAAAATATTATATGTCAATTATTAAACTTTTAATGAATCATTGTTTAATAATCATACTTTCATTTTGACGCCATGATACACATTTATTTGTTTTTACCCAAAAAAATAAAAAAGAACAGTGCGAATTGATAAAAAAACAATGCGAAATAAAAAAACGGTGCCTACGTGTTCCAAGCAGCTAGCTGGCGGGAGGAAGTGAGCTGCGCGCGTATCAGCGAACCATCTCGGAAATTGTCGAATACCCCTGTTCCTATGATTGGTTTGGTCGAATAGCCGAATAATCGGACTCATTACAAACTCACCGATCTAATCGGCTAAGCAGACAAAATTATAGACAGCATTCGGCACTCGACTATTTACAAAGCCTCATTAGCATGTATTTATCGTAGGTATTAAGTTTTTGAATATATAATTTATATTTTGTTTATATATTTATTTCCAATACATACTAATAATTCACCTGAGACATTGTAATTTGTCAAGAATTCCGAAACCCAAAAACCATCACAATTACAAGTGCGGAAATCGAACCCGTGACCCTTACTTCTCAACAGGCACTATTAACTACATCGTACGAACCACTTAAAGGTCGTCTGTTTAATTATCCGAATTTTTCTACGTTTGAAAATGAATTGCTTTTCTGTGTTTAACATTAATAGTACCTAAGCTAAATATATGATTGCTCGACAGGAAGAAAAGAGTACATATACTTATTTTGTCGCATTTATTTAGTTTATTTCCATATTGGTTCGCTGGAAAGTACTCCATTATTTATAATCACTACTTGAAAGATTTACATACATACATACTTATATCACACCTGTGTCCCATTGGGGTAGGCAAGTGGAGATTCATAGTCTCTATGAATCTCCACTTCTTACGATCTTGGCATACCTCTCTTGCTTCCCTTACTCGCATTTGTGCTTTGATACACGTTCGTTTATTCTTGGACTTTTGACCTGGCCCTTCTTTAATACCTCTTCTAACTGGTTAAGGTATGTTTGCCTCGGTCGCCCTATATTAACCCTTCTATTTACTTCCGCTTTATATATTTATGCAGTCATTTTACTTTTATCCATCCACTCTACACGTTCAAACCATCCTTGCATTATTTTCTCTAACAATAGAGTGTAAAAAATTATGTTATAACAACAATGTCATAATATATTTTTTTACAGCGAATCGATCTCTTATTCTTTAATCTATCTGTCAAACTTACACCATACATACTTTAAAGTGCTCGCACTTTAACAGCATTTATTTACTCGCGTGCTTCTTCTTATAATACTTACAACTGGGAACTAAAATATATTGACAGACAATACTTAATTGATATTAAAAACAACAAGCCGTGCTTATCAACGCGACGTGTTTGATAATTTATTTTTAGATTCCTATTGTTTTTATTTTATTAAAGAGGTATTAGTGACATTGGTACCTAGTGTTTAAATATACGTTCAAATTACAAATTATTAATAGTTTACTGCATCAATGCCACCTAAAATCCGATTATCTTTATCTCAAAATTCCAGAGAAGCTAAGAGAATGAGAAATAGGCGTTCTCAAGAATCGGCAGAGGAAAGAGCACATCAGTTAAACTCTACGAGAGTTAGTGCCTCAACTTCTCGAGCCAATAAAAGCTCTCACGAGAGAGAGATGCGATTTTCAGCGAGATACGAGCGAGACGAGCTACATCACGGGCGTCTTAAAGCTCTTCTCAGCGAGAGCTAAGGCTTACCATTGCCCTAGAACAACATGTGTTATCTCGAGAAGCTGAAACTGCTTCACAACGAGGATTGCGGCTCACAGGTGACCGCGAACAGCATACATTATTTTGCGAGTCCGAAACAGACACTGCGAGGGATTAACGTCTCACAGCTGATCGCGAACGGCATGCACTATCCCGTAAGTCTGAAACCTTCACTGACCACTAAACCGTGATTAAGGACATAGGCTACTTTTTTACGAAAAACGGCGGATACGTGGACGATATCGCGGGCAACAGCTAGTACCTACATAAATAATAAAATAGAACTTATTTTTTACAAAAAAAACATATATTTAAATAACGAATACTGAAGTATTTACTAAATTATAGTAACAGACTGCGCACCTGATATTCATAGGTAGCGCATTCCACAAACGTATAGCTTTAACTGTAGACGAGTTCCCTTAAAAACCAGAGGAATGTGCAGGCACTGTCAGATTATCTGATGACCTCAAAGATCTCTCTTGATCAAGAAAATGATGCGTGATGTATGTTTGATTTTACTTAAATAGGTATGTAGAATCGATAAGTACCTATATCTAAGATTAGTAGCATAAGTACTTAAGAAGTTATTATTACAAAATAAGGTTTAAGATCTTAATCAAAGAAACTAAGAGCTTTTAAATTAGCACCGACTGGTAGCCGTTAACTATTATATATACTACTATATACCAACTCTACATCAATCTACGTACCCTTTTGTTTTGATAATAAATGATATAAATATGTGCGGTGATTACGACTGGTTAACCGAGTAAATACTAATGATCATTGAAAAACAACTTAAGCGCCCAAAAAGTAATACTTCTTAAATAATCATGTCCTTTTTAATGAGGTATTAGTGATTCCGCCTAATAACATAACTTCAATAAAAGCCTCCCTCTGTCACCTTCCAAATGGCACTCTACAATCACAAACACTTCACACACATTCTTTTCGTATTGCAGTACACCGCGTTCGCCAGCGAACGCGTGCAGTTCCTGCCCGCAGCGTGACCGCACTATTGGGGCCAGGCTCACTCAGCCCTCCTCTTTTTCAAACAACTTAAACTGTTCCCCACGATGGCCACCCGAACTGTAGTGGAGCCGCCCTTGGATGATCGCCACCGGTCCCGCGGACCCTGCGGGGGCAATCAGGGATACAATCGGGCAGAGTCGTTCAATAATGAGCGGCAACATAATCTCTTTTCCCCTGTGGCACTGGAACTGTCGTATGAGTGTTAGGAACTCCGAAAAAAAAATTAGCCTAGTTTTATAGTCCGAGAAATTAATTTATAAAGCATGGTTAAATTAATATTCTAATTCCTATACAATCTTTTTCATTATATAAAATTCGAATTGCTTTCGACATACAAAATGTATAAGTATATAACTTATTAACATTAGTGTTGCTTGTTAAGTTTAATATAAAATCTGTTATATACTATTATTAACAAAAGTCATTCAAAATTTAAATGAAGAATATAATATATAGGTATGCACTCGTATTATATAGCATGCAACAGGTTTAAGTAATATAGCCGAATCCAACTTGGCTGAGCAGCGTACGGAAAACTGCGAAACATCTTCTCGTCCGAAATACCTCAGTGTCTTAAGTCGAAAGTTTATGACCAATATATGTTACCAGCGATTACCTATGGCAGCGAAATGTGGCCTCTTACCATTAGCCTTCTAAGCCAAATCAAAATAGCTCAACAAGCTATGGAGAGGGCAATGCTCGAAGTATCTTTGCGCGATCAAATCAGGAATGAGGAGATTCGTAAAAGAACCAAAGTTACCGACATAGCCCCGCGGAATAGTAAGTTGAAGTAGGGCAGGGCACTTGATACGTAGAACCGATGGCCGGATGGAGTCGTAAGGTTCTTTAATACATAGTGACCACGTAGGTACCGACAAGCGCGGAATAGGGCGTCCATCCGCAAGCTGGACAGACGATCTGACCAAAACCGCATTATCGCGCTGTACACAGGCCAGGCCGCATACCACCGGTCCTATTGGAGAGGCCTATATACAGCAGTGGACGTCTTGTGGCTGATATGATGATGAAAACTAGCTAAGTCAGATCTTAGCCTCCAATTACTTTAAATTATAAAAGATAATATTTTAAGTTGTTATAAAACTATATACCTACTTGTTTTTATAAATAAACTTCTGAACTGGTGCTGAACTTGGCACCTATTTAAGTCTCTCCCCCTTTGTAACTTTCTCATTTCATATTTGTTTTTGATGGGATAAAATGACATTATGTATGTACAGAAATTACTAGTAGATACGTTTTCATAATCAAATTAATACTTAAGTTAGTTTTAACAAAATTACGTACTAATCAAATTATTTCTCAATTATTGTTTTTATTATGCACCGTGGTTCGAAATACCTATTATTTAATATATACTTAATGTTATAAAGCTAAAGAGAACCAACAAACAGAACTGTTTGTTTCGCTGTTTGAACGCGCTAATAACAGGGAAGATTGGTTCTAAATGTAAAATTACAAAATTCATCATATGTTTGCATGGGGCAGTCAATCGACAGCTGCGAACAAATAATGTATAAGAAGAAAGAAAGAAAAAAATATAAGTTATTGATTGAAATAGGTTTGGATTAAAACTGACTATTTAATTTGTAGAAATCGGGTCCGATTTCCTCCTAGGTTAATTTCCATTACTAATGCCAGTCCTGATGCTCAGAAAAAAAGGAAATGATCTAATTCAAAAGTTCATAAACGCCTTGCATGATTGTTAATGAGCATGTTCATGCCCCAACTCGTACTTAGCCGATTTTCTAGTAGCTGTGACCACAACATTTTTTGAGGGCTGGATCCGCGCTTGAATGCTATGTTAGATGACCAACATTTACCCTTTACTCTTATATACCTACATATATATACGAAGTACCTAAACTATAAGTTAGAAACTCGAACGTTTTGCACGAAGATTCCTTTTATAACTAATGGGAACACGTAAGAAGGAATTTTTGTTATTTTATTAAAACGGGGGTGCAAAGTTAGTATGTAACTTTGCTGTTTTTGATTTCTTTTCAAAATTTAGAATGAAGGCTCGCTTTATTGAAACATGTCCAACGGCCAGAAATTTAATTGGCGTAAGGAACATATAGGCAGAAATGTTTGTATTTATTTATTTCTAAATAGTTTCAAGTGAAAGAGGATTTAATTTCAATAATATTTGTTAAAGCAAACTTAAACATAATTAACAGAAAAGAAAATAAAAACACATTGAATTGTTTTAATTTTCTTTTTTGTTCTTCCTGTAAATCGGTACATTGTCCCTTACAGCAATTCAATTTATGACTGTCGATGTGTAAATTATTAGGGGGGTAAAAGGGCGGTGCAAAGTTAGTATGAATTCTGATTTTAAAAGTTATTTTAATGAATATTATATTATATTAAAATGAGAAGAGGTTATAGGCTATATAACATCTCTCTGGGACCAATAATGATACTAGGTTTGTTCTACAACTTATGGTAAAACTGAGGGGCGCTGTAACTAACATAAAGCACATTTGTTTTATTTTTATAGGCTAGTTTTCAACCGTTTAATACGGCGAAATATTATTTAAAACGTTTTATATCGTTAAATATTTTTTTTATTTGAAAGTTTACTAAAAATGCTTGGCAGATACGAAAAAATTATGTAAGTATTCTTATAGTTTTGTCTCATATAAAATAGGAAAAACTATATTGGGTTTATTAGGGTTCTCAACAGAATCCGGTGGAGTGGGTCCTGATTTCATTATATATTATGATAAATTTCGTTGAAAACTTTTTAATATTCTTCTTCTTTCCTTAGCCATAAAACAAAATTTTTGGTCTTTTTAAATATCTCTCCCTTATTGAAAACAGTTTAGTAACCCTCAGTGTTGGGCTTTAATTATCAATTGCCTTGTTAATTGACTAATAAAGTAATTGCAATTAAATTAATAACAATTAAATTAATCGCAATTGAACTTTTAATTGCTCCTTGCAATTAAATTAATTTGATAAACGTGTGATAATTGCAACTCACAATTAAAATAATTGTAATTAACTTTTTTTGTTGTTTTATAAAACAATGAAAACTAACAATTAACTTCTTCTTATCAAAATGAAATTAAAGTAAGAAGAAAATGAAAGCTATAAGTGAGTGAGCCTAACAATTTAAATAAGACTTTAGAAAATATGTTAACGAAAATTTCTTATTAATAATTCCAAATATGCAAAAAAAATCAGAAGCGACTATCATATTATTATACTTTACTCTCTTACTTTTACACTTGAGCATGGGAGCTCCAAAGAGCTATTTTGCGACAATGACAAATCCGCCAAAGAGTTAACGAGTCAACTGTCAGACAGCATGTTCGAGAAGAGAGTGGTACTGAAGTGTAATTTAAATTATTACAAGAAATTTTAAATTGTTATTGTCTGTCTAATCATGTTCAATTAAAGATATTGATTATTTAGATCGGTACTTTACTTCTTGCCAACATATTTATTTAACTACATATTTATTTAACAAAACAATTAAAAATTAAATAATTGTCACTAATACAGTTAACAATTAAATAATTGTTGTTACTAATACAGTGAACAATTAAATAATTGTTAATTGTTACTAATACAGTTAACAATTAAATAATTGTTAATTATATTTTTTCACAATTACAATTGACTAACTCTTAGTCGTTGTGGTTACATTTACCAATTAATTAATTGTTAATCTTTAATTGTTCTTGCAATAAAAAATTGCCCAACACTGATAACCATGAAGATTAAACAAAACCAAAAAAATAATTTATGGAGTTGTAATATGAAATTTGGTTGGTTATGACTAGTGAATCTTGGAATTAGAGTACCTACATACTCCATGTCAATATAATTACAGATAACGCAGATTTACTAAAAAAGACTGCAAAATAAGTGCCCAAATATTTAAATATACAATGTTATATCTAGGTCATGCTTAAAAACTTCCAAGATAATTTTTAAGCAGCACCTTGATAACTAAACAATTGAACGGCTTATTGCCAACTCTACCTTTTTTATTATTGTATGAACATCAACATGTTTTATACAATAACTAAAAAATGTAAAACTAAATATTTATTAGTATAAGACAGTTATTTACAAGAGACCAATGTATTGCCATATCTGTCTATCTGGCTTAGGCATATTTTCGTGCAAAATTAAGTTAATATTTTTTTTATTTAACCTATACTAAACTGCCAAAATTAATAAGTTTCAAGTAGTATGATGCATTTAATAGCCTCATTAGATTCTACTATTAAATGAGTCAATTAACTATTAAACACCTCCACTTTACTTGACACCCAATTGGATAGTTCAATTTTGTTTCTGCCTACTTATCAAAATAAAGCTTTTAATTAAAATTATAATGGAGTTGTAGATTCTTACAAATACACAAGTTTGAACAACATACCAACAATTGTACAAATTAAAACACACTTGAATAAAATACACTTACTTAGCAATACTGAAAATTTAGACCTTTTGATTTATCAAATTTACAAAATGCAACCCTCATAAGAAATAGTAACATGAACATGTTTAACATAAATTAATATTCATGTTTGTGTATTTGTAAATATACTAAAAGACCGTTTCTAACCAAGCATTTAGAGTAAATGTTATAGATAGTAAAACTCATAAGTTATTATATCCTTGCTGTCATCAAATTCCCACTGGTGTAAACATTCTTACAAGACTTGTTAAGGCTTCCCAAAACAAGTAGCTTATATCAGTGTTATCAACCAACAATAAGAAATACTTTTGTGAATGTTATTTAAAAATAATAAAAAATATAAGCAGCTGTTAACTAAACCTATTCCATTTAATTTTTTTTTAAATACTTTAAGCATTTGTCACACAGTTGCAGAGTATTTTATATTGAATACTTGACTTCTGGGATGTATTCATCTTTTAGAATTTTATGTAGTTGATGTCCCAAAATACTTGATGATTGACACCTTGTATAGGTGTCGAAAGAGGCAACAGAACCGCCAGATGGCGGTATATCTATCCAAAACAGTATAGCTCAAATGCACAAGGCGGGGATGGGCAGCAGGATCCCCGCCGCGAAAGCTACACTCTGAGACAAATTGTATTTGCGAAGCATGGCAATTATGGGCAAATTCTTCCTATTATGGGGAGGTCTATGTTCAGCAGTGGATGTTTTTAAGGCTGCTTTTCTGATAAAAATCAACTACAAGTATTCATGTATTAAAAGATCAGAAAATGTCACTGCTTTTGGAATTTAATACTTTGGTTTATAATAATTGTCAGAGTATACATATTCTACGAAGATTATCACAGATATAACACAACCAAAACATAGTTGTTGAAAGTCACAATTTCTCCAAAACACAAACTCTAGTGTATTGTCACTTGGTTGTTATACTAAAAGATATTTGTAACACAAACACAGTCTTAAAATTATAATATATACATTTAGTTTATGTTACAAATTATCTCTCTGTATTTGAATAACTCAAATCACCCAATCTAAATACCCTGTTCAATCACCTGAGATTTGCACTCTTAAAATATCGTAAGTAGTAAACACTCAGTCCTATTTAAGATACTCTTGCAAGATTATTGTTCAATATCATACATTTTTCAAAAGAGTATAGTTCAAAAATGGTTCATCACAACACTTGAGATTTTAATTTAAAAAAGTTGAAAGTTCAAACACAAATTTTTATTAGCAATTATCAAATATTAAATACATCGGTGGTCAATTTACACTTATCTTCGATCTCTGTAAGATCTAGCTGGTTCACGCTCTCGCTCACGACTACGGCTGCGACCACGAGAACGGTCTGAAGTACGCCACAAAAATTCATCTACTGAACGTTCATATCTTTTGTCATATAATAGCACTGATCTTGGATATTCAGATAAATCATAATATCGTGGAGGTGGTGGAAGTGGTGGAGGAGGTAAACCTTCATAAGAGGATAGCGCTCCACTAAAACCCGGAGGAGGTACATATGGCAGTGGTGGCAATTGATGATGCATAGAACGCATGTATTCTGCTACATAAGCTTCAGCTGCAGCAGACCCACTGCTGCTATAATTATCCCGACCACGGCCAAACCACACAGGTAATCTTTCTCGCATATAAGGAGATGGTGATCTCCTTTTATAAGCGTTTGCAGCCATCCTGTTTCTTGAAGACGAGAAAGTTTTCCTTCTGTTTCGTGAAGAAGAACCCAAACGACTTCTGTAATTTGAACCTCTGGATAAGAGTGGTGCACGGTAAGTTCTATAGCTACTACTTTTTATATAGCCTCTCTTTGATGCTTCTTTGGATTTTCGCAAAACTGGTGTCATTTCAATACCTTCATCTTCTGGAAACAATCTACACAACTCTTCTGCAACTTTAGGCTCTATTTCCTGACCATCTCTTCCAATTTTGACAGGTTTACCTTCATTCCATGGATTGTATAAGTGAAGAGTACTGCTGAATGGCAACTCTTTTCTGCATATCCAATCAACCTTAAACACCCCATCCAAGACTTTAGCAGAAAGCCCCGGTGGAAGAACCCAAGATATTGGTGGTACATCCCGCCGTGATTCGCTTCCCAAACGTGCAAAACCGGCAAACTTGCCACTCTCTTTAACCGAAAATATTAACAACACGTTTCTAGATTCTCTGTAAGCCTGATTCAAATTAGCTTCATTTTGTGGCAATGTTGACCACACGCCTTTAGCTTTAGATAAAGTAATGTTCTCAGCATTATTAGACTTAATCAAAAAGAAACGCGTATCACGAAATAAGTAATTCAGTTTAGTCATATAATCATATGTTTTTATCTTATTACTACTTTCTACATCAGTTACGCACCTTCTTTTACTTTGTACGGGGGAATGGCTCTTACTCTTAGATTTGGTACGTTTACGATTTGCGCGTCTATCTTTTGATTTAGTACTGACTGTACTAATACTTGGTGTACTTGAATCGCTCGAAGTAGAGCTAGAAACTTCACTTCTCGTATCAAAATCTTTATCTTCTTCCAACTGTTTCAATTCTTCCCCGATCTCTGCTTCAACTTCACCAACGCCAAGGTTGACGGCGTCGGTGTTGTTAGAGACCTCCATTTTTGATTCTGTGTTTTGATTGAATTCAGATAATAACTATTTTCATCATAGAATCAGACCTAATAAGATTACAGAGTATTTCGGATGGTTAATAATTGTTTTAAAAAGTAAACATTAAATCAAAAATATATCTAGTACATTACTTCGTTGATAAGTTCAACACTCATAGATGACAGACAGATGAAGACAACACATTTTTTAATACCGTAGTTTTTTCCTGAGTTGCCAATTTAAAATATTTTATTCTAAGTTTAATACTATAATTCGCACATAACTCCAACAAACGAGTCGGGTAAATTGTATAAATGTAAGGACAAGAGTGAACACTAACTATCAAAGCTATATATCATCAGCCACTAATATTTTAAAAGCAATGATTAAAATTTACATAAATATTTCTTTTATAATAGTTATATATTTTTGTTTGTTTTCTATACCTAATACAAACTTGAAATAGATTACTAACTAGTATCTGAGGTTAGGTAATGGAAGATTAGATATAATAATTCTTTATTATAAAAATCGCACACATCCAAACTCATAAACTTTTGCGTTCATGCTTATACATTCGAATATTGTTGTATTTCGTTAGATGATTTCGTGATGCTTTAAGGTATTTTGGAACTTGACCTCTATGTCAGCTGATTTTCATGTCCTGATGTTGGCAAAACTAGTTTACTAAAACCCGCCTAATGTCCTTAGTGAAACTTTTTTTTCCTTTCATCAACATATTTCCAGATGAAAGTCCAGTTGGTAAAAAAAATATTTTGTTGCTGTTAGTTTCCTAGTCGGAATAAAAATTCAAAATGCATTATTTACAAAAGTATATGGAAAAGTTACCGCTAAACAAAGTGAATTTGAAATTAAATAATAGTTTGAAATCAAATGTTTTACTATATTGCAATTATTACAGCTTTTATTCGCAAAAGGTATGTCTTTGTATAATTATGATCATAAATAATCTCTTATTTTATTTTTAAAGTTGTTATTTGTTCTCAGGTTTTGATGGCTCTTTACGAGAAAAATATTGCATTTGAACCCGTTGTTGTGGATATAACTAAAGGGGAGCAATACTCTTCTTGGTTCTTGGAAATAAATCAGCGCGGCGAAATTCCTGTGCTTAAAGTAAATAATGAAGTCATTCCAGATTCAACAAGAATACTGGACTATTTAGAAATTTATTTAGATCAAGGTAACACTACTAAATAGTTTATCTTGTAAAATTATGGTTAGGTAAAACTAAATTAATGTCATTTTCAGAACTTCCTCCGCTTTTGAATGTTACATCTGATAGAAAAATACTCGAAAATATTAATAAGTTTCGAGACCTGATAGAGGCATTACCAGCTGGAGTTATAACTGTGGGGTCATTTTTTCATCCTCATCTATGTGGAAGCCCAAAATTACCTTTCATTTTGCCTGTAAGAGAAGTCTTAAAAAGTATGTACTTTACCTATTCTTGAGGTTGCAAGCAGTTACTGTTTGTATACACAATATTTTAAAGATAAGTGAATAACCAATCATCTGATACAAAAGGTAATAATTTTCATCGTGAAAATAGACTGAATTCATTCACAGAACTATTGAACAAATTTATTTATAATAATATATTAAACAATCAAGTATAAATATCTTAACTTAAAAAAGTAGAATTATCAATATATATTATAATCAAACTTACACCTTTTTGTAGTAGGTATCAAGTGTATTAATTTAATTTTGTTGATAACAATTTTCATTGTAAAAATAGACTGAATTATTTTACAGAACTATTGAACAAATCTAATAAAAAATATTAATCAATAAAGTATAAATGAATATTTTTAACTAAGTCAAGTGTAACATATCAATATTCAAATTATGTTATCAAGTTTATTGTATTAATTTTGTTTATAACTTACCTTATTTTTCAGCTGGCGATTTAGGAAGTTCCAAGAATCTAAGAAAATTAGCTGAAGAAAATCCAAATGCTAAAGGAGTATTATTGTATAAAGCTGATATACAAGATAGAAAACATGAAATACTTGCCAATGAAGATGAATATTTAAAAGTATTGAACATAGTGGATCAAGTATTAGCACATGTAGAAGAACAATTAAAAACACAAAGTGAAGGTATATAAATAATATATTAATGTAAAAGTTTGTTAATAATTAAAGAAATATAAAAATTTAAAAATAACTAACATTAAACAACCTTTTGTGTAGACATATATATACATGCTCTATGTAATGTAATTAATAAATGGCTTGCTTATACACCTTATAAGCCAAAAGTTTATACAAGAAAGCTAGCCAGTGGTTATTGTGCTAGATGATAAGCAATAAGTAATCTAAGGGTTAATAATAATTGTATCAAGGATGCAACCTTCCATACACTCCATAAATTATGATACTGACCCATTTAGAATAACCGTCTAAAAAATTAAAAACTGTTACAAGTAATAAGCTGAAATTGTAGTAAAATGTTTTTCATTATTTTTTTTTTATTTTATTGAACATGCAAATTTTGTCCCACTGGTGAATATTTATTGATTTAGTTTATCAAAAATAGTTAGCATAAGTATTAAACACTAATCATTGTTCTAGGTAATTGGTTGTGCTGTGATAGTTTTACTGTTGCTGATATTAATTTAGCAGTTTTACTTCAACGTTTATGGGAATTGGGTCTTGAAGGAAGATACTGGACTGGAGGCAAGCGCCCGCTTTTGGAAAACTACTTTAACCGTGTCAAACAACGAGATTCATTTAAGCATACAATGCCAAATCTTCCATTTCATATAAAAATGATATTGATGTCACAACCAATTAGCTATGTCGGTGCAGCAGGGGCAGTCTCTGTTGGAGTAATAGTAGGTCTGTTATTTATCCTTAAAAAGGTAATTTCATAGTTTACACTGCGTGAAATTAAATTTATTTTAGAAAAAATTCTTAGTACCAAATAGTAAATAGCAGCATATGTTTAAAATGATCTTAAATCAAACAGTATTATTCTTGCAATAAGAGATTTAATTTAGCATGTAAAGATGTAAAATGAATAACAAACAATGTTTAAAATGTGAAATTTTAAGACAAGAATATTACAAACAAATATGACTTTTTATTTAGAGTATTGGTTAAACTTTTACTAATCTTACCTATTATTTTACTTAGGTCCACAGTCAGTACCAAACCACTGTTATATATGTATAAATTACATTCATCTAAATGCAAATACTTTGTGAAAAGTGTAAATAGCAGATTTCTATTTAATGTTTCATGGCTAAGTTTTGTGATCAACAATTAGTAATATGATAAGGACCTTTGCTCATGTGGTTTTTTTATTGCATACCACTAGCTCATCATAATTGCGATGGTAATAATTTATGCAAACCCAGTTCTAAAAACTAAATTTAAATGGCATGTGCACATTATGATGGTACACTATTTTGATCCCCAAACCTAGAGGATAAGTTCCAAATAAGAAATATAAGACTATTTTCCTAAACCTTCCCTTTAACCCACATAAATAACAATTAAACTACTTTTACATAATAAATAAATGAACAACTTAAGTTATCTGGTTTCATCCTTTGTAGGCTCTGCACCTTCTTGACTTTTGTTTATTATAGGCATCCCCATAAAGTGCTTTCCATTAGAGGCACTCATCCTTTTCTTGGACATGGGTGGGGTAGCTGTTGCTTTTTCTTTGTTATACTTAAATAATCCATCACCAGGTAATTTTGGTAGCACATATGGTAGAGTGTACCAAACTCGGTAAGTCACAAACCATGTAAGAATTGCAATGACACCACTGATGAATTTCTCCACCATAATATGGTAATATAATATGGTTGATACCAGCATCACATCCCACAATAGTTGGAGTAATGCCATTGCAATCAACAAACCTCTCACATAAGGTGTATAATTTTCATAGGAGACCTTCAAAACATCTAATTCATCTGCCTTAATATTTTTTAGAGGATTTACACTGATTGATTTATCATCCATACTCCTTGAATATCTTTCGTCTCTAATGAAATCTTTGATTCCTTCCCAACCATTGATAGCTTTAGCTTCTTCAATCATGACTAAACTGGAATATATAAGTATAAAACAGTGTCCTGATATGTCAAAACCATTCCAGAAATGACCATTTCTCAAGCATTCGCTTTTATCTGATATTATTCTTACATTGCAACGCCCATACTTTGTTTCAATATAATTAAATAGTGCAGTCCATGTGTACCAAAAACAAGTTGCAATTAGTAGCCTCAACATATGAGCACTAACAATAAGTTTTTTGTTGCCACAACAAGTTGTATAAGATGTCAACAATACATAGGGCACTGTTAGAAATAAAGTCCAGAACCAACCAATTTTTACGAAATATTGATTAAATAGATTATCACTTCTTGAGAAATAAGTTTTGGGAAATGTAAGAACATCAGCTATGAGCGACATTAAGAATAGAGCTCCTAAATATAAAGCTATTTTTAAATTGGTGTCAAAAAAAAGTATCTTCTTGCAAACGTGCACGATCATTAGAGTTAATACCTCTAATATAGACGATGCTTCACGTATGGGTTTGGTGCCCTTTCCTTCTGTAGGTTCATTTTGAACTTTGAAATTCATTCGAGTACTTTTAAAACTAGTTCTGCTAGTCATGATTTTTTTTATTTAAACGCATTGAACTGTTTGATTAAAGCTCGTCTTCCCAATACTATATCGAATTTACCTAAACATCACTGTATGACATTGACAACTTTATTTAGAGAACGTTCGGAAACAAAGTATATTTACAAATATATATAATGTAAGTACCAATAATATCTAAATTCATGTTTTTGTAAGACTGGAATACTTCATTTCATAACGATACGCCGTTTTTATATTCTGATAATATCATGAACTAATAATTGTATTTTATAAGAGATCAATTCATTGAGATATCCATCTAGATGAAATAAATCATTATGTAATTGAATTTATATCTTAAATAGATTTAATTCAATTGGCATTAATTTCTCACTGAATTGAATCATTTAAAATTTTTATACGATTTGCTTAAGTTTCTATTACCATATTCAACTATTGTTCAGTAAATGATTTATATAGTTCATTCATTGCAATAAGGAAAAAATAATTTTAAGAAAAAATTTAAGTACTTACTTTTCATATAAAATTTAAATTCAGTAAGTGCAAATTATCGTTAATAGTACAAATTGATGAATTTAGTTTATAAAATTATTTTCCTGCTAATATGGAGCACATCACTAACATAGAAGCTTCCCCTCTTTGAAGCGTGTGTCTCCGTTTTCCCTCCTTTTGCACTGAATTCTGCTGTGTTGTTGTTAATATCACGAAATGAGGAAAATATCGAAAAGTCGGGCAGATGACGATGTTGTATCGTCCACAAACGGCTCAATTATTAATGATGATCAAGCTACAGATGCAGACGCACCAACGGAGGGTAACGAAAAGGAAGCCAATTTTGAAGTGAATGATAGCGTCGAACAGAGCATTGAAGAGAATTCTGACACTTCTAAAGAGAAAGAGTCACCAAAAAAAGGCAAAGCTGCGAAGACTAAGGGTAAAAAAAAGAAATCTGAAAAGGAAGAGATTGAGGAGGAATATGAGGTTTGTTAATTATATCTTTTTAGGATTTTAAGATTAGTTTGAAGCATAGTTGTATTTAAAACTTGTTACAAGTGTTGCTTGTACATATGTTAAAGAACTTTCAAATTTAGTTTATCTGTTAATACTTTGGAAGAAACAAACACTTGTTATATTGACCAAGTGCACCTTAAGTGTAAAATAAGTTGTTTAGATTGTAGATATCTTTGGTTTAATAAATATGTTTCTTTAAAGTATATCCGCTTTAAAAGTAGAATCGTCTTAATGCAAAGAAAGCTCTCACAAATAAAAGCTACCTGTGTTTGTTACCAGTTGCTGTCCCCAGTGGATGGTATCTATGTGGAGTATACCAAATATATGAAGACTACAATGTACTACTAGTAGTCTGTAGCTGTAACAATTTAAATATTAATGTAACAACATTTAATGAAATAACATCTTATGAAATAACCCGTTGCTCAACAATTATGTGATATGTAAAGGACACTTCATGGATATTATAACGAGGATTAGTGAGGGCAGCATACCTCTTGAAACTTTAGGCATTATGTACCTCTGAAAGAGGTTGTCAGAATATATGAGTGGTAATTCGTTTGTAATCTGCTTAGCCACCAGTATCTTGACAAGAAAGAGTTTTTCCATAGTATTTAAAAATATTAATTGTTTAATATAAGGCTATCAATTGTACCAAATATTTGATTTTAGGTGGAAAAAATCCTTGATTCTAAAAAAATCAAAGGAAAGCTACATTATTTGATTCGCTGGAAGGGATACTCAGCAGACAGCGATACATGGGAACCAGAAAACACTCTTTCATGTCCAGATCTTATAAATAAATTCAATGATGAAGTAAGTAATCTAGATTTAATATAAGATAATTATATTTATTTAAGAAATAACAATTACATCAATAATTATTTATGAATTAAATTTGTTAAAGTTAAAAAATTTTATTTTATTCTCATTGTAAAAAGCTAACATTAGTACTTGGTATTTTTTCTAGAAAGAAAATTCTAAAAACAAAGATACAAAACCAAGTAAGAAGTCAATTAAAAGGAAAGGTACTGCCAAGGAATCTAAAGGAACATCTAAGAGGACAAAGACAGACTGGGATAGTAAAAGTGCTGATGAGAATGCTGAATATGAGGTCTGTTTTTTTCAATATCATAAATCACTACATATTTTGAATTCTTGAATTTACTTCTACTGTTCTATGTATTTACTTTTTAAATATAGTCACTGTATTTGTGAACCATGTTAGGCAAACTCTTTTTGTACATTTTCAGTAAACAAATAATTTTAAGAAAGAAACTTATATACGCATTTCTTAATTTAAGAGAACAACAATCCACATTCTAGTAATATTTTATTTTTATGATAATATCATCTGGAGGGACTAGATAATATTTATTTGGTACTTGTAATTCAATATAAATATGGTTGTGTATGAAATCACAGGTTTAAAGAAATGTTACATAACAGAAGTTTTTGTTTTTTTAGTATATTAAAATATACTAGTTACTCATACATATATTGATAACATAGGTACTAGTTAAAGTAACTATATATATTTATCAGGAAAAAATATTGAGACTATGTATTGAAAAATAGACTATCCTATTTCTCAAACAGTATGTAAAATTATTAAAATCAGTTTGGTAGTTTAGAAGTTCATCTAAGACAAAGAGAAGAAGAAGAAAGATATTTAAAGATTTGTGTACATAAATTTGGAAATAATTTTGTAAATTAAGGAATAGTGCATGTTTTAATCTTCATGAACCTTATAGGTTGATAGAATTTTGGAAGTTCACCATAAAAAAAACGGAAAAAGAGAATTTCTTATTCATTGGAAGGGTTGGTCCAGCAAGTTTGATTCTTGGGAACCAGAATCTAATTTAAATTGTTCAGAATTGATTCGCAAATTTATGGAAAAGGTAAGTTATGCCATTTTCTTAAACAACAGCAATATAATATTTTTTGTTTAATTTATACTTAATAATTGAAAGATTTGTTTGTTTTTTTTTGCTTCTTAATCTGATTTTTTTTATAAATATCGTAAAACCATTATTGAAATAAATTAATTATTTATATTAAAAGGTTACTGTGGCTCGATCCAGCGACGCTAGAAATTTGCGAGTGGCCCCTGAAACAACAAATCGTTTCACATTACAAGACCCTTCATCTGGGCGGCGGCTCAGTAAGAGACGAGGACAACGTCAAAGGTAAGTGAATAGAACAAGCAGATCCGAATTTTCTGCCTTTATTTGTCACATTAAAATTTTTATTTTGCTGTTTTTTTCTGCATACCTGTTATTTAGTTTGCATTAAGGAAATTAAGCGTAATTATGTTTCCTCTGCTTGGTTATTTATTATAACATAAATTAGCTTGTATTTAATAGACACACACCCAGGGGGCTAACTTAATTAGATACTATTAAACTGACTTGAGACTATTTATCAGACTGGAAATGAAACTTATTGTTCAAAATAATCTTTGCATTACCAATAAAAATATTACAATGATAAGATTTCAAGAGCAATGAAATTGAAACAAGTTCATAACTTTATTTATTCTTTCTTTTCAGAGTTCGTTATGATAATGCTGAATAAATAGTATTTATTGGTTCACTTGTTTGACATTCAGTGCACTTGAATGTTCTGATGTTTATGGACAGCATTATGATTAACTTTTTGCGATCAGTCACTACCATTTAGTAAGTATTCCTTTGTGCTCTTGAAACACAAGAGGTTATTTTCACATTCATATAATATCCTCAAAATAACTGATTACTTGATAATTATGCCTATTTTTCTCAAAATAAAAATATATGTTGTAGGCATAATAATGTATGTGGTGTTCAAGATGCCCCTATATGTAGACTGGCCTTTTTTAATCTTATTTAATTATATTGTGTCTCAGTCCTATCTGCAGCAATGTATGTTTCTCTCCTGTCGTCTGACACAACATTTAAGCCATTCTGGGTTTGTGTTAAAACATATAACTTAGCTTGATATATTTTTTTTATTAAATTTCGCTGATTTTGTTATTTTTAAGTTGTTATTGAGTTCTTTGACTATTTTCTACATGCCTCACAGTTTTGATTTTAATTACTTTGGTTCATAAAGGGCACACCTGCGTGTATTTATTACATGATTTTTAAATCAATTATTGTAGCTAGCTGTCAGGTTACATTCATGTTAACAGTTTAAAAATTTAGAATTACTGGTCCATAAATTAAATTCAAAAACGGTGATATTTGACAAAACTACATTTTTGTAAATTTTAAAAAATATACTTATTAATTTTAACTCATGAAATAGAGTTTTGACCAGAATACTAATTTGTTTTCTAAAATAAAACTAACCTAAGAAACTTCTTATAGGCATTAAAATTGGATATTTATTTCCGTACATGTAATGGTTAAAAATTAAAAGAAATCTGAAAAGAATCATGTGGTAATCCTTGTTGCCAGCAGTATTATTGATTATCTGGTAAAGTCGATATTTTGTCATAAACTATATATGTAATATGAGTATAGAAAAAAAAGTGACTACATTAATATAATTTTATGTGAAATTAGAGGTATAATCACTTTAATTAGTATACCATTCACATATATACGTTTCGAAAGTATAGGTTATAAGATAATTGTTTTACATAGTGTAAAATAGCTTATAAAATAAATTATTATACAAATTTTATTCTTTCATTAAGTCAAATGTGCAATGTATGTGAGTAGATGTCTAGCGAAGTTGCTTTGTTATCACATTAAAGTGTATATAAAAATTTCATAAATGATGTTACCAACAAATTTGTATAGAATTAGCATTGCCCCTGCGATTCGACCCGCCTAAAATTTCTTTTTCCTGGTGTTCCCCGGTATCACCCGCGCAGTTCACATTCCCGTGACCATAAATAATAAAATTAAATCTGCTTGTGATAATACCCTTAAAACCACCCAGGTGGACCACCCACCTGTTTGAGAGATTAACTGGAATAAATAGACAAAAATATCAAATTCGTTTTTCTATGTTACTATATACTGTGTATAGTACATACTTTCATATGCATTTAATGAAACACTGTTAATTTGGTTTTACAAATATACACTTAAATTCCGTTTATATATATAAATAATAACCATCTTAATTTGGTAAAGTTTTTGACTGGGCTTATTTTTCAGTAGTTATTTTTCTTTTACTGATTATGTATAGTGATGGATCTTATGGGACGTGCTAACTATCACTTTAGGAAAACTTGTTAATGAAATGTATAACGAAACTTTGTATCCATTTTAATACTGGCTCGAGATAATGATAAAAGAATGTACATGTAGATATTTTACCCAGTTATGTTTGGATATAATAAGTTAGGTAATATTGAAACTATACAAATCTGTCAAAATATGCAATCCATTTTAAACTCAATGCTCGAAGAGTAAAGTTCTTTATCAAATGAGAAAATTGAACAGATTTGTTTAGCCTTGTGTACTTTATATTACATGTATGTTCTGTAATCCACTGTACAGGTGCTTATCCAAAACACCTGTACAGTGAAAAACACTAAGATCTCAAATGGCCTTTCCCCATCTTCAACATAATATTTAATATTACATCTCTATCCCACAATACTATAATAAGAAATAAGATAGATCCATGTACCTTCTAGTAAGAAATGGTATAAACACTCCACTATCATATTGCTGTAATGTTTATTAGGTACAAAAAACACATTGGCCTCATATAGATAATCTTACATTTTTCTAAGAATGTTAGAATTGAGAGATAAAGCTTTTAAGTTGATATGCAAACATGAAGCTAAGTCATTAGCTTTGCTTATTATTTTTTAATTTCTCAATCAGGTTATGATAATATTACATAACCTATAAGTATCTTAATAGGCTATTCTCCAATTTCTTCATTTTTTTTTTAAATGTTCGTATATATCTGATAATTCATTATAATTTTTATTTCAGCAAAATATGACCGATTTATGCCGAAAAAAAAATATTAAAAATTTGTCGTAAAATATACGCGCCAAAATACCATCCGCCATTTTGGTGACGTCAATAGTACTAAAATATTGTAACCTCAAATTGACATTTGTCATTGACACGATATTGAGTTTGTCGGCTTTGTTGAGTTGTTTTTATTTATATAAAAAGATGAGTTTCTATAACCCGTATCGTTGGTGTGTTGCGTTAAATTGTAAGAATTCGACATTGAAGACTCCAGAAAAGTTATTTATTACTATTCCGAACGATGTTGTTAACCTCAAAATAAGAAAATTTCATTGAATTACACCTATGAATCACACAAATGATATTGTTGTGATAAAGTAATAGAAAGATTTACTTACATAGCTGTTTTTATATTTCTGCATTCGGCAGAAAAGAAATCTGTATTACACGCAAAGAAGTTTGTAATCATTACCGCATCTATCTTCGGTAAATTAGTACTTTCGGCTTTTACAAATCCGACGTCCATGTTTAATTATGCAAAAGTAGCGTAATAAAATTCAAAATCTCTAAAATAAAAGGAATTATACACAAAAAAAGTAAAAAATTAAGGAACACAGTCAGTTGTTTACATTTAGATATTTTAGTGCTTGTGACGTCATTCTGGAAAAAAACATGGTGGACGGTGTTTTCGGTCACGTGACTTACAGATAATAAAACTCGGATTTTAATTTTGAAATATAAAATTAATCTTAGGTTTTTATGGAATAACGACATTTTTTTTCAATTCCTCACGTTATTATTTATTCAAGTAACATAATGTTATATTTTTTTGTTGATAGATGAAAATAGCCTATTGTGAAAAGGTGTTGTTTCATATTTAATCAGAGGCATACTAAAATTGGCAGTGGGAGGCAGTATAGTTTCTCGTAATTCCTTTATGTATGCGACAAGTATGTAATATTATTATGAATATGAAAAGGCTGCTGGGTGAAAGTATAGTGCACAATATCAATTGCATCATCTCTTATTTATGGGACATCACCTTTCAACAGTAGAATAGTTAAGTATTGTGCGCTATTTTAATGTGTGTTTGATGTAAATTACCTTGAATGTCAAATTAGTTTTAATATATACTTCTAGTTCAAATCGTTGGTTTAATTTTTTACCTGCCGACTTATAGAACAGCAAAAGAAACGTTACAGCACTAGCTACAACGGCGCCTTTATATGCGTGGCATTCTGAATAAAATATTTTTATTTATATTAATATAAATGTAATTTTTTAATTTGAGTGTAAATATTTGTCAATATCCAATGTTCGGAAAGAAATAAGACCCTAACATTTCTAAATGTTCCAGTCAGTACTTTTTTTTTCCTGTAACAAACCTTTTATTTTCAATCAAAAGCAGCGTTCTAAACAACCTGTTTGATAGCATAACTTCTGTACATGCCACTCTTTTTTTTTTCGTACGAACCTATTGTTGGACTACTCGGACGTCAATTCCAGCGCCACTGAAAAGAGGCGGTCCGAAGAACGTATTTATCCTGCGTACCTCGCGGCCTCACGTGTAGCTACGGTCGCGCCTGCAAGGCTCGCGGGATCGACGGTGATCGAACGAGGGCGCTTCTAAAGGCTCGACCTAGGATCGGGCGGCCATCGTTAGGGATTAATTTAATTTTGAAATTCATCAAAAGGGGACGGACGGTATGAGCCCGGCAACTCTAGGGCTGCCAGTTATCGCTCGTTGGGGCAGAGACTGCACGCGTTCGCCGGTGAACTCTGTGTAATGCTCTATTATATGAATGCATGTGCAATACCAATGATTGTGTTGTGCCAGTGAGAGGGCGGGGAAGGGCTGCGGTTTTAGCGGTAATTTTATCGGGCGGGTCGTCTAATACGTGAATATGCCTCTGTCTAACTGATACTCCGCACGCAGTACATCGCGTCCGTCGGCAACGAGTGCAGTCTCTGCCCCTCGAGTGATAACCGACCGCACACAATCTACAATATTGAACAGGAGTTACAATCTTGTCATATTAAGTAGAGGTCATACAATGCAATGACTCCGAATATGCGTATACATCTTAGTATTTTTGTAACAAATCTAATTTGATAGAAATAAATGAAGTGATTATTGAGATACAATTATTGTCACTACTTGATGATGAAGATACATCTAAAAATGGGACTGAAAGAATTGACGTTCCTGTCGATGTTGTTGCATTAAAAAGTAGGTATACTTAAGTATTATTGATGATTCAAAACAACAGGTCGCGAACATCCTTTCCGTGGAGCTGGTCTTATCTACGATCCGTCAAATATATTGGAGACAAAGCTTCAAATATTCGTGAAGTTCGTGTATAATTGTTCGTGAGGTATAAGTAACTTTTGGGAGTCAATTAATTTAATTTATTTTAAAGCTTTTATTCATTTAGCATTATATAATATGCTACTCTGGGATTTAACTTATATAACTTCTTTCTTCTTTGGAAACATTCCATTTCTTTTTCTTATGCGTAATTTTGTAAATAAAATGAAAAAAAAGACTGAATAATGTTATATTTGTCTTTCAATAAAAAATCTCTCCTATCATTACTTCTAACTCTGCCTCCGGCTTCGGTTTCGATTCCGATAAGTCAAATTTAAAACTCCGATTACCATATAATTACGTCCGTTACTGGTTCATTATTGGACATAGGCCTTCCCTTCCAAGAAAGGGAGATCCCATCAAAGATAAGGTAAATTGAAGCGCTAGATTTAACTTGGCTGGTTTTCATCTGATATTTAATTTTAATTTAATATTTTATACTTGACTAATCAACTTTTATATGTTTATGTTAAAAAATAGTTGGCTTATAAAAACTAGCCAAGTCAAATCTAGATTTGCGATTCATCTTAAGTTATGAATTTTGTTTTATTTTACAATGTGTTTTTAGAAATAAATTTAAAGATTATCTACAGAACAGCACTCATTTAGATATCAATTCTTTTATCGGAAAGTCGACAACCATGCATTTGTACTTGGCCCCCTTGTTCACATTTGTTTTTTATCGGATATAATTACTCTTTTATATATAAATTTTAAGTAACAAAATTATTACAAAATGATCTTTGTTACACTAGGTACTGCATTTTCCTACGTTAAGAGGGTATACATATATATTTTTTGTTGCTATTCCAATTTCAAGGGCGCAAGGGTATAATAAAAATCGATTGTTTGAAAAGAATTCAATGAATTCTGTTTTTTTTTGCTTTTTATACATTTATAGATCATCTGAAAGAGGGTTACAGTTTTGATCCAGTCAGTGATAAAATTGACGATTTTTGGACTTTAATACCTAAATAGCCGTATGAACTGTATTTATGAAATTAGGGATACTTGTTAAATTAAGACGTTTTAATAACTGTACCAGATTTTAGTGTGTTTATCTAAAATAAATTTTGAGTTATTAATGGGTAAAAAGTGGCTCCTAACGGTTCGTGTAAAAATACACACGTCTGCTGCGTCGCCAGTTCTTTTTGAACTTGGCTGACACGCTGCCGCGTGTCTTGATTTTTGCCCATATTTGCCGCTCTAAGCAGGTATAGTGGCAGTCGATGCTGCTGTATTTGAACTGCGCTCTTTCAGATGGATATATCGCCACCTGTTGGTTTAGGTACCTCAGTCCTCTCTTACGACTAGTACTAAAATTTTTAGTGTTACCTATGATTGATTGTTTTGACAAACCTTATGCCCCTGTTTTCATTTGCACCCGGATGCCGGGTATGGTTACTATTACAATAGGTACCTTTTTTTTTTCGGACGAACCTAGTGCTGGACTACTCAGACGTCAATTCCAGCGCCACCGAAAAAGAGGGCGGGGCCTCTCATAGATGAGAGGACCGATGCCCGTAATAATCCTGCGTGCCCCGCGGCCGCGACCGCGCGTCAGCGCAAACAAGAGAGGACGGACAGATTGAGCCCGACAGCCCTAGGGCTGTCGGTTATCGCTCGTAGGGGCAGGGACTTCACGCGTTCGCCGGCGAACGCGGTGTACTGCTCTGTTATACGAGTGCATGTGGAGTGTCAATGGTTGAGTTGTGCCAGTGAGAGGGCGAGAAAGGGCTGCGAGTTTCGCGGTTATTTTGTCGGGAGGGTCGTCTAAGACGTGACGCGGTCTACGAGATCGGGCGTGGAAATAGGTACCTATTAGGTTCGTATTATATTACAGGAACATTAACGCTAAAACTAGGATTATAATACATTCCACGAAGTAGTGAAATTGCAGATTATGCTGATTATCATAAAATATAATATATTAGGTCTGTAAACATAATGTACATTTATTTGATTTGGTATAATGTACATTTATTTGACAATAGAACGAATTATATATTTTTCATGTCATAAGGGCGGAGACATCAGCACAGGCCGAATATATACAATTGGCGAATTTCAAACATAATTTTCTTGGCGCAATTAAAGGTTAGTAAGACGAAATCAACCAGAAGTGTGTAGGTATTCTTTTTATTTATACATTCTACTGTTTCGTAAGAGTGCTGTATGTAAAATCAAATAAAGTATTCATATTTTTTAATAGCGGACTGTTTTAATGTTTAATTACACAATAGCTAACTGTTCTTTATTACCTATATAACTGTTATAAATATAACCGTTCTATCGAACTGGATCCGAACGGCGCAATGTAACAACTTTTAAAGTTAAGTAATTGTCTATTAGTCTTTTATTTATTCGATTTTAACCATCCGTCTAATCTAAACGATGCCTTCGAGGTCCGGCCGCGGGGGCGCCACCAGCCGAAGCGCGTGATCCGGTGGCGGAGACGGAGGCCGGCGCGGCGGACGACCCGGCGCCGGCGCCACCGTTTCCGGCACGCGCCGGCCGCACCGGCCACAAGTGGTTTCCGCGTCGCATTCGACGTGCCGGGCTCGCGCACAGTGAGTCGTCCGCACCGGCGGGCGCACAGCCGGGCGCCGGCCGCAGCCGCCGCACCGGCCTCGCACGGCCAGCCCGCGCCGGGCCGCCGCCAGCGCCCGCGCCAAACCATGCCGCCCAGCTCCCCCCGCCAGGCCCCCACCACACTCCCAGC
>JACJUM010002971.1:9800689-9811250 GCA_020976665.1 Heortia vitessoides
ATAAAAAAGCAATTATGACTAATTAAGTAAATAAATAAATTCCCTAGTCCAACAGACAAAAACAAAAAAGAATAAAATACAATGTTACATATAATGGAACGTACAATAAGGAGCAAACGTTTAAATAGCCGTATTTGACAGTTGACAAAAACAAAGTTAGAGGAAGGTAGTATAACAAAAAGAAATATACATATAATGGTAAGAAATTATTGGTACACAATAATAACAAAAAAATATGTAAGTTGGACCAGGAATCATAGTTAGACGTTATTTTTTAATGTTCTGTGCTCCTCGCCAAGATCTGACAGTACCCTGAGGAGACACAGCGACATCAGTTGCTGTGGATTTAGCTGGATCAGTTGCTTTGGCAGGCCGGGATTTCAAAATCTGCTTAAGTCCGCGGCGGTTGTGAGTCGTTTTCGCGACCAACGGCAAATATATCTCCGGACTGGGCCCAACATTTATCGATGCCTAGTCTATCACGCGCTGCCATAAACAAACTGTGACGCGCTTTGGTTAAGAATTCGGATAAGGTTATACCGGAACCCTTCAGATGAGCCTTGGCGGACCAAATGGTATCTATCACTTTAACATTATGGAGCTTTACAAGTAGTGCACGGCGCTTCTGTGAGGAAGGTGGCCTACCTAGCCGGTGGCTGCACTTGATATCATCAACCTTGAAAGTTTCCATTTTAGTTTTGTTTGGATTATGTTAGTTATGACTTTTCCAGTGTCTTATATACTTTCCTCAGAGACTCCGTGGATCAAGAGAATCTTCCTGCGGCTCCGCATCTCAAGTTGATCCAAACTGTGTGTGATAAACTCAACTTGCTGCTGTAGGCTGCTCAGGGAGTTTAGGATGAAGGAGCGGAGAGCAGTAAAATCTGCAGACAGTGCGGACACGGTGACAGTGGATGTGGAAGTTTTCTGCAATTCAGTCTCGAAAGCAGACATTCTCGTCTTGAACATCTTCGCCATCTCAGTCATTGAATTTTGTAGGGTCTTCATGTCTTGTAATGGTTGACTATTATATGTGTGTGATTGTTGTTAAAAGAACTTTGTAACACTGTATCATACACTAATGTAATTTTCTAAACATGAAATGACTAGTTAAAACTGAAAATACTATTATTTATTTATTATTATTAGTGCAGCAGAAAAAATTATACCACACCAGACACACCACCATAAAAAAAATGAAGACTGAATGAAAAAATGAAGAAGAAATGACATTAAGTTATATAAAATTTAAAAAGCTTTGGTTGGTGGTGGGTTCAATTGCGTATTGACGTTTAGATTTTTTTGTGTATTTTGATATTATAAAATATATATAAGGTATAATTGAAAAGGCGATATAAGAGAACTAAAAATGTCTTCTATTTGTTAATTATTAGCTAAGATAAATGTGTATTAATATAATAAAATGATTTTGTTATAAGCGTGATAAATTATATATTCCTTTATATTTCCAGAAAAAGAATTCATGGTTTATTTTGAAAATCTTTAAAAATGTACCATATATACATATCTAATATCCATATATGTATAGAAAAAAAAAGTTCAACTCTAGGTGGCGATCGAAGCGGCGACCCACAGAGCACACCACCGAGAGGTCTGTTTCTAAATAAGACATCGGTCAGAGGCGAAGTTACTTTACTGTTAGAGAGCAACGATCGTCTATCGTTTAAAAAAAAACCCTAATGTATTTTGATAAAGCTTACGTCTTCAGACAGCAAAGTGGTCAACGCGTCGTGCCGGGCGGAGGGGCGTGCGTGGTCAGGCAGCGGGCGACCGGCTGCTCCGCGCCCTGCCAGCGCGTCGGCCGCTGCCAATACCAGCGCGTCCCCCGCGCCTGCGCACCCGCAGGCCGCGCCCGCGCCCCCGCCCGCGCCTTCGCCCGTGCATGACCCCGCCACGTACGGCAATAGCTCCCGCATAGCGCCGCTGCTGCCACCTAGATTGGTATTCGTGTATTTCAATCGTCAATTATACTGCAACACGTGTCGATAAAGTAATTTAAAATATAGTTTTATAACCGTTTTTAGAATTCATATATATACATATGTGTATATAACCGGTTATAAAACGGTATAAAAACGGTAAAATAGCCGTCTTCCACGTTAATTTAATCATACAAAGATAATAGAACTATGTTTTGTGAATCTTGTTTTTATTTATAGTATAATCGTTTTGAATTGAGAATAAAAAATCCGTTGTTGGTATTAAAGATAATAATAGAACTAATGTTACTTAGCGCAGCAGCGATAGCTCCCACGCCGCGCCAAAGCTTCTTCTCTCTGGTGAAGACACTCGCGCGGTGTGGGTCCAGTGACGTCAGCGGCAAGGATGCCACCACGCGCTCCACTAACATCGGCTCGAACTCTGCCAGCCTTTCGATCAGCGCCTTAGAATCATCAAATTTTACAAATTAATTTTTGACCGAGGTAACTAGGAAGTTCAATATAAAATAACGTTCGGATTCTCAATTGTGTAATATAATCTCAAATTTACACAATCAAAATACCTATCATCAGTGAATCATTGATTTCGCAAATCTAAGAGAATTCCTAAATGTTATTAATAATTGTTCGCAGTCAGGTTATGGTAATGATGTCAGCATGTAAATTTACGAAGCAAGATGTGTTGTTTTGAAAATAAAACCAGAATGTTACCTGAGTCGAGTCTGGGGAAGGTAATGTGGTGGATAGTTCACCGCGCACCGCTGCATCACCCAAAGCTTCAACAAATGCATTTTCCCCACTACAATTTTCCCATAGAGTGGACCACAATTCCTCACTAAAAAAATACAGCATAATTAATTATTCAGTACACAATTACAAACTGTCACGTTAAGACATTTTTTTTACCTCAAATTATATTTCATGCAGAGCTTCACAACTTCTTCTGCCACATTTCTGTTACTTAAAACATGAGGTTTTTCTGACAACTTTGTAATGAACTGATTAGCCAACTTCTTCATTTCCGCCCCGTGAGCATTGCAAAGCAACCGCAATGCCTGCAAGTAGTGGCCACTGGACATGAAAGCTTTAGCTCTCGCAGAAATATCACGCGGCTTCACTCGGACTATGCCCTTTCTGCCCAGAAGGGATAGAGCACCTTCGACGACACAAGCGCCTCCCAGTGCACTTACTCCTGCGCTGCACATAGCGCGTGATACTCTCCCATCAGTCCAAAGACCCTGGAAATGGATATGAAACTTTGACTCATACTCTTCTTTTGTTTACCACTACAAAGAGCGCAAGTGTTACGAACCCAGAAAATCCAGCAGCATAACATACTGAATCATAGTCACATGACGTAATTTATTATTTTCTTACTAGCAAGTATAAATAATAATGAATTCAATTTTATAGGACAACAGATTATAGCCATGTATTCAGTTTGCATGTAGGAAGAAATGCAAATATTAAAGAGGATTATCAAGATCTCTTCAGAGTAATAGTCACATAAGCATAGACAATAGATAAGAATTACTTACTTTAAAGAAAGCAGATGCATACACAGGTTCAACATGAGAAAGATCCAACGGTTTATCATAATCCTCTCCCCACAATCTAATATTTTCATTTGAATCAAAAATAGCCAAGCAGCCACCGAGCCATCCCAGCCACAAAGGTGTAGATTTTAATTCGACTCTCTGCAACGGGCGAAGAGATATAGATGTTCCAGTTATGTTTACAGATATCCATTGCAAGGTTTTCGCTCTACCACAGACTAGTACTCTGTCATCGGTTTCGGACCATTCTAGGACTGGTAGTGTATCAGGCGGGCCGCCGAGACGGATGCCCGCGGCGCGACCTCCAGCTACGATTACGACGCGCGACAGAGTGGCTAAACCTAAAACGCGTGCGTCTCGAGCCGTCATAGCTACTACCTCCCCACGAGCGCCCGAAAACAGGCAAGATGTACGTGCTGAGCGTACACCCAGAGGTCGGGAGAATTTGATTAACCAAACTGAACCTCCGGTGTCAAGGGCTAATCCAGATGTACCTGCCCAAGTTACACGCAAGATGCCCCATAATTCACCGCCTAAGATCACTCGCCGTAGTAACAAGCCACGCACACTTTCGTATTGACAAATTAGGCCCCGGGCATACCCTGCTAATAAACGAGTACTGTCTTGGTTATAGGCTAAACAGGACACGGCTCCTTTGTCTTCGTTTGTGTTACAAACCCATCTTAAGGTCTGCTCGGAAAAAGAGAGAAGGTGTCCATGTGCTGTTCCTACAATAACTTTTCCACCTGAACCCACACTCAATGCTGTTGCAGCTCCAGCTGACGACCTTTCCTGAAACCACACCACCACACCACATATACACCAGCACTTTAAAAGCATTTAAAGCATTTTTATTAAATGGATGGACAAATAGTAGTATTAGTGGCAGTCTTAATGGTTGACTTTAATTATAAATTTACTTAAGACCTTGGTTTTGAAACCAAATGCATGAGTTATAAAGCTTATTTAAAAAAGAAACCATAGGCTGGATTCATTGTTAGGTGTTTAGACTATGATGAGACTGGTTTGGTTGATGGTTATTTGCATATGGTACTATTTACTTTAGGTTCATGAATTCAATCCCCACCCAGGACATACATTTATGTTATTATATGTATTAAGGTATAAGATTTATAATTCCTATTATCTGATGTCTTAAAAAAATCTTTTTCTTTTTAATTAACAAAAAAATTGCTTTGAGCTAATTATCTTGAAGTCAATATGTTGTCCTGAAGTAAAGGTCCAGTTGTAAAATTTAGCTACAATAATAATATAATCAGAAATTACCTGTGCTTGTGTAATTTGCTGAGACACAGCCTGCATAAAATCAACTTGCAAAGCTGAGCAAGTAGAAGGTTCTTGAGTACTTTTATTAAAATCAGAAATTGTATTATCCAATTTGTCTGATAGAATATCTGCTAGAGATGGAGCTTCACTGGTAGGCAGTGCATATTCCACTTCATCTAACTGAAATAAAAAAATATATATTTACTATTTATATTATATTTATATGATTATACTTAAGCAGTTTATAGATTTTCATATAACACATCTTTTTCTTTCTACCTATCTTATTCACACCTCTAGCCTCTATTTATTGTTATTATTATTACTAACTTAATATTTTTTTAATTTATTATTTATATTTACCTCTATTTATTATAATTATTAAAGTCTTTCTACCTATCTTTTTAGTATCATCCAATCTTTCCATTCAAAGGTTGCCTGGATGAAATAGTTTTGGTATAAGGCCACCCATTGTAAGTTCTAATTTTTGTTTTAGTCTCCTAATTTTTTGTGTTTCATTTACAATTAAGTATTTATTATTACTATTAAAGTCTTTAACTAAAGCATGGTAACAATGTAGCTATAAATTTCTAATAAAGATGGAGTAGATTCTAGTTGACTTTATCAGTTTTACTTAAAATTCATTCAGTCATAAAAATACTACTGTCTTAAGATTTTATCATGTAATAATAAAACAGTTGTGAATAAACAAAGCTGTAATATTGTTAAATGTAGAGCTATAAAGACAATTATCTACTTTTTAAAATTACAATTTAACTTACTATTATTCATTCCTTTACAATTTTGTTCAAAATTATTTGTTCTCTTGTGTCAATATATATTTCATAAATAGTGAAATATACTAAGGTTTGATATGAATGATATGCTTCAAGGTCCAAGAGAAGACATTTTTTCATATTCTTTAATTCTATTGTTATAAACTCAAAATGGCATAACCTTTATACCGAACAGTATAACAGATCTCTCCTGCATCAATTGTAATTTTTTTAATAAATAGTTTGATTTGCTTGTGATAATTAGGTATTAGGCATAGTTTTTTGCAAAGAATTTTGTAATTAAGATGCGAGATGCGAGTCACGACTCGGAAGCAGTTGAATTTTTGTTAAGTCAGGGGCCAGCTGCAGGGCAAAAATAAAATGGGTGGGTGGGCTGGGTAGAAAAATAGGTAGGCTGTTGATAGGCTGTTGATAAGCTGTTGTTGGTTCAGTAAGCTAAATTGTTAATAAAAATAATGATTGTGACTTTTGTTTTATTATATATTATTCCTAGTACACTTTAATCATCAAGTCATATCTGGATAAACGGTGGGCGTAGTAGGTAACAAAAATATATAGTTAGAGGACAATTACGGTATTCATAAACTACCGGTGAATTAACTTAATAGATATTGAACATACCTCTTCAATATCTAAATACTGAAGACTTTCAACGGATTCCAAGTCAGAATCCAGAAGAGACTGAACCGATGGTGCTTTTAACAAATCCATTTCAAATAACGTATAAATAGATTTAATTAACTAATATACATTTTGTATGTTGTAAATACAAAGTATATAAATATTGGAATGTTAATAATAGAGCTGAAACACTACTAAATTCTTCGTTTCCATGTTTACATGAAAACCATTGTCAAATGTCATGTATCTACGATACTGACATTGACATATAGGGTGATTTTGCTGTCAAAAATGCCAAATGAATTCTTCGTGGGAAGGGAAGTTAAAGGATGAACTAAAACAAAAATAAATCATGAACTAAAATTTGCTCTACTCTGCAAGAAAAAGCTAAATCTAGTATTAAATAATACAAATACCCAATTTACAAACATATTGAATATTGATTCGCTTAGAAAACAATAGTGTGAAATAGACTAATTTTCATAAGTAAATGTCAGTGTCAGTCTCGCTTATCTGTCATTCTTTGTACAAACAAAGTACATTTGATAACTGCTGATTGTTTTTATTTTGATTTAGTCTAATAATAAAAAGCAATAAAAGTTATTAGCTATCGCAAAAAAAAAATGTTTCAAAAACAATCCTAGGATTTAAATTACATAATGGATAAACTTACAGTTATATCTGGTACTCTGTTCATGGCAGCAGACGTTTTTGCCATTGTAAGTCTTGCTATGCCAGACTGGATAATTACCGATGTTGGAGGTAGTGGTTTGTGTAATTTATTTTATCAAATTACATAGTTACTGTCGACAACTTTATAACACTATTGCTAGCAGAATATTAGTTGTAAAATCCTTGAAATTATGTACTTCTCAAGGTTGACTTCTGGAAATATTTTCCATCTTTTTTCAGGTGATACACGACTTGGTCTGATGTGGTCATGCATAACTCTTTATAATAGACCACAAGTTTGCTTCACTCCAGATTTACAGCCAGAATGGTTGCTGGCTCTTATATGCATATTCATTGGTTGCATTTGTATTACAACAACTGTTATTTTGCTGGCATCCAGTCATTTTGACCGTAATGTTATACCTTATGCACGTTGGGTTGGATTTGCTGCTAGTAAGTCTACTTACTATATACATTAGTAGGACCCCTGTTATACACCAGTGAAATTAATTAAATGTTTTTTCCTTTACAGTGGTGGTATTTTGTCTTGCAGCTGTCATATTTCCTATGGGATTTCATGTTGATGAGATTGGTGGCCAACCATACCAACTTCCTAATAGCCATCAAGTGGGTATATCATATATATTATTTGTACTGTCTCTGTGGATAACTGTGATATCAGAACTTTTCGCAGGAAAAGTTTGTTTGCCGCACTTTTAAATTAGTAGTGTTACTTCTTATTTGTTATATTTATACCAAATTCAATATCTGTGTTAAGGTTAGATAATAAGCTTGTATGTTAATTTTTGTATGTATAAAGTATTGAATGGCAGAGCATCTTGATATTTTCCCGTTGATAAGTTTTTGGCCATCTGTATCTTGAATGAATCCAAAAGAAATTACATAATATAAATATATTTTAAAACATACATTGTAATCAAATATTCATTTCATTGTTATATTGGTGGGTATAATGTTTGACTTTATTTATTGAAAATGTGTAAAAAATTGAATGAAATAAACTTTTGTGATTAAGTTGATTATAGTTTTTCTTTTGCATGTTTTTCCTGATATTTATCTACACGTTAATAACAAATAATTAAGTATTTTAATAAACAATACTACATTTTTGGGATAGCTAACTCTAAAATACTTAGTAGCATTACTTTAGTAGACAAGTGATGTTTTCATTTTTTTTCCTGATTTATTTTGAAACTGATCTATATATATAAAAGAAGCTGACTGATTGACATATCAATGCAGGGCCTAAACTGTAAGGTTAGTATGTACTGTAAAATTTTGCACAGTGGTACCTTTTATATTATAGGAAGGGCTTTTGAAATTATTTGTTGTTGTTATGAAGTCATTCAAATGAAATTCAGTATAAAGGTTTTTCATTTAAAGGTAATGAAACATAATTGCTGAGATCTCGCGAGATTAGAAGTTTCGTTTTTTTTCAAATAATAACAATATTTGAATAAATGAAGAAAATAATAAAAAGTATACCTAAGTTTGTATTATAAAAACATTTAATCTCACAACTTTTTTATGCATAAAACATAGATTGACGTGACTGTCTAAATATTTCAAATAAACTTTTAAGTTGTATACTTTTACGCGTTTACGTATTTATCTATCAAATAACAATAAAATAGATAATATCAAACATAACTTGACTTGTCTATAAAACTGAGATATTATTATTAACAATGAAAGAACAAACAATATCTAATCAGTATGTACAGTAGAACACTAATCAATTGAATGAAACTAATTAAATGAAATATTTGTTCGATTACAATCATAAACCACTATGTATTACAATTTAAGAATGATTTTTAAAATAGCACCCTGAGAAGCAAAAAATGTCCAAAGAGTCGTCTGCTAAACTCCGATTCCAGGGCTTCATACCCGAGTTCGTGCGTCAGATACGCGCACGACAAGGCAGGCCGGGCTGCATCTATTTCGCCCGAATGCAGCGCACACCAGACCTCACCCCCGGGATCTACGAAATTACCGAGCTTTTGTGCATGCCCGGAGTGAAGATTGAGGCCTGGCGAGGAAAGAAAGGGCCTGCCCAATGCCACAGGTGCCAGCAATTCCGGCACTCCTCCCATGGCTACCACAGACAGCAAGCGTGTGTGAGATGCGGGGAAGCACATGCCGCCAGTGACTGCCCCCGCCCACGCGAGGAGCCCCCTACATGCGCGAACTGTGGGGGACCGCACCCGGCAAACTTGGTGGGCTGCCCGGTCTTCCAGCAGGAAGCCAGGATAAAAAGAGCCGGCACAACAGCGTTGGCCGGGCGGCCTTCGGTCGAAGAATTCATTTGGCATTTTTGACAGCAAAATCACCCTATATGTCGGATAGGACGTATCGGGGTCATTAGGTCCGGCGAGAACGCCGTACCAATTATCCTCGGCGGAGTAGCACAGCTGCTGCAAACCAATGGCGCAATATAAGCCGCTAAGGCTCAGATCGAAGATAGGACTGCTGCGGGTTCTACTTCAAGAACAGGACATTGATGTGTGCCTAATTTCTGAGACCCTATTAAAACCCATAGACTTAATCAAGATGCCCAATTACCACCTGTACCGGAAGGATGAGGTGTCAGATCGCAACGTCGCATACCGCGGACTCGCTGTCTTGGTCTTGTCTTGTACCGCCGACCCTAAGTCCTTCTACGCCCTCAGAGTATAAGTCCACGCCGGCTATCCCGTATGTTTGTTTGCTACTTATAAACCGCCAGGGACTCGCTTTATTATCAGCGAAATGGTCCAATTGATGGCAGACCCCACGCCCACCTTGGTGGTGGGGGACCTAAATAGCAAACACACGGCATGGAACTCTGTGCGCTGTTGCAGAGAGGGCAGGACGCTGCTCCGAGCTACGGAGGACCACGGCTTTACCGTGAGTGGTCCGGAGGTACCCACGCACTACCCCAACCACCCTTCCTATACACCCAACGTAATCGACATCGCGATCCACAAAGGCCTGGACAGCGTGTTGACGCAGGAGACCCTCCTCGAGGACATCCAATCTGATCACCTCCCGGTGCTGGTAGTCATTGAAAGAAGACCGACCACTGTGACACCACCGGCTGCTCGCCAAACCATTAACTGGAAGGCGTTCAGTTCTGCCATGCATTCGAATACCCCTACGCTACCAATTACCACCTCTGAGGACGTTGAGCTGCTCGCCAATGCACTCACCCAGCAGCAGCAGGCTCCCACCGCTGCCCAAGGGCATCAGGGACTTATTAGTGAAGAAACAACATCTAAGAAAAAGATGGCAGCAGACACGCTGCTCAACCCTTAAGCGTCAGCTCAACGCCCTCACCGAACAGGTGAGACACGAACTGAGGTCGCATGAAGCAGAAAGCTGGGATCGATACATAGAGCACGCGGGCGAAGATTGGAACAGTGTCCATCGCCTATGTCGCCATATCTCTAAGAAACCGGCTCCAATCAGACCCCTCCTCGGACCAGATGGCCACCCGAGATACCGCGCGAAGGACCGCGCCGAGATTTTCGCCGAACACCTAGAACGCCAGTTCTGCCCACACCCCTGTGACAAAATAGAACACGTTGAGACGGTTACCCGGTATCTTCGAGAGTATCTCCCCGTTCCCATAGCGGCAGATGAAGACCCAGTCGTCTTCACGCCT
>JACJUM010002971.1:9811350-9942503 GCA_020976665.1 Heortia vitessoides
AGGTGCAGGTTCGCCAGGGAGGCTTTGTCGGCGCGCGCGAACATTGCTCTCGACAATCTGCGAATGAAATCTTCGATGTACTGTTCTCAGGTCGCGGTGTATCGTCGCGTTTCGTACCATGTGCGGTGCTCCGACGATTGTGCGTAGAACGCGGGATTGTTGGGATTGAAGGCGGCCTCTGTTGGTCCGGCTGGTTAGTGCGTACCATGCCGGGGCTGCATATGTGAGATGAGGTCGAACGTATGTTTTGTAAATTCCCAGCTTCGTTCTGAGCGGGAGTTTGGAGGCGAATACCGGGCGAAGTAGATGCGCGACCGACCTGGTCTTATTTATCACGTGTTCGATGTGATGCTTCATGCACAGGTGGCTGTCTATTGTGATGACCCGCCGATATTAATACTGCGACAAAGGCGCCGCAGTCGCCTCCGCGCGGCCTACGGCTGCGCGTCGACAACCACAACTCGAACTTGAATAGCACATGGATCCCGAGACTAACCCAAAGATGGCGCTCGTAGTAAACGTTAAGACCAGAAACATCGGAGTTATTGAGGTTGGGGTAAAGTCGTTTTGTAGTTTGTTTAAAAAAATGGAAAAGAACCGAGTTTCGTGTTCTGATAAAACATTGTTTTTTAATGGGTAAAAACACCGTGCAAGCGAAACAATGGATTGAAAAATGTTACCCGGATTCTTGTCCATCAAAAGCAATGATTTGTCAGTGGTTTGCCGAGTTTAAACGTGGTCGTACCGACACAAATGACGCAGAACGCTCAGTTAGACCTGTGGAAGCCGTTACACCGGAAAATGTGAGTGAGGTGACAAAAATTATAATAAAAGATCGTAAAGTGAAGCTCCGTGAGATTGCTGAGACACAGATATCATATGGACGTGTATTTACTATCCTTCATGAAAAATTGAGCATGAAAAGGTTTTTTACAAGTGGGTGCCGCGATTGCTTTCGATGGAACAAAAACGACAACGAGTCCATGATTCAGAAAGCTGTTTATCGCTATTTACTCGCAACAAAAAAGATTACTTGTGTCATTACGTGACCATGGACGAAACATGGATACATCACTACACTCCAGAGTCGAAGCGGTAGTCACCTGAGTGCAAGTGAAGCAAATGAAGAAGCTGAAAAGAAGAAAGCGCAGAATGTTCGTCGTTAAATATACAAGGTTGACGCTTGAATTTAAAGATTCTAATATAAAGGTAGCTCGGACCCGTTCTGATGACATAGCAAAAACGGTTATTGCCTGCATTGAATATGAATTTGACTTAGTTGCCGCTGAAGCTAAGTACCACAATGCTTGCTATAATGTGTTACTGAGGCCCACCACGGGGTATAAAGTCGGTCGTCCTGAAGATGATTCAGTGAACTTGGCGATTGAGGAAATATTTCAGTTCTTTGAAAACAATGATGATTGTCAATTTTTATTGCAAGAATTAAAAGACATCGTCAAAAATTCAACTATAGACAATAAAACAATTAAAAGAAGATTTAAGTTGAAGTATGGTGGTAAAGTTTTCATAACTGAGAAAAAAGGGATTTTACAATAATCTGTTTGATCGACAATCAATCTGAGAATATCATTCCTAGTAAAGCTTGGTATGAAAATAAAAAACCAGCGAAGAATGATTCAGAATACTGAAAGCTGCTGCAGCAATTATTCGCGAAGATATTCAATCTGTAGTGATCGAAAATGATAATTAACCCGTCGAGTCGTATGTTTGAAGATATTAATAGAGATATTCCGGAGTCCTTGACTTATTTTTTGGAGCAAGTAACTTTGAAAAATCGACGATTTAAGTTAGATCATTTGAAATTAATATGTACAACTATCAGTCACTGTACTATGACTGCTGTTCGGCCTAGGTCTTTCAAATCAAGATTGGGATCAGGTTTATCAGTTTTTTTTTCATCGAAGGTTTGGATCAAAACGTCTTATACAGATTTTTTCGTCTTTTGGATTATGTGCATCATATAATCATACTAAAATGTATGAGGCAGCAGCAGTTCTGCATTGTCCACCGCATATTTTGCCACCAGAAACTGACACATTTATTCAGTATGTTGCAGACAATGCTGATATAAATGTACATACTTTGGACGTTCATAATACGTTCAACATCATGGGGATCATGGGAATTATTACTCCAAAAAGCTCAGTTACAGCAGAAGAGCCTATATTACGAACAAATATACTTCCTTCAGCAAAAAAGCACGATATTGTAATAAATAGAATCAGTTTCCTTTTTGCTATGTGTGCTGCTCAAAAAAAAATTATTCTATAGACAAATATAGATATTTGAGGATTGTGAAATCTGCATGGAACAATAAAACAGTGCAGTTATCTTGTTTACCTCCAACATCTGCTTATCAACACTTGTATCGTGTTTATTATCAAGTTCAAGTGTGGCTTGGCAATGAGCTGGACCCAGAAGAATGGGGTTGGAAATGAGTAAATAATTATTTGGAGCCAATTCAAACTCTACTCCCGCCTGCTCCAGAAAAACTGCTCAATACGATTTTTTCTAACTGCATGACGGGCTGTAGTAAGAATTGTGGCTGTCTAAAAGTGGAATTAATTTCTTAGAACAGCGTACGAAAATTCTACAAGGTGAATAAAGTGAAGATGAAGAAAAAATTATTGAAGTACAGTTGAACAATTATCTATTACAATAATATTTATAAGAGAACAACCCATTCCACTGATCATTAGCAATGGTACTATTCTTTCTATCAATAAAATGCGATCTGATCAAACTTTCTTTATGACAATAGTTCGTGGAGTATACCTAGTGGGGAAACCACGTTAAAAATATGCGCCAAGTGTGCATACTATGTAGAAAATGGATATTTATCAATCGAATATTTAAAAAATGCGATAGCTCTCAAACGGTGCGTCATACGAAAAAAAGTATTGAAGATTTTTGTAGAAAATTGAATGATCTAAAACTTTTGTATAATCTATTTTTACGATAAAACTTCCTGTTTTTGACAAAAATCCTCAATTTCGCATAATTTGACCTTGGATAAATTTTTTTGCAGACGTAGGATCATAGGAGACTTGACATTTTATTTATGATGTATTTAACATCCCTACCAATTTTGGCTAATACAATTTTTTTTGTCTATTTTGACTGGACTAATAAGATTTATTTTATCCTTTTCTTGTGTAAGTGAGAATAATATGTCCAGCGCTCTATACTTTCTCTCATTAATATTGTACTTGTTGCCAATTGTGTTCAGTCAATATGGTTAACATTGACCAGGCCTTTTAATAGAATAAATATATTAATCTTTCAACATATCACTTCAGATCTACCATGAAGTTTTTATATTCGATTAAGACCTTAACCTCGGCTAAATTCGTTTTATAGTCTACGAAAATTGATAATTCAAGGTTACCCTAATAGTCCAATGTTACCCGAAATTACTGTACTATAATTTAATATACTTTTTTGTAAATATTTATTAATAGCAACGCCTCGTGGTACAGCCCGCCTACTTCCTGTTCACTCAAAAGTAGATAATAATAAAATAGCTAAATATATAGCTATAGGTAAAACATTAAATCAAGGTTTAGAAAATAACAATCTATGTAGCTAAAACATTTATTTCTTTTAAAATTAAAGATACCATCTTTGACAACTTCATTATATCTAAAGATGTAGATAAGCGATTAAGTTAATTTTATTAACACCAATATTGATTATTTACATTGGAATTGGGGGAGCAGACTTAAGAAAAAAGTCTTGAATCTAGATTTATGAAGTCCTTGGTATGGACAAACACTCATCAATGTTCATATTTTAAAACACAGAAATCTTGTAAATTCTTGTTACTTGCTGTCATGCCTTCTTCATATATCGCCAATATCTGATATTGTTATCTGCTGTGTTGTATGTCATGTAGCTCGATCCTAGTTAAGCTGGTAGAAACGAATGCTGCGAATGACACAAGTCTGAACAACAACTCTGCTGAAGTGTCGAAACCTGCGGCTGCATGGCACCTTACATGACCACACAACAGTATGACATATATTTATTTTCATTTAGGATAAAATGTTATATACCCCCTACTATCTGCGCACTGGCTTTGCAATCTACTTGATCCTGATCACCACCAGTAAACGATACAGAGAATTTCCTTAGGAACTCTAAGGCTTTATAACTGGACTCAAACGCCAACTCTCGAACGATGAACTCCACGGGGACTGTCTGCCTGTAGCTGTACATATAAGAAATTATTAAACAACAAAACCAGCTATGCTGGTAAATCCGAAATATTTTAACTTTTTAGTTTCTTCAATAAAAAAAAAATAAATATCTTCAAGCATATAAATGGCACTTGGCAATCATATTTCAAATTGATTTTTTTTCAAACTGTATGTAAAAATAGAATAATTGTTTTATAATTCTAATTTTAAGACTTAAATTATAAGAGATATAATAAATACTGTCTCTTATAACTTCCCTGAAATGTAATTGGAAAACAAATTTCATTAACATATCATGTATTTAACCTGATTTTTTGAGTTGAGTTTTGTTTAAATATTTTTGTTTTTATTTGACAGATGAAAATAAAAATTGTTACTTACTCAGTGCGAATAAAAATTAATTAAATAGTAAAAATGTATGGTTTTGTAGATCTTTGTGGTGCTGTTTAAAATGTATTAACGAATAAGAAATTATATTCATACTTAATTAGTATGACTATTAAGTATTTTATTAAATAAATTAAATCAAGATATAATAAATTACTTACTTTTCAAATACTACATACTTGTTCTTGGTTTAGGTTTATGTATCATAGTTACTGAGAGTGTCAGCAATCAGTAGACCAAAGCAGAAAATCTTGTTGGTGCCATATTTTATGGGAATATTGTATCTTTAATGTCTTTGGAAACATGTATTGTGTTATGTACAATTATATTCACAAGCAATACTTTATGTCAAAATAACACTTAAGTATCAATATCTGTCATTTCTTTAATGATAGTAGTGATAGTAGATAGTATTTAGTTTGATATGTTAAATTTGTGAATAAAGTCTAAGTGTATGTAATGATAAAAAAAAAGTATTTAAAACAAAACATACGACTTAATGATGTATTTGAGGTACAGCTTTCGTTCTCTCTCCACAAACCAATCCATCAAGTAACCTGCCATCAGCGGAGCTGATTTGTATAGTAAGAAAAACTTGTGGAGATTCCCAGTAGCCCATGAACGTCTTGTTTCAAGTGCATGTTTTATGCAATCATTATCTCGTTCTTCTTTAGATAAGCTTTGAAAGATAGTAGTTATATCTGGAAGAAATGTATGTGATAATTATCAATTTTATATTCAAATAAACAATTAGGCACTGAATACTTTTCTTCTTACCAACTTACCTAATGTATTTTTTGTAAAAATGTAATACAAGATCCTATATGCAGTAAATTCTGCAGCATTTAATCTAGATGCAGGTAACTCAGCGTACAGCATTTTAAGTTGTGTTTGACATTGATTAAATTCTTCATGGTCTCCTTTCTCTAAGGCTATTCTTGCATGAGTTTCATATACTTCTACAGTAAAATTATCTCTAACTCCTTGGACCTGTTAACAAAGCACATTGTATATCTTATCATCATCATTGTATATCTAGAATAATATGGATATAGTCAACAAAAATCTAAAGAACATACTGTTAAATCTTGGCGAATTGATTTCAGTTGGTCACATGCATATCTATAATCTTGTTTATCAATCCACTTTCCTTTAACATTTCTAAGAGAGTTTCTTAGCACTGACACAGGCCGTACTTCACAAGCTTCTGGTGCCTTGGTTAGACGCAAAAAAGACTTTTCAATGTCTAAGCATGTACCCACTATGTGCATGTCATTCAAGTCATAATCTCCTTCATTATCCTGTATAATGATGGATCTCCTAGGAGATGGTTCCACTTTTTTACAAGATTGAATTGAACTAGCAATAGTAGGTACATTGCCACCATGTCCAAACCTTTCAGCTCTTTTTTGTAATCTCTCTGCATTTCCTGGAACATCTTCAATACTAAATTCTGTGTTATTAGTTTTTTTTTTGTTATTTTTGTACTTTTCATTTTTTTTGTGATCTAAAGACAATCTATCTTTGACCTTTTGACGACCTTTGCCTTTAAAATTTTTCTTCTCTTCAATTTCATCACCAGAAGTCGAAGAAGCACTGGAAAATTTCAAAAAGGTTAATGTCCAATTTACTCAAACAAATATAAAAATTAAATAACAATACTCAAATTTTACCTTAGCCTCTTTCTTAAAGGACTTCTGGATTTAGACCTACTCTTTGAGTGTTGTCTACGTCTCCTTTGAGGTGATGTTTTATGAAAACTAAAGGTACGTCCACTTAACCCTGTTTTAGATTTTGAATTTTCTGTCTCTATCTTTTGGTACAAAGCTAGAGTTCCCCTGACAGGTTTTACAGTCATGTTATTTCTTTCACTATGAACACTAGGAATGGGTTCATCATCCCAATTTCTAGTCCATATTTCATCTTTGTTTGCTGCAGCAGTGATTCTACCTTTAAGGCATATATCAATCTGATCGCGATCTATACTTGTTTTACATTTTTCATAACATCTTTTGATATATCTTTCGAGACTCTCTGGCCATGTACCAGCAGAAGTTTGACATATTGAGGGAGATTTTAAAATGTTGGCAGAGTCAATACTTATTGTATTTTCAGACACATTTTTAGGTTCTTCTGGAGGCTCAGGTATGTCTTCAGTAGCTATAGGTGGAGGTAAAGGCACATCTAGAGGTGGTGGGGGGGGGCGGCGGTGGTAGATCAGGCGGAGGGCATGGTGGCAGCGGTGGAGGGATGTTAGGCAGAGGGGGAAATGATCCATTTGTAGATGGATTATCATCCATTCCTTTATTGCCCTTCTTGCGTTTTCTTTTAGATGCACCATTATTGCCTAATAGAGGATTTTCATTGGGTGGAATTGGAGTAGATTTTCTATGACCATTGAGATTAAAACGAATAGGGGATTGATTTAAAAAAGGGCGATTTGTGTCAAGTGGCGACATTCCTAACAAAGGGCCTGGTGGTGGTTTGGAAAATTGTGTTGAGAAGTCGTTTTTGGTATCCTTATTTGGTAGAAATTGATGGCAATTATTGTTTGGAAATCCTCCATTGTTTCCCATTGGATTGAAATAATTATTGTAAAACGGCGGGTACATGCCCGCGTAACCATTATACTGATGATAAATACCATACATCCAGGGATTATGGTTTGGGGGCAAACCATTCATAGTCTGTATGGGAGGTTCTTTAGAATTGTTATCCGCCATTATATCTAATTTGATTACTAAGGCTATTTAAAATAACTGGGTTATACTTAATATAAGAATACTTTAATTATTTAAAATGGCGGACTAGGACTTGCTTCACTCCTTACACACATTTGTAACGTCCCACATTAATCATATAGGCAAAAAACAGAATAATATTTAAAAATAAATTTACTTAATATGTGCACTACCTTTTATAACATGAGATAAAACAAGTTTTACACTGTATATGAATAATACAAGACAAGAATAACTATATTTTACTACGCTGGTGCCTGGTATTGAGAAGGTGACAAGCACGATGAATCAAAATGGCGAGCTATGTATGACATTTGGTTTACTAGAGACAATATCTACATTTTGGTTTACTAGGGACAAGGGAAAGAGCTACTTGAGTATTTTATGAAATGACTCTGCAGGAATGTTTTGACTGACTGACAAATATTCTAAGAAATTAAAATAGACAGTACACAGTCGTGTCTATTGAACTATAATGTCTATTGAAATATCGTTTATGTTCACAAAAATATAACTAATCATCCGAAAAATAGTGACATACATAATGTTAATTAATGATATACCTACATAATATTATATTCATTGATTCAATCTCTACTAATCTTTTATCTTTCTACCATCTTTACTCAGATGATTTACAAATGTATTGCCAGTCACCACCGTCGGAGTTGCATGCCGCTTTTAATTTAAATTTGCCTTCGTAGGATTGCTCATATGCTTTGTTTACTCTTACTCGTACTGTTTTATGTCTCCTCTCCTTCTTATCTTAAAAATCGTTTCATCTTCTTATGTAAAAGCCACGAGAGATCCCTTAAGTCATCAGAGAGTATAACGCTTAGGATGCCTGAGCATTTCGCAACATTCTACAGTTATTCCTTTACGGGTTATGCTGTTCGTTTTTTCTACAAACGAACTGTCTAAACAATCCGATGCGCACGGTCTTTGCCGATATTTAAGAAGAGAGTGAAGGAGTATTATTTATCCTTATGATTATGTCGATTCTAGAACGTAGCATTCTTACTAGCCAATTGAACTACTTTTAACATATATAGTATGCGGTTGCTTGGCAGAAATCGCTCTATACGATTTACTATAATAATAAAATAGATACCGCCAATTGTACCTATGTACTTCACTATGTATTACTATTAATATTATTGTCTGTGAATTTAGGTGTACAATAAAGTGTATTATTAATATTATAATTCTAGAGAAAAGTATAAGCTTGCAGAGCTCATTGCTAGGTTAGCCGATAGTGTAAGATATTATAATAAAATCCCAAGTAAAATTACTAATATGCCTTTAAATAAATTAAATAATTGCGTAAATATATTTTGCGAATGGCGAACGCTTATAACTGCTCAAAACATTATATTAATGATAAAACTGCTTCGGAATGAATTGAATTTCTTTAACTTTTACCATTAAGACGACGATTTGTTAGCGCCGACGCCACCGTTTGGGTTCCAATTATACCTAACATTAGATGTTACTTGAACCCTTATTAGTTTTTCTTGCAGGTTCTTTTCTGGTGGCTCACGTAATGAATTAATATGCAAATCTACACTCATAAATTTATTTTTGTTGTTTCGACGATTTGAAAGAGCCATATTTGATTTTGACCTATGGTTATTTCTTTGAATTGGTAGGAATAATAGATTTTTTGTATGCATGCATTCTCAAATTTTTGATTACCATTTTCAAAAATTTCGAAAATACCACCTGCTAGGTTTGTGAAAGAATATTTATACATTAAAATTTAAATACTTATTTCTTCTTCTATTTATACTAATTTCTTATTAAATAAGTGCCTGTGTTTATAAATAAACACAGGCACTTATGAACCCACGCACTTTAGAGGGGAATGGGTCCCAAAAGAAAATAGTGATACTTAGTTACAATGCTCGTTATCGTCAAAAGGTACCTTTATGGTCCCTATCTATAGGTAAGGTGCGCCATTTAACATGATTTAAACATCTAAATCGAACCACATAATTGGGAACGCGGCCCATTAATATAAATTCTACTTGTTTTTGTATTTAAGAATATGTAGGATTTCCATTTAAATCATAGGTATAGGTCAAAGTTGGTTACTATTCTGATCCCGAAGTACATGTTTTGTGGCGTTCACACATCCCTTTTTTTGAACAAATCTAATGCTGAACTGCTAAGACCTCCATTCTAACTCCACCGGAAGGCTGAGCTTGGCACTTAATTACTTTTTTTATCATTGCGACACTCAAGGAATAACACCAGATGCGGTAGATCTAAACATAACTCCGCTAATAAACTTCATTCCAGTGTAGTTATTTAAACATTATTGAAAACTTGTATATAAGTCACAGTCATTGTGATTAAATAGCTATTATACCCAATGACCGGTCATTATATACAATACCAAATTGGTCTAAACGATGTGATAAATTAATCACTTTATATTATATAAATTGCTAGTTAATGTGATTAATTCTGTGTCATAAAAGATCGTTTTACAAACAACATTTGAAAAAATTATGACGGGCTAGACTGCGCAGATGGTAGTGATCCTCTTATGCGCTACGAGTCGTGGGTTTCGATACCCACCCAGGACAAATATTTATATGATGATATTGGTGTTTATTCTGTGTCTGAGTGCTAAAATATGTATTTAAGTATTATATTTGTGGTTCCTCTATTGTCTGATGCCGGTAACATAGCTGCTTTAAGTGACTTTTCACAGAGCCAGATCAATAATGTATAAGATGTGTGGATATTATGTATGAATTAAACAAAATTTCATTTCACAAACATATTACTTTAAAAATAATAATTTTTATTTTAACTGTTTATATATTATTTAATAGTTGTCGCAGTTCTAATTTAACCTAACCACCATTTTGTTTTAGGTGACCCTACACATATTATTTTGTAAAATAATGTTTAGGCATTGAGATTCATTACAAATAGACATTACAAACAATAGTATATATAATATCCAAATCAAGTGTCTCAACAGGTGGGCCTCAAAATGAACATAGAGAACACTAACAAAACTATGTGTAAAGCCCATGTTTTACCAGTATCAGTAAAAAACTCACTTCTTGAACATTTAGGTAAGTCCAATTTCAAGAAAGAGGTCAATCGCCGAACCCAACTCGGCTGGGTATCGTACGAAAATCTGCGGTCGTCTCGTCCAACATACCTCAGTGTTCAAATTTGAAAGTTTTCAATTAATGTGTATTAACCAGCGATAACTTATGGCAGCGGAATGTAGACTCTAACTATTGGCCTTAATAGCCAACTCAAAATAGCCCATCGAGCCATGGAGAGGGAAATGTTCATTCAGAAATGAGGAGATCTGTAAAAGAATCATAGTTACCGACATAGCCCAGGCGGATTAGCAAGTTGAAGTGACAGTGGGCATGGCACTAAACACGCCCGATGGACGATGGAGTCGTAAGGTTCTAGAATAGAGACTTCATACCGGCAAGCGCAGCGTAGGACGTCCACCCACAAGGTAGACAGGCCCCATACAACTAGTCTTATTGAGAGTGGGAGAGCCTTGGGGAGATCTACTTTTTTAAATTGGAACGGAGTAACTATATATTTTTTTTAATCTCTATACGCCAACTACGCCAAAATATAACATTACGCACGCGTATTATTAGGTTGTCCCAAAAAATTAAAGTTGTTTTTTTAACGCATACCCTTTAATTATTTTCTAATCGTGTAAAAACACATATAAATAAAATTTCATGTACCTAGAACCACAACAATCCGTGCCGACTTGCATTGATGTCAGTAGTTGTTAACTTCGGCGCGAAGTAAATATCGTATCGGTGTTTAGTCTTTACTGGTGTGTTTTCTTAGTGAACACATTATTTTCGTTTAGTGAAGATGTCAGGCTTTTTTTAAATAGGCGATGTTAAACAATTAATTACCGGATCAATATTAACCTCTGATGGCCAAGTATTGGCGGTTCTGTTTTATAACATTCGTGAAGTGAATTTAAGTGTTAATGAAAGCGCAAATCTCACTTTGAGAGAATGCATTATTTATTGGGAAAAGGCTCGTAGGTATACCTATTAAAGCTTTACCTAATTGTGTTAAGAAATTAGTTGCCTTATACCAAGTCTGGAGAGATATACAAAAAATGCGAACAAAACACAAACCCATATTCAAACAGCGTCGCCAAGAGTTTATTACAAGCTTGTACAACTTGTTTGACATTTCACATGCCGATGCCCTTCAGTTAATAAAAATAAACGAAGACATAATATTCTTGGAGCGGCAGAGAGAGCCAGGCAGACCTGGACACTTAGCTGGAGTGGATAAAAAGTTAACCAAGAAAGAGGAAAAATCGCGCCTTAGAAATAATAATGAACAAAAACGTCAAGCTAACTATTATGCATCCCTTGCTGCTTCGACTTCAACTTCAACGAAGAAAAATGTTATTTCTTCAAAATTAGTTACAGCTTTGGATGCCAGTTAAGTATGAGAAATTCTGTGTATATTATCGAAGGTACTATCGAGGCACTAGGACTCAACCCTGACAATTATCCTATTAGTAGGTCCACCATTCAAAGAATTCGTACAGAAAAACGATTTCCAAAACGACCTACCAGATACCGTGACTGTTGGGATGGAAAACGGTTGCCAGTTTTAGACGTGCGCAAATACAAAGAAGAACGCCTTCCGATAGTCATTTCATATGGTGATAAAGAACAACTGATCGCGGTGCCAAAGTTGGACAACTCCATTGAAAGAGAATAAGCACAAGCAGTTTAGAATGCGGTTACAGATTGGAATCTCGAAAAACAGGTCCAAATTCTTTGTTGTGACACTACTGCGTCAAATACTGGTCGAGTTAATGGTGACTGCGTGCTTCTGGAACAAAAATTAGCCAAGTGACTAACAATCCTGATATTCATTTCTTCAAAAAATTCCGAGATAACTGGAAGAACATCGATCCCAATAAAATACAAAATCCTGAAGAAAAGTTATCACTCCTGAACATTTCAGAAAAGGGAGAACTGTTAGAGTTTTACCGGACTGAATTGATGAAGAAAATTGTTAGGGATTATTACAGAGAATTAATAGAATTATAATATGATATTTCTTGGTGGAGATACGGAAAATAAATGTAAGATTCGGCCTCCAGGTGCCATGTATCAGGTGCGATGGATGGCAAGAGCAATTTATTATTATATATAATTTCAAATTCTGAACAAAGACAAATCGGCACTGTTAGACGTCTGCATGTTCGTTGTTACGTGCTATGTTAAGCCTAGGATGCAGTGTATTTTAGCAGTGAAAGCATCTTACCATGATTTGTGTTTCTTAAAAACTATGAAAGCTTAAGATAAAGTCGATAAAACGATCTCTAAAGCAGTTTTACAGAAGTTCTGTCAGCATTTATCGATTTTGGTTGATGAAGTAGATGTTTTGTCACTATTTGACGATGATGTAGTAGACCAAGAAACCAAAATAAAGATAGTCAAAACTTTATCTAAGGAAAACCCACCAGTTTACAATAAACCTTACATTCCCTCGAAAGAAAACACGTGTGGTTAACTTTACGAAAAAGATATCGACGACTGCTACTTCAAACAAAAATAAGACCTTTTTTCATCGTTTTAAAATTGATGACAGTTTTCTCAACGACTGTCCTTCTTCGTGGCTTAGTAATGCTTATTTTCTGCTAGCTATAGAACAAATGAGTTAAATTGATGCAAGATTTCCATGGAAAAATCACCGTTGAAGAGAAACAAAAGCAATTTTTACTGCGTTGCGTACAGGAACACACTCATATATCCTGACTGTAAAAAGAAAACATTGAAAAGAAAGTACAGTAAATAATATTCTTACATTAATAAATATTTGATAGAAGTAAAATGGTGTTTTAATTATTAATACAAAAATTGGTTGCCTGTAAAGTCGGTACACGGGCTAAAGTTTTACGTGACAACGACTTTGAGGGGTAAAATAATTTTAATGTGAATATTCATTCGTATAGTAGGAATAAGGATGAAATAATAGCGTTCTCATTGTGAGCGCATAACGTGAGCGGAGCGTAACGCAGTTTCTTGAAGTGTCACCCGGCAAACCAATTTATAAGACATTGTCACGTCAAAAGTTTTTAAATTTTCCCCTACAATCCACATACAATTTTTTTCTTAAACCTTTGGCATCAAGTCGGCTCGTGTTATCGTTATCCGATTTCTATAATATTTTATATTTTAGTTATTGGGGTCAATTAAAAAATATATAAAAGGGATGATGCGTATTTAAAATCGAAAAAAACATCCTCCTTATAGGCTTGGACACCCTAACGCGTGTATAGTAGAACTGGTTCTACTAATTAGTTATAGTGTAGTTAAATTTCTCAGAAGGCGCAGATGGTAGTAATCCTGTCTTGTGCGTCGAAGGTCGTGGGTTCGATCCTCGCCTAGGACAAATATTTATGTGATGACATTTATGTTTGTTCTGGTTATATTTAAATAATATATTTGTTATTCCTCTGTTGTCTGATGTCCGTAATACAAGTGCTTTGAGCGAGTTATCACGGAATCAGGTCCATGTATGAGATGTTTTGAGAATATATTATCATTAATTTTAAAATCAATTATTAGCTGTTACATTTTAATATTGATTGTGAAAATTGCTTTTGGTCTAATTGAGGATATTGAATAATAGTCAAATGTAATCTCTCTAGATTTATATAATTATAATATGTAATATAATAAGATCTAAGTCCGTTATCAATGCCGTAGTCGTTTCATCGAATCAGATCATTTATAATTATGTGAATTATACTGTTTTGAGCTTGTATAAAATATCGAAAACCATACAAAGATCTATATAATCCAAGGGATTGCAACTAGTGTTATGTTACTTTTGTTCGGTCGAGATAATTATGTATATGTTTTAAAATGAAGATTTAATTATAACTCAAGCGGAGGCAGCAGGGGGCGCGTTGCTAACGGTATTAGAGGTGGCTGTCGAGGCGGTGTCATCGGGCTCGTCGATTTGTAGCCAAGGCATGCGTCGCTGTAGTTCTTGTCTGAAAAATAACATCATTTAAAATAACGCTCTATGAAAAAAAATACTGTTTTAGTAGTTTTTCAGTTATTGTTGTAAATCATTAAAAAATAATTAAATGTCATTTTATGTAACAATCTATACCTATCAACCAGGGCTGCAACTATATTTTGTATTAAAATAAGTGTAAGTGTAATAAATAGCATCACAATGGATAAAATAAAATAATAATAATAGCAAACCTATATTTGGGGTGGCTAATTGCGTAGACCCAAGGATCTATGCAAGCTACCGCTTTGCATGCAACTGCTGGTATCATCGTGACCTATATTGAAAAAAAGTAAAATAAAATAATCTTATCCAATATAAATAAAAGTTAAGGGTGTGATATTATAATATAGAAGTGTTTGCTTGTAATACCAAATTAACATCTTTTCACTAAATGCATATGAATATATACAATTTTTGTCTGGCGGTCTGTTTTTTTTTGGGCTAAACTCTGAAATGGCCGAAATCTTTTTATAATATAAAGATTAACTTTGAATAATTTTATTATTCATTACTGTAACGGGAACGGGAACAGCGCGGATGAAACTGCTAGTTAAGGTATAAAATCAACATATTTCAGCATACTTTCTTACTGAGTATTACTACATGACAGAAATGCTATTTTCCTAGATCTTCTAAAATAAGTATTAAAAAATTGTAATAATGATATTAAATGCTTACATCTCATTTATTGACCTGACTCCGAAAAAAGTAGTAGTTTAAAGGACTTACGTTGGTGATATCAGATAACACACGACTTACTAATAAATGTACATAATTACCACTCAGCAAAGATGAAACACAAATCTTCATTATATAAATGAGTTTCCTTGGTGTATTTTTCTACGTACAGCTTATTTGACGCTATCGGGTTCGTCAACGATAACATTGTTTTTTGACTAATAAAAGAGAGTCAACTATGGTCAGCAAATGAAGTATTATTTTAGAGTGGTGACAGTATATATAATCTACTATAATATTTAGGGATGTTATATTTATATTTATAAATCAGTTTTACAGTCAAAATAACATAGCAAACTGGTTTGATAATATAACAGCAGTGGATAAACAGTTAAAGAGTTCAGGTCTATTAGCGATTACCTGCTAGGAAGCCTAAAACAACAAGTTTTAGCTCACCCCGGGAGTCAGAAGTTGCTGGTTTCCAAAGGCTCCTATAAGAGCCATTACCCCGTACGGTGTCCAAGATGCGACGAACAGGAAACACACTGTTAAAGCCGCTTTAGCTATCCGAATTTCAGCTGACTGTTGTCCAGCCACTTGGTTGGACCTTAGAGACTCTACGTTCATTTTTTTAGCTTGTTCCCTGCCATCAAAATAAAACTAGTGGGTAACTTAAGTTAAATACTTAAAAAAGCTTGAATGGTTTTATTATGGTCTGCGATTATTTTAAAATTTTCAATATTTTTTGGATTAAACATAAGCTTTTATCCATATATTATTAAAACTATTAATATATGGAATAATTAATTTTATTTCTATCACTATATAATAATTAATATAATTAAATTTCGCGGATAATCGCCAATGGCATAGGAGATGGTAGAAAATGCAAAATCATGTATATTCTAAAAAAAATGTACATCATATACATGTATGCTTTTCGCATGACGTTAACATAACATGAGATTACGTAAAAATGATAAATGTAAATAATTTTGCATGCAAAGATTTAGGTGCTATAGGTGCCTAGCTGTCAAAACATAGTAGGTATATAGGTTAATTTTAGGCAAGTACCTCAAAGCTGCTTCATGTGCAAACACTTGTTTCACAATACCGCTGTAAAAGTAGATGATAAGGGCCATTGGGAACACGTAGCTGCATACGAATATACACGCCACAAATAGCTTAGTGTCAAACGTGTTAGTCAGGTAATCGAAGGAACATGATGTGAGATAGCCCTCTGAAATTTAATATATATTTTTTTAATTATGATTACTTTTTCAAATATGTTATGTTATAAATGGTTACAAACAGTTAATTGTTTCAATTAGGATGTCTAGTTACCGTTTCGAGTCAGAACTGGCTCAGTATTCTGAAAATTTAGGTAATTTAACATTGGTAAGTACTTTACCAGGTACGTATCTTCCCCAAACTTTGAAAAGTGGTAGCAATGCCCAAGGTGTAGCATAGATCCAGATAAGTGCGATCATTAACAGAGCTTTGCCCTTGGAGAGGCGTCCGTCCAAAGGTCTGGTGATAGTTGAATGTCTGTAACATCCGGAATATTAACGATTAACTATAAAAAAATTGAAGATAAAACGGTTGACGGTTGGGTAACCGAAACGTATAAAAAATCAATATGCAATATTTAAGATCACTAAATAAAATGACCTAATAATTTTCTTTTGCTGAATATACTTGACATAAGTTTAAACTAGGTCATTACCTGTCATAAGCAATACACGCATTAGTCATGCCAGCTCCAATACCACTGTAAGCTCCCACTAGAGCAAACATTTGACAACCAAGAGCTCCTGTAGCGAAGCCACGCATTGCGCTGTTGTAGATGAACAAGGGTGCTTTTGCCATCATCATGAAATCTAAAATTGCTAGTTGTAGAATCAGAAGGTTGCTTGAAGTTCTAAGGCTTTTGGTCCTGAAAAAAAAAGGTTTTAAAATATTTTAAGTATAATTGAATCCGTTTCTGCTTAACCGAATTTATTATATAATTATATAAATAAAGGCGATTGGGAGTGTTGTTATATGTCAGTCAGTCTTCGGCCGTTTATAGATTTTGTATAAAATAACTTTATATGTTACCCTCAACCCTGTAATGTACACTTTTATGTAAACTTTTATGTAAAGGGTTTAATTAAAATAACACGATCTGTAAAACTAAAACAAAAAAATAGCGTAGGTACTGTGTCATATTAACTATGACACTATTGATAAAATCCGAAATGTGATTGTGCGTAACGTGATCAATTTGTATTTATAACATATAGGCTATAGTAATGTAATAATGAAAGATATAATGTATTTTCCGAAAGTAAACCTGTATAAATAAATAAATAAGTATTAACAGGGGTGAAAGTGTTTTAATTAAAGTAATAAAAACAAACGTTGAAAATATGAAAATGACGAGGCCATTTCCAGTTAAAGAGGCCGCAGTGAAGAATATATAGAGAAGAGCGAGCGCGGTGTGCGCGCTGGCCGGTGGTGCGACGTACGAGAACCAGTGCTCCGGCACCATCGCCAGCTCTTCACCGGTCAGACCCGCGCCCAGCATCTCAGCCTCAGTCCTGGACAATGCAATCAAGGATATATATCAGAACTAGTTACTAATTAATGTACGGCCGTTTTATACTATGCCCATTACTGATTACGTCGTCGTTTGTAGTTATGTTTACGCTAGACTTACTTTATTTATGTATGTACATGTCTAAAAGGCAGTTTTTGCTTTTGTTTTGCAGTTGGACTTTTACTTAAAGGTTATGCCCACATGAATACAATTGACTTTATTTTTAAAATTAAGCAATTTAATAAAATTAGAATCGTCTTTTGCATTGTAGCATGCTGATGAGTTGTTTTTGATTTTTTCACAAATCCAATACAGAACGATTTTGACGTCGTACATGGAGTAACGAAGGAAAGTCTTAGTCCAATTCAATAATCATGTGCGATCCTGTGCCTGCTAGTAGGTACATTTTCCTCTGGGGACTTAAAACGTAGATATGCGATACTAGGAGTTTCCATGCAGAATAGTCTCTGTTTAAGACATTAAAATAAATCAACTAGTTTAATGTAAAAAAGTGAATTCAATATTATTTTTATGATCTAATAAAATGATGTGGAGAAAGTTGAAATGCATCTTCTTGTCTTCGTTCTATGTTAAATATTAGTTCAGAATGTAAACAAACTGTTGTTATATTACGTAAAATTAAATAGAGGTATCCCAAACCCCAAAAATTTTATGACGGATTCAAATGGAACCTTCTTTGGTCTCTCTATCTTATGCGCCAAGGGTCGTGGGTTCGGTCCCCATCTAGTCCAAACATTTTTGTTACGCACACTTGCGTTTGTTCTCTGCCTGGGTGTTAAATATATGTATTTAAATATCACATTCGTAATATCTCTGTTGTCTGATATCTAACATAAGTAAGTACTTTAAGTTCTATCTTCATCACGGAGTAAGGTCAATATATGAGATAAGTTGTGTGAATATATTTTTAAAACAACTTACCTGAGGGCTGCGAAGTGGGGACCCAAGTAGTACTCGTCTGTTCTGTTCTCCATGGCTTCAGGGGTTTATTGAGCTGTGAGCAGTCCTCGGTCGTGCGCTAGAGCCCACCCGACTGACTAACTGCTGCTGGTTACAATCTAGCAATCCGTTTTATATCACTCGCACTCTAACCGGATTCCCCGGATTATCCACCCTGACGCTTCTGATAGGATTACCGACCTACTAGCGCACTGATTTGTGACAAAAGCACGGATTTATTTGATAAAATTACATGGCTAGGGAAAAGGAAACCATACAATACGTGGGTTTCTAGGATTCTATTTTTTAAAGTATTGGTTTCCCCTTTGTACTACCGGCAGAATAGAATAGTACCTCCCTCTTTACCACGTGTTGGTAGACTGAGTTCCGAAAGTTACCGTGACCGAAAAACCGATGGCGGTATATTTACTCGAAACAGTTAGCTTAAATGCAATAGGGCGGGTATGTGCAGTAGAATTTCCGTCGCGAAGCCACGCTCTGCGATTGCCATCACGCGATTGCCCAGCGCGTGGTAAGCTATTAGTAGCGACCTGTTTGTGATATAGTTTTACGCTAGTGAAAATTCCGTTAGAATTAGTCCACCCGTTTATATATACTTATAACCAAAAGCTTGTTTTTGTTATAAGTATATATATTTATATATCTGCTTAAAGAATCTGTCATTTTGAAATTGACACTTACATTTTTATTATTATAAATTTTTGCCCCTCTAAGAGGGGGTAACCTTACGGGGTTAAAAAGGATTTTAATTTTTATTTACTCTCTATGTACAGTTTGATAACTTAAGAGATCATTATATCAGAAAGTCCTCTATTGGACATAGGTCTCCCCGAGAAATGAGGATTTTTGACCATAACTGCCGCGCTGGGTAGACATGTTGGCAATCGCAGAGTGCAACTTCGTGACGACGACGCAATCAGATGGATATACCGCCATATGTCGATTCCGGTACCTCAGTCGCCTCTTACGACACCTGTTACACCACCACGTTACCCAACTTAAGAGATATGATAGTTTATTTCTTAAGTAGGGTTAGTCGTTAGTAATGTCGGGAGGCTTATTTTTGAGAAATACTCGTACTACTAAAAAATAAAGGCCGATATCGCGTTGCATTGGTTGCTTCGCACAGCTAAATAACTATACTGATCAATATAGTTAATACTGAACATTGCTTACTTTCCCCTTATTTAATTCCCTCGTAATATTATTAATGCGAAAGTAAATTTGTTTGCTACCTCATCACGTTTTATCTACGCAACCAATCTTTTTGATATTTAGCTTTATTCTAGAGACAGACATGCCGAATGACTTTGCATTATAATATTTAGTATTAATCAATCTATTAGGTCGGAAATTTTTTCAACTACTTCTTTGCATAACCTATAAGCAAAAATATATACCGCCTATTATTATTTTTTAAATAAAATCCAAAAGAAACGGGTTGTTTTTAAACAATGTTAAAAGTAACATACTATTGACACAATTTAATTAAAACCAAATATAATCAACAAATTTAATAGACATCACAACAACCATTTGGATCGAGTACACAGTTAATTAATTCCTTATTTATTATAATTATTTTACAAGAATGATGTATAACTACCGTAAATATATATTCCAAGATTGTATAAAAGTGTTATTATTATACGAATTGGCGGATCAGTCAGACGATGACGTTAACCGTCACGGGAACGACTAAATAAATTGAATATGCTCTTACGATATCCTATACTAATGCCTATACAGGTGGATACATTGCTTATATTTTTACCTATACAAACAATATATTTGAAAATTATAGACAAATGTCGTGTCAACAATTTCGACTTGCGAAAGGATCACGTTAGGACAATTTGCATAATAATTAGTTTTAATAAGTTCTGTTTCCCGGGTTTTTCTATGGTACCTAAATTTTGTATAATATAACCTTGCCTTTAATAGGTTTGTTAGGAGTTGTATTGTTCATTCTTAGGCCAAAACAATGCGAGTATCACGCTGGCCGATATTTTTTTAAGACAGAATTTACACATTCCGAGTAATATGAAAAATTAATACAAAAATAGCACATGACGATTAAACAAAGAAACATTTTCGTCATAATTATATCTCGGGACTAAACTAATTGAAATAAATACAAACTACAAAATATTATTTATCACAGTAATATTTTAAATTCAATGGATCATAAGTAAGGTTTGACAAAAATTGGTTTGTTGATTTAAGTTTAAAAAAGAAACAAGTACCTTAGTCATATACATAAGTGCCCCGTGAGGCATTTTGATCCAAATTGTTTGACGTTCCGAACACAAATACAATAATAGGTATGTACTACTATATATCCGCCACTTCAAATGATAATTTAATACTTATTCAACGGGGTTGAATATAGATCACGTTTGTAAAACCTACTGAAGAAATTGGTAGTGGGTATTGTCAAAGAATAAATTAGACCATGAGCTTTGAGAATGAGAGTAGAGTTTTCAGAACATGCTTCGGTTATGACGGTCGAGTGGAAGATTACGGAGTCTGATTTAAAGAATATTAACAAATCTTTTATAGACGAGATGATAGATATAGATGTAAAATGTTATTAACATATATATTATATAGGTATATAATAATTATCTATTATAATTAAATAACCATCATCACATCAGCAGTAACACGTCCACAGCTGGATTTTGGATTGGATAATACCATTGGAATTATATTGTAAGCTGTGATTCTTGTCAGATCGTTTGTCCACTTTGTGCTCCAGTCTTCATACAGTAACATTACTCCATCCGCCTTCGGATCTGCGAACTATGTGTCATATAATAAAAGAATAATAATAATTCGTATTAAAAGATAATTCAAGTTAAAAATGTACATAAACATTGAATTATTACATCTTTTCATGAAATATGAAAAGGAATATATGTATATAATTTTAGTAATATGCGTACCTACAACATGCAACAAAATACATAATGGATGTTTTACGATAGTTAAAAAAGTCACAAGAGTTACACGGTTTTTGGTCTATAATCAAAAGCAAATCTAAAAACCAAGGTCCATCCTAAAAACTCACGGACTATGTCTATATGATAGTATTTTAGTCAAACTTTCTTGTGATACCTCATTATTTAATATATATGCGTGTATATACACGCATAAAACTTATTAAATAATTTCAGTTGTGAAATGTGTTTTTTTTGGTACGTAAAATTTTTGTTTCATTATTCGATCGATAAATTTTGATGTCTTTTGCAAACTCACTTTTACATCCTGAGGTATTTATTAACATGTGTTTATAATAGTTATGTTTATTGTGTGGGAATTTATTTGCGTTCATATAATTATTTAAGTTAATAGTTACGGTTTAAATCATATTAAATTTATGTGTTTTTTTTATAAAATTCGCTTTTATCAGTCTTTTACATTTTACAACGGTTTATATAACACAAATGAATGTTATTTGAATTATGAACCAATGGTCATTAGTAATTTTGAATTTTTCTTAGTTATTTTTTTATTATTTTATTTTAGAATACTTCCGTATTATACGGTTTTCGGTTGGTTTTTACGTTGTAAACATACGCACAATATTTAATACGTTTATTCAAATATTCTAACATTTGAATCGAAGCGTTTCAGTTCGTAGCCTCGTAGCTCTTTTTGATAGGGCATTTTTATTACGATTTTATGCGAATAGATTGCAAAGTCGTTTGAGTCAACTGAGAAGTATACTAAAACTTACCTATACATTTTTCTCATAATCATTATTATTCCTAAATCATTGTTAATTTCATAGAAATGCTCTAAAGCGTTCGTTCTTTATAGAAAGGAAATGGATTGTCGTAAGATTATTAACTTGAATGACGTTTACTATTTCCGATATTATACTGTTTTATACTACTTATTCCAAATGGTTACCTACTGAATTTGAGCGCACCGTTATCATTTTTGCTGTAAATTATTTCGTGTTACTAACATATAAGAAATATTTATTAAATTTAAGTATATATGTTTGCTCCGTTCTCATATAGGTCGGATGATCTCCATGGAAATGTGTCTGGTTGGTATATTAACGCTAAGTTGCGGTTTACTTGTTGGTTTATAGTAACGCGTACATCTTACTTTATCATATAATACTTAATCAATTAGAAATCGGGTATTGACTACACATCCAGTCGCCAGCGTGGCGCAAATAGCTGCATACGTCTACTTCAAATATGAACCGTACTGTATAAAAATCAGCAAAATCCGCCACACCGCAGTATCTAATTCATAAACACACTTAACAGACTATTTATACAACAGTGGGTCTAAAAAATAGATAATTGTCGTCGTTTGTTCGAAAATACATCGGAACTTTCTTAAACGTTGAGACAGAGTAGAGAGTGGTTAAAAAGTTTGTATATGCAATATAAAATTATGTACACGTGGATGTCGTCTCGTCGAACCGAGACTCGTGCTGTCCTCATACTTGTGGGTCGGCGCAGGCTTCGATTTCTGGTTGCTCGATTAGGATGCAGGTGTCTGTAGACTGAGGCGTTGAGGGAAATGCGTTTGGAGCCAGTAGTATCCGCGGGGATAGTGGCGGAGTGGGGATCGCCGGTGGTGCGCTACTCGCGCGAGTCTCTAATTCATTTCTATCAGTAGCGAGATGCACCATTTCCACTGCATCTTTTTTTGCAACTACGTCGCTTATTCTGTGGCAAATGCAAACATTAGTCATAAAGTTCTATAACAAACTGATTCGTGAGCAGAAGGTACGATAATAGTATATATTTTGGTTAATTAATACTCAGAAGGCTTCAAGTAAATTACCTTGATATTGCTTCTTCTGCATTACTGATGTTGTTAATGCTGTCTCCAGGAGTCGCTAAAATTAAATAAAAATATATTAACTAAATATATATATTTAAACATGCACGCAACACCGACACTACTGATTTACACAGATTACTTTGTTTCTTCTACATCTTAGCCACTTTGCTAAACATGAACTTTAGAGGTATTTTAATGAAAGTAAAAAAAATATTGCTTATACGCATGGGTCTGAAAATATATTTGACTGGCTTATTTTATTTTCGTTTGCAAAAGTTTCACAAAATATAATGCGAATATATTTATGACTGACTTTTAATGTGAAAATAATATTGTGTAACAATTACGATTCTACTACGTTTAAGTTTACCATATTTTACAATAATAAAACAGACTTGATACTATGATATAAATTATTGTTACGGTAAGTAGTTTATAAGTTAAGTTATAATCTATTGTGAAAGACAGGTGCCTGAACTAGGCTCAAGCATGTGTTTCTTGCCACCAGTTCCCCACCCATTTCATTGTCAACGAATAGTAACAATTTAATGAATATTTATTACTACCCAGTTTGAGTGTGTTTACATGTGTAGTTTGAGTAAATATTATGTTAAATCCACGGTTTAGTAGCCAATGATGACCCTGCGAAAGTATGCTGTTCTCAGGTTTCTTGATTTTGGTAAGTCTAAGGCCACAACTGCTCTATGACGGTATTTAACCGTACCGCAGCACACAGCACAATTCAGATTTCGTCTCTATTTGCCTAGGTGGTACCAGTCAACTGGTAAAGTTTATATGCAAAATAACATTATCGACGCATTGCTTATTGTACTATACAATGGCAGTCGAGGCAATTTGTGTGCATCCGCTAATTACGACAATGTCGCCCGTATCCGTAATCCGAAGCTCAGCGGATAAGGTGCCTGGTGTGGCACTCTCCGACACCGGTTCGAATCTCACAGGTCATTGAAAATTCTAGACTAGTTAGCAAATATTGTAGTACCAAGGCACCGTCAGAGGGCCACACGAGTTAAACATATTTAAAAAAATACTAAGTTTAAAGAATATATTAAACACACAGACATAGAACAAACAGAAATATTCATCATATAAATATTTGTACCGGGTGGAGATTAAACCCCCGATCCTTGGCGCACAAGTTAGGACCACTACCTTGGCGGACCTACAAATGGCGGACTTAATGCCAGATGGCATTATCTCCCAGTCAACCATTACACAAAACTGAAAAAATATATATATATATATATATAGTGGTGCAGGCAATATATATACAAAATAAATAAACGTGGCATACATATTTGTATAAATAAACCCAGTAAATGCATATGATATAAATATAAATATATATATATATACATAAAATAACGTATATCAGAAATAGGGTTATAAAGTTAGAGAAGCAGCATCAGTTAATAAAGTACGGAGACAGCGTTTCAGGTTAAATTTGTTTGGGGATTGCTTAATATTCAACGGAAGCTCGTTCCAGAGTCGTATAGCTGTCACTGTAAAAGAGTTTGTCAAAAAACTAGAGTGATGAGAAGGAGTTAAGAGCGAAAGAGTATTAGAAGAACGGAGATTACGTTCGTGAGAGGAAGATAGGAATTAGAATCTGTCCTTTAAGTAAATTGGTGCGTACGGATCAAAAAGTATTGAAAATAGTGTGGTTAGAACTCGAATTTTGCGACGTTCTCGAATGGGAAGCCAGCCGAGAAGAGAACGGTAATGGGAAATATGATCGTATTTACGCAAACCGAAAATGAAACGAAGACAGTTTTTAATAGACGATTCAATTTATTAAGGAGTTCTTGAGAGATATTAGTGCAGCACACGTCACCATAGTCAATTATGGGTAAAACCAAGGATTGAATAAGAAGGGCTTTGGTTTTAGTATGATAGATGATAGATAGTACTGCTGATTTCATTTACATGTGTATCCCAGGTTAAGGAAGAGTCGATAAATAGGCCAAGATTCTTAACGCATGTGCTGTAGGGCACTACCATGTTATTAAAAATAATTACAGGTACATTTTTAAACTAGACAATTGCCGTTTGCTGCCCAAGATAATGGCTTGAGTCTTAGACGGGTTCACAGAGACCCCAAACTTTTGTGACCAGTTTGTGATGTTGGTCAAATCATTAATCCGAGCAATGGCATTATCCAGGTCATTGCACTCTACCTGGGTGTATAGTTGCAGGTCATCAGCGTATAGATGATAAGAGCAGCCAATAGATTTGGTGACAAGGTTTATGAAAAAGGAAAATAATAACGGAGTGAGAATGCCACCTTGCGGCACACCAGCATCAATTGTCACCCTCTGGGACAAATCATCTCCCAGGCACACCGCTTGCTGGTGTTCTCGAAGATAGAATGCGAACCATTCCCGAAACGAATCAGAGACCCCGACGTAAGAGGGAATAGAGAGGAGAACTTCGTGATTGATAGAGTTGAAGGCGTTGGAGAAATCAATAAGAATTAAGACCGTAAGGCGGGAGTATTCCATTCAAACTCTTACATCATCCAGGATATTTAGTAGAGCTGTTGTAGTGCTATGTCCTACGAACTATGTGTACGAAAACCGGATTGAAAGGGACTTAAAAGGGCGTTTTGTAAGACATGGCTAGAGAGCTGTTTGTGTACAGCTGCCTCGATAGTTTTAGAGAGATATGGCAAAATAGAGATGGGACAAAATTGATGGGAAGAAGTAGGGTTAGGTGTTTTAGGAACCGGGATAACATAGGCTTTGTGCCATATACTGGGAAAGGAGCTATGTTGTAGGGAGAAATTGATAATGTGGGTCAATGGTGGTACAATAAAGTTAAGTAAGAGAAAGATCATGCGGCGACTCAAATCATCATAGCCAACAGCATTGGATTTGAGAACTGAAATAGTTTTAAAAGTCTCATCTAAGGTTATAGGAGAAAAATTGAACACATTAGCTCTCGGACGTGGCAAGGAATTGATTAAAGTTATAGTTGACAATTTTACAACGGGATCTGGTGTGGTAGTTAAAGAGAAGTGTTCATTAAGCTCGTTAGAGCAAATAACAGAGTAAGAATCGGGAGGGTTTAAAGACTTCCCGAGACCCTGAGAATGCAAAAACTTCCATACGTTTGCCGAAGATGATGATTGAACATTGTCGTGAATAAATCTACGTTTGGCTGGTCTTACCAGTCGATTACAGCGATTTCGAAGTCTTTTGTATGTATTTAAATTAAAATCAGACCGGACTTTTTTAAACTTACTAAATGCACTGTCTCTTTGAGCCATGGCTTTACGAATATCACTAGAAATCCAGGGAGCAGGTGGACGTTTAAGACTAATCGGAAGAATAGGAGCGTGTTTGTCAAAAAGTTGTAAGACAGAAGAGTTAAGAATGTTAACTTTGTCATCAATGGTAGACGCTTCCATTAATGGTGTCCAATCAAGTTCCGCAGCATCCTGTTTTAGTTTTTCAATATCCAGTTTTCCAAAACTTCGCAGATATTTTATTCTAGGCTTGACCCTAGGTGGCTTTAACTTGTAACTCAGAAATAGAAGGTCATGTTTAGAGAAACCAGGAGCTGGCAATTGGCCATGCTTAATAAACAAGTCAGGAGATGAGGTAATCATAAGGTCTATGAGGGAAGCAAACGCGTTCAAATTGTGGTGAGTTGGGTTTGATGGTAGAAGAGAAAAGTCAGCAGATTGAATGATGGATTGGAGTTTAGAAGATCGAGCTGAGGATTTAAGCATATTTGTATTAAAGTCGCCCATGATTATATGGTGTGCGTGCTCACTAGAGATTAATTCAAGGACAGACTCAAGAGTGGAGAAGTAGTCTATAGAAGGTGGACAGTATACGACCCCAACAACAACCTTAGCACCGTCAACTGATACTTCCACAAAAATATATTCCGCAGAATATGTGTAAAGAGATGGAGACATACATATGACTTTATAACTAATATCGTTGCGCAGGTATATAGCTACCCCACCTCCACCTTTTCCAGTGCGATCATTTCTTATAAGAATATATCCAGGAAGGCTATAAGAAGTAGAAGGGAGAGCTGGCTTAAGCCAACTTTCAGAAATAAGTTAGGCGTTGACAACCTCAGAGCTAAAGTTTGTGAGAAGTTCCGTGTAGTACTGAGGAATGCTTTGAGCATTAATGTGACAAATACGTCATCTGACATCGATTATATATGAAGATGAACTAAACTATTAAAATAATGTGTTTATAAAAATAATAGCGATTAAGACTAAAAAAAATAAAAAAAAATAATAATAATAAAAGTAATAACAATTGATAAAGCAATAAATTACAGAACAAAGAATAGAATGCTATAAGCATAGAATTGCACTGTCCGCTTGGTGACTATTAGAACTGAGGACTGATACAGGTGCACATAAAACATTGAAATAATTACAATTATCAAAAAAAGAGTAAAATAATAATACAAAAATAACGGAAAAAAAAATAACAATTTAACCACTTAAAACAGAACGTTAGTAGTTTGACAATGACAGTTGGTTGACAGTTCCACTATGACAAAATAGTGAAACAATGACAAGTAATATTATAATAATAACAAACTACTTAATTGTTTATGTAAGGTAGTAAAAAATGTTAACATATGACACTAAGACAACCAGATAATAGCTGTATTAACCTAATTACAGATAAATCCCATGCACATCAACAAAAATTTACGAACATAAACCACAAGAACGAAAGCAGCACTTAGCAGATTATAAGTTAGCTGCTTTTTTTGCACGAATCGGGCGCTTGTTTCTTGTATGAAGAGGCTTGTTTGTCACGGAACTTTGGGGTGCAGGCACAGCAGTGGTTATCTCAGACGTGACATCGGTTGGACCCGAATCAGATGGAGGCAAATAATTCAGCACCAGTGATTCCAAATCCTCCGGTGAAGCAACGCGCTGTCTAGACCCATCAGGGACCTTGACGTAGATGTTACCGTCTAAGGTCCATGAGTTATGGATACCAAATCTGTTACGAGTATTGATAAAGAGGGATTGTCGTCTCCGAGTGAGAAACTCTGACAAAACATAGGAAGTACCCTTTAGTAAGGATTTCTTTTTCCAAACAGTTGATTTCTCCTCAGTATCAGTGAAACGCAACATTATGGGACGCTTCTTACCGCTTTCAAGCCGATGACAGGTACTAAATGAGGATTGTGAAATGTGAGAGAGACCCAGATGCTTCTGGAGGATTGTGGATACCACCAGCCGAGTATTTTCATTTTCACTGTCTGGGACCCCCGACAACAGCAGAAATTTTCTTCTGTGCCTCATCTCAATCACATCGACAGTCTTGGTCAGTTCAGACAGCTGCAACTTCATGGATGACAAAATCCCCCAGGTATGTTCCTTGAATGCCATGAACTCAGCACTAAGCTGAGTTAGGCTGCGGGCTTGGGGTGATGTAGATTTTGCAGCTTCGAGATGCTGCTCAAATTCGGTCATCCTCTGCATTAGTGTCTTCTCCAGGACCTTCTGTGACTCAGCCAAGTCGGTGTAGCTTGCCATTGCAATTGTAAATAAAGATTTGATACACAACACAATTGACAAAGTTGTAGTCACCTGCAGGTATGTGCAATTCTATATTAAACTAGCATGGGGAATGCTCACTACAATCTATGCTAAGATTTGTGCTTCAAGTATTATTCTGAGCACAGTCTTTGTTTATAAATATGATTTTATTTAAATAAAAACTAAAGAATAAATTAGGAGCACAATGTGTTAAATATCTGCCTACCCACCAAAAAAAAAAGAAAAAAAAAATAAAAAAGGAAAAACGAAAATATTATATGGAAGGATGAAAGAATGCACCACTATTATACCAATTAATGACTGTAATAACTAAAGAAAGGGTTTTTGGAGAAGTGCAATGCTTTATGCATTCCATTGGGTGGCAGAAGCGAGGGCTCCCACATGCCTAATTTTGCCTTTTAACCAAATAAAAGATAAATTGCGACCTGACCAAATTGATAAAATTATCTGCGCTGAAATATCTGATCCTAACAATGACAAGGCACTTTACGATATTGTTATGAAAAACATGATCCACGGTCCATGCGGGGCTGAAAACCCTTTGTGCCCGTGCATGAAAGACCGTAAATGCACAAAAAAGTGTCCTGGCAACCTACTTAAAGACTCCATAATGAGAACGGCTACCCGATGTATCGTAGAAGAGCACCAGAAGATGGATGCCGGACGGCATCTGTTAAACTCTGAAATGGTAGTCATATTAATAAAGGCAGCGATCGAGCTATTTTTAATTTCAGAAGCTCAGAGTCCTCAAACTCAGTAAATGAAGTATAAACGTTTCAGTCTGGTCGCTATATCAGCAGCAACGAAGCTGTGGCGCCTGTTTGGGTTCCTTTCATGCAAAGGAAGAAAGTTTCCTACTGTTAAGCTCCTCAGTGTGCATCTAGAGAATGGTGAATGAATTTATTTTAATGAAAATAATTTTCACCAGCGAGTGACAACACTGCTCAAAACCACTTTGACCGCCTTTTTTGACCTCAGATCAGATGAATTTGCAAAAACACTTTTGTACGTTTAGGTACCTCGGTATTACACGTGCGATGCCAGTAGAAAGTGTTGAAAACGCCGAATTCAAGGAATTGCTGTTCTGGATTGGCCCTGGCGTTAAATCTGGAGATGCATTAGGACGGGTCTATACTGTCCACGTTAGCAACATTGAATGCTTTTATTTGAATCTACTGCTACACCACGTGCGTGGGCCAACTTCGTTCAATGATCTCAAGAACTACAATGGTCAAACTTTTGTTACCTTCCGAGAAGCCTGTGAAACTAAAGGATTGTTAGAGAATGATAATCGTTTGGACTCGATATTAGAAGAGGCTGCACAATGTAGATCAGCAGATAAGGTGAGAGATCTTTTTCCATTCTCATAGCGACGTGTGGTATTTTAAATCCTCAGATATTATGGGAAAAGTACCAAAATGATATGTCTGACGATATTTTGCACAGATTGCAACAAAATAATCCCAATGTCACATATAATGATTTAATATATAACGAGGCGCTAACTAAGGTTGAAGACCAAGTGATGGCTACATCTGGGAAGACATTATCAGATTTTGGAATGAACCGGCCACAAGGAATCGGAGAAGTCAGTAGTGATTTAATAAGAGAACTGGACTATAATGTCTTTTCTTTACAGCAACAAATATCAGAGTGTGTTCCTCGATTGAACACGGACACAGAAATTAGTCTTTGATATTGTTGTGCAAAGAATCAATAATGGTGAGGGCGGATTGTTTTTCTTAGATGCTACAAGAGGCACTGGAAAAACTTTTCTTTTATATAATAATTTACTTTTAGCCTAAATCCGCAAAGACAAAGGAATAGCTGTTGCCGTAGCTTCCTCTGGAATTGCGGCGACGCTGCTCAAAGGAGGCCGCACGGCACATTCAGTACTTAAATTCCCATTAAATTTACCTCACGAGGAAATTCCAGTTTGTAACATTACAAAAAAAAACTATTGTGTGCTACAGCAATGCAAGCTGTTGGTGTGGGATGAGTGCACAATGTCGCATAAAAAAGCAATTGAGGCGCTCAATCGGACTCTGAAAGATATCAGACGCAACCAGAGTTTAATGGGTGGGATGGCGGTGCTGCTTGCTGGTGATTTTCGACAGACACTACCTGTCATTACCAGAAGCACTCCAGCAGATGAGATAAATGCATGTTTGAAAGTGCCTACATTATGGGTGCATGTAAAAGAATTATGTCTCACTAAAAACATGTGAGTCCAACTACATAATGATACGCAATCAGGGCAATATGCAGTTGCTTTATTGAAAATCGGTAAAGGTCGAATGACTACGGACGCTAACGGCATGATTACATTAAATCAAGAATTTTGTAATGCTGTCCACAACTTGGAAGATCTTAGAAACAACATCTATTCCGGTTTGGAATATAACATGAGAAATAGAGAGCCTGTGTGAAAGGTCAACATTAGCACCGACCAATGAAATCAATGAACGAACGATGTCACATGTGCAAGGCGATGTTGTCGAATATTTGTCAGTAGATATTGTCATGGACAGTGAACAGGTGACATCTTATTCTACAGAGTTTCTAAACTCTTCAGAGCAGTCAGGAGAGCCGTCTCATAAGCTGAGACTGAAAGTTGGGGTTCCTGTTTTGTTAATGAGAAATCTCGAAGCGCCGAGACTATGCAACGGGACTCGATTGCAAATTACGCAACTAGGACGCAGTATTATTAGAGCAAGGAATGACAGGAATAGCTAAAGATGAAGAAGTTTTGATTCCCCGCATACCCATTATCCCCACTGATTTACCTTTTCAGTTCAAAAAATCCAATTTCCTCCTTAACCAGCCTTCGCAATGACCATTAACAAAGCGCAAGGGGGCAAACACCTAAAGTAGTATGTGGCAATTTAAAGAAAAACTGTTTTTCGCATGGCCAACTGTACGTGACCTGCTCGTGAGTGTCGAGTCCAAACAATCTCCACATTTTAACAAATAATAACAAAACAGCAAATGTTGTGTACAAAAATGTTTTGAATTAGGTCATTTTAAAACATTTTTGTACACAACGTGACGCTGGGCCCTGTAAGTGTCTCTTGGACATAAGGGACTAATAAATTTTTCTAGGTACTTTCTGCCACTCAATAGAATACATTCCTTACATACCTTATACCTACTGTAAACAAATATTTTTTATTTTTTTTAAATATACTACTAATGATTCTTATTAAATTATTAAAAATGCTACCCAAAAATACTATTCCACGCAGACGAAGTCTCGGGTAACAGCTAGTTTTCTTATACATATAGGCAATTGATTGATTATTTTTATATGTTGGAAACTTCACACAAGGGAACATGTGAGCTATAAAGTGTATACATATCTATATTTAACTTGAATTAAAAACTACAGAAAGTTAAATCTGTTTATCGAAGAATCGAAATAAATCTTAATCTTTTAAACAAAATAAACCAGTTTGAGGCGGGATTTAAAAAGTGACTGGTAATATTGTAGTATTAAATTCGGTACTAACGATGTACGGTATCGTCCCGTAGGCGCTGCTGCCTAGCGAGGGGGCGCCGGCGCGTGTTGTCGCGCACGCGTAGTGTGACACCAGCGCATGCGCCGCTGCCGTGCAGATCTAGCGCCAGAGATGATTGTGACCCGCACTCTGATTCTGCTGCGCTTGCACTGTGTCAATAATCAGATTTATTCAGACGAAAATTCACTGAAAACCTTGTAACTTTACAAAAATTAGCAAAAAGAAGCAAGAAATTGTTTATCTTTATTTATAGATTGTTTTACTATTTCACGTGGATAGCTGTGGATAAGGTTAGTTCGAAAAAGGTATATAGCCGAATTAAATGGGGCAAAATGAATAGGCTTTAAAATATAAAGGTATATGACGATGAGGTCACAAGTTAATCCATACACAAACTACAATACCAATAAAATCTAATTTATATAATTATGAAAATAAATATATTAAATTTTATTAAAGAATGGTATATTCATACGGTTTGGTACACGAATCATTTATTTAATCTTCAAAATGTAAATGCATTATGACTAAAGTGACTTTTCGAATTCCTCGCGCTCTGTAGATTCTAATTTAAAAATATTTTTTTGTGGTATTGGCACACTTGTCACGATTATATGTCCACAGTTTTGAATATGTAACATCTGTTGTATTTATGTGAGGAGCAAATACAGGGCGATTTTTTTGGTTGAAATGGTACAAGTACTCAAAACCTCTTAATATGTTGAATTATGTGGCGTATGGAGAACTAAATAAAAAATATGTTTATTAGTGGTATATGTTATTTCAAGAGCGCTGAAAAAATTAAAGATGCTCCTCGCTCCGGACGTTCTAGTACGTCAAATTCATTTGAAAATATTCCGTAAGTTAAAGAAGTTGTTTTAAAAAAATATCGGAAATATCAGACAGTATACAAGGAGTTTTACTATCAGGATTTGGCATTTGCGTAAATCAATAAGAAAAAATCGGCCGGACATGTACCTAGATAGAAAATTCATAGATTTTGCACTATAATAATGCACCCGCGCACACCTCGTTATTAGTGAGTAGGTATTTGACCGAAATAAAACAGTGCTTCCATCATGCCTCAGCCTCCGTGTTCACCATAATTGGGCTCCTGCGACTTTTTCCACTTCCTAAAATTGAAAAGACCCATCAAAGGGCGAAAATTAGCAATAATTGAAGAGATTAAGGGTGCATCGATGGAGTAACTCAAGGCAACACCTAAAAGTGGGCATCAGAAGTGCTTAGACAGCTGGAAAAAGCACTGGCACATGTGTATTGTTAATAGCTAATAAACAGATTTAAATGAATAATCATTTATATTTTTTTATGTATATTTTTTTTAAAGAAAAGTCACATTACTTGTCTCACCTCGTATATGTAGTGTTAGCTTCAATGAAATGATACTTAGTTTTTCGGCAAGGTTACCTTACTGCAGACTGTGGTGGTTCATCGACGGAGAGGGCGTACCGGCGCAGAGGCCGTCTCAGTGCGCTGGCGGGCAGTGACGCACGGGTGTTGCCCGCACGCAGGTCTGGCGCCGAGCCGAAGCGCGCGCGTCCTTTGCCTCTCTCTTCGCCAGTTCTGTGCCATACATATTCAGAACCCTATCGCCATAGAAGCCTTGCCACGCGCGTCTTTCACATAATGATCGTAAGCAAATTTGGAGTAGGGAAATGTTACAATATTTGGCCAAAATTATTGCAATCATGTGCATAAGAATCGTATTTTATTTATGTTATTACTCTTTCTATTTAGTATTGCGGGCGCCCCAACTCCATAAATGTTTGTAAGCATAATGATCACAAAATAAGTATAACCAATTTATGATAAGATGTTTCAACGAAGTGGTTACTCATATTTAATTGGAAAGCTCTACGCTGGGGGATCTACGTAACTACAGGCCTAAAAATACTTACTCAAAACTTAGCTAATGGTGTTAGAAAACTTTGCCGCGAAGGAAACGTATATAATATATAATGCAGTACATAGAACTATAAGTCTTTTTAACGAAGAAAATTATTGACGGAATCTACGTTGACGAAATCTAATAAAATGCTAATCTGACACCATGTCTACATTTAACCAGACATGTAGTTCATTAAGTAAATGAACATTGATATTGAACAGCTACATTTATTATATTTTTCAAAATGAGAACCGCATGCGAATCGACATATAAATAGATAACATGTAAAAGTTAACATAAACCGTGATTCATTCATTTGCTTGTGATTAACAAAACATGTTGATACGTCATCGTATATAAATACGTATTAATCAAAGTTTAGAGTTAGTTTTAACATTTAACGGGATATATTTCTGTGCACTTATTCATTTCAGAAGATGTCCGTTGGACCGTTCACTATTGAGATTAACATTGTCTTGAAAAACTCGAGAGAAAAGTTTATTTTGTGAAAATACTGTCGTCCTATATTACAAAAAAAATTACGGAGTACTACTATCCAAAGAGTAAATTAGGTGGAATCGAGCTTTGTTTCCATCGCGGCATAGTTTATATACGCACATACAATAGCTGACCTGCTAGCGAGGTGCGGCGGGCGGTGCCTGTGCATGGGCGCCAGCGGCAGCGCGTGCGGCAACGGCAATACGTGTGGAAGACGATATACGCCTGTAACAATTTAATATTCTGCTAGTTGACTTTCTGGTACTCCTGGTGCAAGTTTTTCCACTTTTACACTATTTTTAATGTTTGTCCAAAATTGCAAACAACACTGCAGCTGTCGGATATACGTTCCCAAGAAAGAACTGACTAATTGTATACGGCTTGCATCCTGCATGATTTTTACCACCATCAAGTTACCCACCACAATCCCTCCGACGATATCGGGGAAGCTGTATTTTTTATAATTAATACCCTTTTTTCTATGCTATGATTTATTAAATTATCATAACAGCCATATTGGATGTCCATTTGTACATTTTGTGTTTTTTTGTGCAATAAAGTTCAATAAATAAATATACCCCGATTTATTAGCTCTGATATGGTTTAGGATTATGGCGCTGGGCTAAAAAAAGCTGTCGAACAATACCGAGTTGATCAAGGCGTGCGGGCGCTGCGCAGGGTGCACCCCGCCTCGGAGCCGGTCTAGGCATTGCTTGCGGCCTGGCTGGAGTCACCTTGGCCGCACTGTCTCGCGCTTCGAAGGTCATTACGCAAGCTGCCACCACAATGAACCCTGCAATTATTATGTCACCATTGTGTTAGTGATGAGAACAGATTATCATAAATTTTTTTTACTTATATCTACCATCTTAAATTTTGGAATGTTAGTTGCAAATGACCGAGTCACAAAATCTCTGTGAGTAGTGAGAGATTTAAAGTAATACGATTTTCAAAGATATAAAACCAATATGATAATAAGATAAAGGTATACAGAAGTAGAAATTAAGAAACATGTAACGGCTCCTTGTTTATAAATTGTATATTTCATATTGCATAAAATTCATTATTTTTTAACATTTGTATATACCTGACCCTACAAACGCGTTATAAAGATATTAAATAAATAGTTTTTTTAATATAGTATAAAATATAAGTATCTCTTACGAAAACTGCCTCATCGGGCAAAAAAGAAATGTAAATTTTGTTCGAGTTAATGTAATCGAGCAATTAAAAATTATAAGTATTCATCGGCTGGTAATCCAAATGGAAAAAAAATAAAAGCTGCGCTACCTCCAAAACCCATAACGATGGGTCCAGCGTAAGACAGGTTATTGAGATGGAAGCCCCTTGCTTCGTCTTTGACAGAAATCGTAGCGTTGCCGCGCACTTCCTGCGCCACCGAAAGTGTATCTGCGTAATATCCTGGAAGAGATATCAATTCTCTGTTAACTTGTTTGTTCTATTTTAATTTGAATCTGAAAATACAAGTAGTGAAAATAAAAAAAAACGATTTTTCAGTAAACATTTTCAACTTGAAAGAAGGGATGGACTAAAATTGTTCTAAAGCGTATAAAGGTCAAAATTTTATCTAGTACTTAATAGTATGAACAGATCGAGACGACGGATTACGCTCTCTCTCCTGAAGTTTTAGTTTTTGGATTATACATTTATTCCCGATTGAAATTAATTATATGTTTGATATTTAATAGGATGTTAATGGTTACTTAATTCAACTATGTCAATGTATCAATTAAACAGTGGTGTGTATAATGGTCATTTTAAAAAATTTAATATATTTACTGTGCATTTCGTATAAGAGAACTTCTTAGAAGTAGATACTTCTTCTGCTACTCTGCTGAGAACTAGTCACTTCTTCTGCACTTCAAATTTAACTATGAAAACATTTAACGTTTATCATTTCAAGAAAACTCCTTAAAAAGGGTTACATATTTTTCGCTTTACTATTTCTTCGCTCGTAGCTCGTACTTTAGAAACTATCTATATATATTGTATCAATGGTCTACCCAGGCTCGTATGTAGTAAAAGATTTCTAAGTATGACTCATATCAACAATGAATCATGAATATAAAGAAAGTATATATTTATCTATTGGGGACCCTAAATATACTTACGAATAATCATAGTTATATTGTAAAGGAAAAAAAACCTAACCATTGCTCTGCTTGATAAACAAATGACGATAGAAGAGGCAATAATGTGATAGAGAGTGTAAAGCAGAATATATTAGAACGGAAAAAGGCTATTTTTAAGTATTTTATATAAAGTCAATATCACTTTCACATTGGTCTGTAAACGGGTCCGTATTGACGTTTTACCTAAATATAGTAAAGCCAACAACAGAACTCTCGCCTGCTACCAACACCGTCAACAGGCAGACCGGAGACATCAAGCCGGAAGTGTCAGTGACGGAACCGTTCGCTGACAGGAAACTAGCCACCACTGCCTCCCTCAACCCTTTAACCCCCGCACCTGCCACACATTCAGCCAAACGGCAAGGGGCTTTTCTTCTTTATCTCGCTACATTGTATACTTTTCTTTTCAACAAGATAGACTGGCTGTTTAGATTTGTATGGGAAAGACGGTTAATATATAATGCAATTCTAATTTAGGATTCCCAAATTATATTTATGGATCCTATAAATACCTTTTATGAATTCAAACCTGATAACTTTTAATCAAAATTTATAAACTGTATGCCGTATCAAAATTAAGTATTTACTTTATTTCTATAATAATTACACGTAGTAGTACGACTTGGTACGGAACTATAATTATAATACAAAAATGTACTATTTTAAGTATATAGTAAAATTAAATAATCCACATCAAATTAAGGTACCTATCATATATAATTGATTGACAATACTTATGTCAATCAAATCAAATTACTTATATAACTTATGTGGTTGTGGCAAATCCAAGCAAAGATATCAAATGTTTTACGGATACTTAAAATGTTAATATGTAATATACTAGATGACTAGCTGATCAATAGATTCTTTTACAAACATTAAACCAAAACATTTAATTTGGTCTAACATTCTACAATTATTTTTTTATATAATTTCATTTAACCTTTTTGTTCTCAGCATCTTTAATAATATCTTGTATGGTAGGATATACTTTACTTTATTGCTTTTTTTATTAAATTATTAAAAACTACAAAATGATTTATGGTACTGATACAAAATAATTAAAATAATGATAACCACCCAGTATGTCAGTTACAAAATTAATAAGGTCTATGACTAGCGATAACTCGCATGTCCCTTTCACCACAAGATTTTTAAACTTTTTGCTTTATCCAGGATGGAGTTACAAAGAGTCAAAAAGCCGTGAGTTGCTTCGAAAAAAGGTAAGGCTGTGCTCAACAACATGTCGAAGGTACTGTCGTTTTGTCTTTCAACGTTTTTTAGACAGCTTGGCACTGAACCAATGCATACTGATGACTGTCACTGCAGCTAGCAGATAAACAAAATAATACATTAACGTTTTGTTTAGTTACACTTACCCTGGGTTTTAAAGGCTCATTTGGATGCTCAGAAACTTACCGATGACTGCCATAGCAGCTCCAAGTAGCATGAGAAGCAACCCTGCGGAAAGCGCTCGACATGCGTGCCACAGGCACTGCGAGCTCATTTTCCCCTTGACCACCTGAAAGCATCGTGTTTTCAATTAAGTATATTTGAATGCATAGTTGGAGCTGGAGACAATTCAATAATATGAATCAGGAATAATTTAGCTTTTTTTACTTTATCTACGTTTCTAGCCGTGCCACGACAATTTCTCTTTATCTTTGAAATTGATTTGGTATAACTTTGATTAAAATATAAAAGAGAATGAAAAAAAATAAACCTTGCTTAATATGTTCTTACATGTTCTAAAAAATACTAGTACTATAATTATATTAGAATTTATTAATATTTATTGGTTTATTTTAAATCCTGTCAATATTAAATGTAACCTGGTCATCGAAAGTTAAGACGACGATATGTTTATTATATATGTTACGTATGTATGTATGTATACGTATTATATATGGGTTTGAAGTTATTATATTTGTAACTTATTTCGACACTTGTGTGAACTCTGACCTGATTGAAAAAAGTATATCTATCATTGTAGACTGAATAGTTTTGCACTAATTGCTGAGGGAATAGATAAGAACTATTACGTTTCAATGTTCATTCAACAGACAATAGTTTTAATGTATTCTAGAACGTGAGTGCGTACGCAACAAGTACTCAGCCAACTGTTGAGTTACCATCCTGCAATGGATACATTTACAAAATGCATAAACACCAGGCTTCAACTTTTAACAGATCTATATAACAAACTGGTAACTATCATGAATAGAGGATTTGTGTATTTATGGGTGAACTGGGTGGGTGTATGATAAGATGGTGATTTGGGACGAGTGGAGGTTTACCTGGACATTCCAGGTGGCCCCGGAGGCGGGGTGGGCGCGTCGCAGAGGCCCGGTGACACTCCGCGCGCGCCTCATGTCGACTGCCGCGCGCTCTCGCGCCATGTGATACCGACTGTACAAAAAAAGTCCTCAAATGTGGGATGTATTTCTCCCACCCTTAGAAAGACATTACCCCTGGTGTGTACGTCATGAATTTAGTCATAAGACAAAACTTATTGTAAAAAAACATAAACAACAAAACAGCAATTAGTTAATTTGCCGAGAAATGCTACTTAATAAACAGAATATTCAAATCAATAGCAATAATTAAAGATTAATACTAAAAAAAACCCTGTTATACATCAAGTAATACTGATTTTTTTTTACATAGGACATTACAAAAATGTATAATTTCTATTTGGCCATATATTTGGTATTAACATCTTTTCTATTGATTACCTTTTTGTAAAGTGGAAATCCTGAGGTCTGGCAACTCTGTAGTCGGACGGTCCCGCTGCTGCGCACGCAGCCTCTTGCTCCAGCCAGGCCACCTGCGTCCCAATTTCGTCTCACAAATCGAACTCTTATTGTAACACAATTGTAGGTTTAAAACATTGTCATTAGATGCATGTTACTGATTACAACTGGTAAATAAATAATTCGACTGCTACTCTCAATAATTTTATTGATGCAATTCCTTCAATTCTGAGTATTAAAGTTGCATCGATTTCGTATTTGTTAAGCAATATATTATAAGCTATGTAGACAAGCTGTTTGTGCGACAAATGTTGCACGAGTGCCAATGAACTCTTTACCAGGGCAGCGTTACATCTCGTAGGTTGATATATGATTGAGATTGTCGTGAAGCTTAATACGAATTTTAGGATGATAACGACCAGAAACCTTTATTTTAATTTACTATACACCATATAGGGTCAATAAGAAACACTTTATAGTTATATTTTAAATAACCAGTCAAATTAATATTTTAAGATGGACAGTAAAATATATGAATTAGTAAAATATTTTAGCCGTGTATAAAAGGTAATGCAAGAAATAATTATATTTAATCAGAAAAAATATATTTACAAAACGCTTATTTTAGAATGAAAATAAGATCAAAAGGCACATAGGAATTAGTATTTTTGTGTCTTCTAAGTTAAACAACCTTGGTAACTAAGCTCCCGGGGCCCGAAATAGAGTGGAGTACCCGTCAGCCCCCTGCCTCAGGTACTATTGTGCGGTTTATTTTATTGGGCCGACTGCTGTTGTATCCTAAAACCAGTTTCTGAATTCCATATAATATGTTTCGCCACGTTAAAATAATCGTTGAGTTATACCACATTATATAATAAGATTTATAGACGTACGCTTAGTAACTTGTCAAATATATAATTTAGCTAAAAACGCTTTTAACAGACTCCACTTCTTTGTTGTTAATCCTATTTGTAGACTAGTATGTTTTTATAAAATCAAACAGCACATACAATAATATTTCTGGTGCGATAACTGTAAATTTATTAAATTAAGCCTGTTTTTGCTACAATTGAACACACTTTATTTATACATTTGTTGTCCACAACAAAAAACAGCTTTTGAAAGTAATCTAAGATATTATAATAATTTCATATTAATTAACCAGTCACAAGCAGTTAATTAAATAGACTCAGAAGGTCTATTTTTGAGTATTTACAAACCTACTAAAATCGATTTTTTACTATTATTTCAGAAATTATTGCTATTCTTTTAAATAATCATTAATAAATTCTGTAATTTCGTCTTTTATACAGTTTTTTTTTCATATACAGTTTCAATTACATTTTCATCATGTTCTTCTGTTGAGCATAATGCTGCTGTTCTTCAACTGGTAATGTCTTGAACATTATTTTGAACTTTTTTATATTTTTGTACGGCAAATATTAACAAATTTTTCATCAAAATTATAACAATTTGATCCAATGTGGTAGTAGTAGTTATATCTCAATTTATAGTCGTAATATTTTTTTTGATGACATTCATATCGAGGACAGGATCGCCTGTAGGGTTGTCTATTTAATGTATAAATAGTAGTTTCATAAACACACAACTACCGAAAATGACTGTTTACGATTTTTGCTACTATGTAATAGTGTTACTCAGAAATGATAATAATTAATCCGTATAAATTGCGGGCTGTATAAATTGCATTATGATGTAATATTGTTTCGTGTGGCAATTTGGTCGTGTACCAGTGTAATTTAAATATCACGAATTACAATAATTTTAATAAATATTTAGGAGTCGTTAAGTAGACACATAATGTGTATTTATAGTATATACTTCATTTATATACAAGTATATTTCGATTTGACAATAATAATAATATAAAAACATAAAACTACTATGCACTTTAAATAAATGCAATTAAGTGAATTTTAATTTCTGAGTCGGCTTACGTTTTTGATTTATTGAACTTGTTAAAAAAACTCGCGCAAGTCCGGCGTCTAAGTTATATCGCAGAAATGGAAAATGATAGCTACGATTTGGTAGTATTCGCCAGTTTCGCTACGATAACGTACTGCCATTCTGAATGACTTGTGTAAAGTAAGGTTGGCTACGATTTCGTAGTATACCACTATGGTCGCTTCCAACAGCGTTTACGGTAACTACTAACTAACGTCTAAACACGATGAGTTTTAGTAACTAATACGCTATCTAAGTTTGTTAGCTATAGATGATAGATACGATTTTTATTTCACCTAAAATTAAAATACTAATTATAGGAGGATAAATAGGATTTGGTTGTTAATAGCTGACTGACTGACATATCAACGCCGAACTAACTATAAAGGGAACATGAAATTTAGCTCAAGGGTTCCTTTTAAAATGTAGAGAAGCACTAAGAAAGGATTATTGAAAATTCATCTCCTAACTGGGTGCAAAGTTACTAAGAAACTTTGTTGTCTCGAATGTTCTTCATTGAAAATCGTGAAAGACGTATAAATATTTTTTTCGAAAATCATTATTAACATATTCCTTGAGGGGGTTTAAGGGGATGCAAAAGTAGTTTGAAAGTTTTACATGATTACAAGAGTATGCATCTACGTTACGCTTCATCTCTACAATATGGTGAATAAGTATTGTCAGTAGATTATACAATATAAATTCATTATATAGCTTACGTCCTTTTATTAAGTGAACATATAAAGCAAAAGAAAGCGTAAATAAATTGATGTCATGACTTATAAGCACTCAGTTTTATGAAAATTCATAATCAGGTCATTTCGTGGAAAATGTATGGAACTGTTTACACAGAGCGACATTTTGAGCTCCGCATGGGGTGGCCACTTTAAATTAAACCCATTACAGAACCACTTCGTTTTGCGCAGTCGGGTAATTAATATGCAAATAGTGCACTGCGTCGCTGGCTTGTGCACTCGTTCCAGTAAGGAGTATGTCGATTACCATTCACTAATAAATATATTACCATAACATTGGTCCGTGCTTACACACGATGTAGGGCAATATGTACACAAGTACGCGGGCCACGCAATATTCATTTGTTATCGCTTTTCTGCATCGATATAAAGATTTTAACATCCATATTTGTTTACCATCGGGAGCGGGAAAATTTGATATAGTGTAGTTGTTGAGAGAAACTCGGATACCCTGAAATACTGATATTAATGTAAAACTTGTTACTCCAAAGCGAAGAGCATACGGCCATCGATGGCCGTATGGCCGGTGATTAAAATCGTTTACTGTTTGCATGACATATCAAATAGATTTTAGGAACAAATAACTGTCACCTTGTCAAATGTAAACGACACTTAAAACATGCTTGGTATTACATTAAAAGTACGTTAAGTAGTTGGATAACTAGGAAACCAACACTGGCTAAAGTTGCTCTAAGTGAGTTTGTAAGTCGATTATAGTTTTCTATGATTTCATACCAGCAACACGCACTAGCGTATGCATAAGCAGTTTTATTAGAAATCATATTGATTACTAATTTAAAATATTTGATTCACTAATCTAATAGGCTTGATAGGCTCAATGAAGAAATCAGCGAATAACAAAGTACTTTTTGCAATCCTATTTTTGTGACAAACGCAGAGTACGCGTAGTAAGTTGAATGTAAAAACTTCAAAGCTCAGGAGATCCATATTTTGACAAAGGGATCCAAAATGTGCTCGTTTTGAACAAACTAGTTGATTCTGACAAGGGAAAAAACTATTTGATTTATCAGATTTGATGTTTTTATCGTGTACAGTAGTCAAATATTTAGTACTAGATACAAAGCATTATTTTTATTATTCTTGTTAATACTGTTAGTAAAAGTTGGTGTTAATCATGACGACCTTAACGGCTCAATAAGTACAAAAGGATTTTCTTCGTTATCTCGAATCCAATTTCCGACTAATGTACCTATGTCGAAAAGTTAATTGATGGCTGACGATTGTGCATCTGAAAGATGTTGTCCGGCGTGGCTAGAGGGGTCACGGTGCGGGCGTCGGAGCGTCGAGGGGCGCGCGGTGATGCTGGGACTCTGGAGCCAGGCGCGGGGCGGTGCGGGGCGTGGGAGGCGGCTGTCACGTGGAGCTCGAGGCGCCGGCGCGGCCGGGCCGCCCGGGCCGTTCCTCAGCCGGCCTCGGATCTCGCGGCATTACCCTGCTGGCAGCCGGCCGCCCCGCAATGCGCGCCCACACGCGAGAGGCCGCGCGCGACGCGGCGAACTGCTCAATGGCCGTGACGTCCCGGGCCCGCTGCCAGTGCAAAGGCCGCGTCGGCGGCGCCGAGCCGCGCTAACGGCTGACTTGTATGGTGGAGCACGCCGGGCGGGGGACGGGGCGGCAGGTGGCGTCGCGCAGGTGCGGCCCGCGCCCGGCCCGGGGACGCATTCGAAGCGCGCGGAGGCGCGGGCTCGCCGCGGCGCGCGCCCGCCCGCCTCGACGCGCTCATGGAGGCACCGTGGGAGGTGGAACTGGAACTGCGGCAGCACATCGAGAACTGCGCGTGCACCTGCGACCACATGGGCTACGGGAACTATATGGACTACCAGGTGCCGCCGGCGCACGCCTGCCTGTGCCGCGCGATCACCTCGCCGCACGCCCACGTACGTGTGTTGATTGTCCAGAGACCGGCCTGCCCGCATGAAACGCCCGTCGGTCCGCTAGGGACCGCCTCCAATCCACGCTGATTTTGTTTGTAGTGTTCACATCACATGTCACCCGCATCCGCATTGTAATGTGTTGTTTAGTAGTGACTGGCGCCATTTTTGAATGTTACAGTGAAATTGTATCTATGTTTGTCTGTATTTATGTTTCCCTGTGATGCTAATACATGTTCACTTATTTTTGTTATTGCCGATTTCGTTTCATATCCCTATCATTTAGTCATATAAGCAGCTTATCCTTTATAAACCGTAATTATCCTTTTAAAGGTAGCCACTACGTTCTTGTGGATAAAGTTCTTTGACATAAATATTATGTTATTTTCCATTATATGTTGAAAGATTTGAGGTAATTTTGAATATTTCTAAAAGATTTTTTTATATGGTGTTCATTTCTATTACTATTAGTTCATACTCGTAATTTACTAAATTACAATTAGATGTGAGTGTTAGTAGGATGAATATATTACTTATGGGGGTCTTAAATATGAGTAGTTTACAATTATTAGCCCTGCGACTTGACGGTTAACAATAAAACAACATACTTACGTAAATTATTATTGTTGTTGTGAACAGGTAGTTTTTGCGAGGCAAATTATTAACTTTGACATTCATTTTTAATCTGTCTTAATATCCACATTAATTGTTTTAAGTAAAATAAAAATCAAAATTCATGTAATTAAAAAATAGGAATGACAAATCGAGCAATCGGTGAAGTGGCATGTAACCCGCTATGCGCTTATACCTTGTTGCACACTCCAGGATTATTTACGGGAGAATTGTTTAGACAGCGTGCAGTGTCAATTTAATTGTGGTTGGTTGTTTTTGTATGGTATTGCTTACATTGTTCATGGCAAATTTATACAAAATATATAGACTCACTGTAACTGACAGATCAGTATTGTGCAATAAACAAACTAAGGAGTTAATATATGCATAGAATGAGAGAAGTCTATGGGAAGATACAGATTGTATGCTAAGCATGTGTGACAATGTAGCTGCTACAAAAGGTATTCATGGCGTTATAAATCGCTCGCACCGACGAGATGATAGTCCTCCGCGCGAAGTGTCTCCGGTTTCACACTTGATTTCACTTAGAAGCTTGCGATCCCGAGTTCATTCATCCCAAACGCTCGTATTTTTATATTGCTTTGTTTAAATGAATTAATATTTGGTTTTATTTACGACAGTATCGGAACAATTCATTTTGCTTTTTGCTTTTTTTTAGTTTATACAAATAGGAAAGTAATAGAAAATTATTAATAACATTAAAAAAACGTATTTTAAAATTGTTGTGCATCACGTAGAAAGTCAGTCCCTAATTTAACGAGAGAACATTTAAAGGGTCGAAGTATTTATTCTTTTGCTAAATTGTAAGTACTTGCGCTATACGGTAAAACGTAATTTAAAAAACATAACAACATTAATTAATTTTAGAATTGATCAATTATATATTCTGAGAAAACTAATAATATTGATGTTCATATTTATATATATCGTTATAACGCATTTTTTTATCATTTATAATAAATCATTAATAATAAATAAAAAATTGGTCACATATTTTCTATCACATTGACCTTTCTATTTTAAAAAATATCTCTTACAGGCCCGCATTCTTTTCTGAACATGCCCTGCGCTCATATGGTGCTGGATACAGTAAAACAAGAAAGGGATGTCGTAAATATGGATCCATTACTGTGATTAAAACGAAAAGGTACGGCCATTCCGGGATCTGATATTCGGCGTTGCCTAATACAACTACGTTGTACGGTATACCCCACGTATCCTGCTTTTTGTTTTATCTCAAAGAAATAATATATATTGCAACGCCATGGTGCTTTGATTAATTCACACACCACTAATATGATTTAAGATTTATATCTAAGGCTGGAACTTCACTTCAAATTTTTGCGGTCTGTTAACAGGCCCTATGGCGAAATTGGTAGTATTATGCGCCAAGAGTCATTGGTTCGATCCCCACCCAGTATAAACATTTATATGATGATTATTTGTGTTAGTTCTGTGTCTGGGAGTTGAAATATGTATTTCATTATTACATCTGTGAGTCCTCAATATAAGTAAGTAAGCTTTAAGTAACTAACCACAAAGTTAGGTTAGGTATGATTTTTTGAAACTGTTCAATAGATGATAAAAAAATTTAACCATAACATATTACTCTATACTTTTTCCATAAATCTGCTACAAGACAGCATCAATTTAAAGAAAGAACCGGCGACGCTACTTTTTGTATATTTCATAGGTTGTCACGAGATGATCTCGACAGAGTAAGTAGTTTCTTTGTTTGCCTAACATCTCAGAAGGGTTTCTTTTATTTATGGCAGTTGTTCTTCGCATGCTCATAAGGATCTACTTTCCCTACGAGGGTGTACAAATCTCGGTGCATATTTAATTTAGTCTCGACGACAAAGGGGTTGCCAAGCTGTTCAAAACATCGATTCAGATTCTTGAAAATGATTGCGTTAACATTGTACGTACGTACAATGAAAAATTGCATCTATAAAATCGAGGACAATGGAGATATTTAAAAAAATATATATGTATAGCGAGAATTATTGTCTTCTTCCTATTCATCTGTCCTGCACGTATATAGTATTCAATCAACAACTTTCTTGTTCTTGATTTTTTACCGTAGTTAACATCTTGACTGTCAATAACCAATGAATAAGTTTGTAAAATAATATTATTATAAATGATCGACCAAACATAAAAAAAACTTGCCGGAAATTTTTATCGGTGAGCATTAGGTCGAGCGACCATAAATTTTACACACATGCGCTCGTTTTGAGCCCGCTTGGACACGCTCACACTCTTTACATCTCAATTCGGCTCACTCAATCTAATGCCTCTAAAAATATTTAACGTCACATCTCTTTTTTACTTTTTCTATCTGGCCCCATGAGGTACGGCATAAAAATTATATTGTCCTGGAGTGTAGTGGTTTGACAATGAAATCTTATTAACCCAATATTCATAGTGGGTGTAAAATAAACGTACGTTGTTTTTCACGAATCAATTTTCTGTTTAAGTTCATATTACAGGTTAAACTCTATATAAGCATGAGATCTGTGGTAAAAATTATTTATATATAAATTATGTTTCAAAGTTACAGTGAATCCAACGTCTAACTAAGTAAACAAACCGAATAGAGCCTAATTAAAAACTGTATTTAAAGCTATTACGAGACAATAGTTTGTGCGGTGTTTTGTTTCGAAGATTGAAGTGGTGACCGGATTATAAATGTTCAGCCGCCATGGAAACCTACCGTTTGCCGCGTCACTTTCCCTTTTGTAGGTATTTTAAACTATGCAAATGGTATTATAAAAACTATTTGCAACTTTAGACATGTTGCTACATGTTTTCTTTATAGTTATAATTGTACTGGTGAAGTATTTTTTATGTTATATAAAACGAAAGATATTTTATTTTAATCAGCTTCTCCGCCTTCACCCGTTTGTCTTAACACTTTAATTCGCATTTAAAAGACTAATAAACCTGATACTACATTTAGTCAGTCCAGTGGCTTTCACTTGCAAACAAACGGGCAACTTGAGCTGAAATACAGAATATAGTAATACTAAAACATCTTCAGTAGAATAATTAGAACTACGTCCGTTTCTCTAGGAAGAGTTTTCATAAAGCGAGACGCAAAAAGTTCTGTCGTACCACAATATTGCTTAAGTAAGTCCATGGAGTTTATTCTATTCTAAATAGAGACGGCGATAAATACGAATACCTATTTTGCCGACGACGTCTGACAATCTGAGCAGCGAATGGAAATTTTATTCTGACCTATTTTAGTATATAGTGTAATAATAAGCCCGGCCTAGTTCACACTTATACATACAGTGACTGTACAAACTGTATTGGCAGATTGTTAAATATATATGTTATGTAACGTTTTCTATTGCACATGCAAAAAATTTTACTCCCGTATACTAGTCTAGAATCTTGATTTCGAGAACGAGCGAAAACTTTTACTTTATGTATTATATACTATGTATACTAATTTTAGGAAGATGAAACTAATTGAAATATGTCTACGCTGAAGGTGTGTACCGATGTTTTCAAATTTTATATCAATATATAAAGAACTTTTTTTTTATAGATACTCCATATATGCGTTATTGTTTGATATAAATACATTTGGTACATGTGATATCTATAATATGATGAAACAAAATAATAAGATGTCCATATTATTTTATTTCATAATGTTCATTTCGTGTCAAGGTAAAAATAGCTTATTGCACGTTAAGAAATACATTGATAACAATTCCTTAAATGATTAGCTCTATTTTGACTTACAGAATCATGTTTCGTTCTTCCTTTAATAAACAGCAGCGATTGGCATTAAGGGTTTTTGGCATATAAGAATCGCCGGAAAACTATTTTTAAAACAGTTTCAAGCATAACTATTTCCAAAAACTTCCAAAATTTTAAAATTTTGTCTTTTAACGTATTTCTTCTAGAACAAATTGTGTGTACGCATGTAGCCAGTTATTCTTAGGCAGTAGGCACGAAAGCATCAGTATGTTCGTATAATTTTGAATTTATTCAAATACCTGTCAACTTGCGTAGTAACCGCATCCATATTATTCATCACGGTACAACAAACTAGGGTTAAAGAGCACATAACCGATATAAAACACAGAATATCTGTGATATCTCTAGTCTGTGAGCCTAAACATGCTCTGTATAGACCCAAACATTACGTCAGGTTTGACAAACCTCAATTACTTGTTTATTCCACGGATGCATCGCGAAGCTATTGAAATAACAATGAAATTAATGACTGACGTGATCATGCATAATAACAACTAACTGACAAAATAAGGATAGTATAAACTTTATCAATCTTGAAAACGGTTGCCCCTTAGTAAAGAACGCCAAAAAATATTAAAAGATGTAGATTTGGACATTTTTTTAAACCGCGTTTGAAAACCGTAAAAATTGTTTATTGTCTTAACTTCTACTTAAATTATATACCAATTATTTAATATGTAAGTAAGATGGGTACGGTTGTGCTCGATTTGACGCGGTCAATGCTGTTTCATCAGATATTTCCACGGATACACTTGCTATTTGAAAATATTTTTGGATTTATGAAAGTACGTACTCGCAAATACATCACTATTTTTCTAGTAAATATTAAATATAATTCAGCATTTTCTATCCATAAAGAGTAACTATTTTTTACTTCAAATGCAATAATGTAAACAACATTCATATCAATGTAAATATATCCATATTTTTATTCAAGACATTTTGGTAAATAATAACTATGAAGCCCACAAAATGTTACAGAGCAAAGTTTTTTACGTAACGGTTTTATAATGATTCAGACTGTTGCTTCATAGAACAAATTACGGCTCCAATTTGACGAAACCAAATTTACTTTACTTCGGCTTTGTATTTTTTCTTGCCGTGATTAAATACTATTCGTATAATATATTATATGACTTTTATATTTAATATTATAATTCATCCTACAAATTTCTACGGAAGTTCAATTAATCTCTTATCTTGTGTATGAACAATGAGTTTTAATTAAGCCTGTTGGTTTTAAAAATTGGTTGCTTATCAGTCACATAATCACAGTCATAGGACTATTGGTGTGACACGCATGTCAATAGTGCCACGAGACAAAATAAATCGGGTGCGGCAATAATTAACGAAAAAGTTAACGTTCTTTTAACGCAAATATCATTCAATAGGTATATTATAATAGTACGGAGGTAACATTAATATTTCTTAAATGTACTATAAAACGTTATACAATTTTGTATAAAGCCCTCCGCAATTGTTCTTACTTGATGCCTAACTGTATAAAACATTTATTTACCTCAAGAAACTTTTTGTTTGACATGTGAGGTGCTCGTGTAAACACTACATATTGCCAATGAATTACGATAGTAAAAAGTTTAAGTAGGTAGGTACTTACTACCTAGTCGTACAGGTACCGAAAGGAAGGAAAACACCAGATATCTCTTCCTCAATCATGTCGGGTAAACGGCTCTCCTTGCTCGCCTCTTTTAACAAATATTTTCCTGGAACCGTTTTATGAGTTCCTTTCTGGGAAGGCACTTAGGTATTAGGGCGAACTTGACATCCGAAGTATAGCTTTGTTCAGGCACCACAGTTAGCGAACATCAAAGTGGCTGTGTGATTCACTTTTAAGATTTTATCTTTACCGATGGCTACGGTCACTGCTCCAAACAGACGGGCCATTTTGAGATATCGATCTGTGCTATCTTTGTAATACATTAGAGCAGCGGAGTGCTTATGAGGGAGGGTTGAACCATCTAATTTTAAGGGATGACCTAGTTGAAAAATTCGGCCATCCAAAAAAGAATTCACTAAAAAACGTGACAAAGCATGTGGCGGGTGAGCACCTAATTTCGTTGAAAACTTTGCCGCGCGTCCAGATGCCTGCCATGGGAATATTGTACAGGTTACTAACGTTTTTTTATAGACAGTATAAGTACTTTGAAGTTTGGTGATATTTTTCTCAGAGAATGAGATAGTATACAATTTAGGACAGAATTTTCATTTGTATCTCTTGTGATTGTTAACAAATCAGAGTGCGGTCCATAGAACATCTGTCGGTCGGTAGGGCGCGAGGGGGGGGGGGGCGCTATAAAAGCGCCACGGATGGATGACTGCTGTAAGGAAACAATAGGGGCGGGAATTTCACGCAACATTATGCAGTGGGCAGGTTGCAGGTCTTTGTCAGGCTAGTGTTTCAGGTGCATGTCATAAGATATTTATAAGGGATAATACATTTCAGGATGTAAATAATCTTCTGTAAATAATAATTCTGCGCTTTCCCTAGTTTCTTTTGACGGTACCTTAATACCTTACAGCAGCGTAGTCAAGAACATGGGTGTTCTTGTTGATACTGATTTATCTTGGGCTGCTCAGCTAAAGGAAGTGAGTCGAAAATTGTTTGCTTATGTTTCGTCATTAAAGAGATTGCGTAACTTCCTTCCATTTAACCCCAGAATTACTCCAGACACTTCTCCTTCCTATTTCAGACCTTGCGGAAGTCAGCTACCTTGAGCGACTACAAAATTTTTGCATAAGATTAATTTTACGCAAATTTGATCTCGTGGCCAAATTTTGAATTAAGCTCAAATGGCTTCCCATTCGACTTCGCAGGCATCCTTACATCCTGTCTTTATTATACAAGATTCTGTTCGACCCTTCCTACCCTTCATGCCTTAATAATCGTTTCGTGGTCCTAGGTGACAGCTACGAAAAATCTCTCAGGTCATCAGAGAACCTTTTACTGAATACGCCTGTGCATTCCACAACGTTTTTTAGTAAGTCCATTACAGCCTGTTCGTTTGTGTTGTCTATCATTATAGTTATACTAGTATCTAATGATATTTCCTTAAATACAATCTATTTATATTATGTATATTTAAGACATTTTCTTTTCTTTCGCGATAGAGATGCTGCTGCCCATCGCCACCCTATACATTTGAACTACACTGTCTCGGATGGATCGCTATTTGTTGGTTCTGGTACCTTAGTCGCCTCTTACCACACCTGGTACAGATGGAGGTACTATTCTACTCTGCCGGAACCTCACGGCTTCTACCTCTGTAATTATTTACAAAGGTAGAATGCCATAATGATTGTATTTCATTATTACCTATAAGAAAAACAAATGTTGCCATCGCACTAAATATAAAGATGTTTGTGTGTCGTAGAGTGTAGAACCGTAAACTCCAAACTTTTTACACTAAATTATTATAGGTGTTGCCGTTCTCCGAGAGGTGAAGCCCGCCATGAATGTCAAAATAATATAAAAGAAACGGACGAAGGGCCGAATAAGGTAACGACGAGGGCAAAATTTCACGGAACATTATGCACACGGAAGTTAGGCCAAGCGGGGCCCGCGCTGCGGCTAATGTAGCTGGAGGTACCTAAGTTGATAAATTGCGATGCAAAAAGTCGTAATGTCACTTCATGATGAAATTGCGTTTTAAATGGAAGGTTTTAGGGTTATTTCTTTCGATAATATATTTTTTTGGTCGCTCTTGTAAGTTGGTATTGTTATACTTCCTCTAGTTTCGATTATGCTTCATTTCTATATTATAACTTGCTGTAATATAAAAACGTCACGTTTTTAGTTCATACACGTTAGTTCATTCATGGTACTTCTGACCTGGCCCTTCTTCAATACCGGTTAAGATTTGTTCACCTAGGTCGTTCTATATACCAACTATTCCATTCTATTCCGATCTATATATTTGTGTAATCATTCTACTTTCATCCATACTTTCTACATATCCTAACCATCTCAACATTTCTTTCTCTATTGTTGTCACAACATCTTCTTTTACGCTATCTTTAATCTACCTCTGAAACTTAAACCTTACATATTTCGGAATGCTCTCATGTCAACGGCATTTATTCTACTCGTGTGCTTCTTCTGCCATCCCCAACATTCACTACAATATATCAGTGTTGGAACTAACACATATGAACAGCCAGTCGTGCCATTTCTGACACATTTTGGCTGCTTATAAAAAAAAGCATGATGGCTCCGTTGACACTATTTCCAGTTTTCACATTCCTTTCAATATCTTCTTCTTACTTTCTATTTCTCGTAAAAACACACCAGTGACATATTGCTGATAATACGATTTAGAAATAGTTTCCAGACAAAAGTATCCTATAGTACAAAATTGCAGTATGTATGTAATGTGTAAAATTAATGTATGACTTACAATACTTGTACATAAGCCTAAATTAATTTTACCGATGGGAAAAAATATATCAGGGATTCAAAACTTTATTAAACCGTTTCCGAAGTTTAGAAATTCGAACATAAACATTTCGAAAGTAACATAGTAGGAACCCAGGAATTGACTTCAGAGTAGCTTAAATCATTACCGCCCGAACAATACCGGGTCGCCTGGTGCGGTTAGTATTTTTGCACGGACTTTTATTGATATGCAATCGCTACATGTACTTCATAACGACACTATACTCGTATTATCTTGCGCACACACATCCTTTACTTCCTACATCCTTAAATTACAATTTTTTGACGTTTAGCTACGCGCACGAGTATCATGAGGTGATTTGTTGAGTGAGAGTTGAATGAGTTTTTGTTTGTTGTGAGAGGTTGTTAACGAATGGAATCGATCCCGCCTGCAAGGGATTTCCGCCAAGATAAGCTTGTAAGCTTGTCTTTGCGGAAATCTGTTTTATTGTATAAACAATATAACGAACCGAGAAACTATGAATATTCATAAAAAAAAGGATCTTTATTTCGTGCACCCAATATGCTATATAATTGTTTTGTTGTGTTTTCTATTTACTTCTTCACTCAGCGTGTCAGCTAATTTACGGTTAGTAAACTTTGACAATGAAACAAATCTTTAGGGCTATTGATGGACTATTTGATATTTATATCTATATTCATTAGCTTTCTGATATCGTTACTAACCCAATTGTGCAAAGATTTAGTACAGGTAGACCTCACACAGAGGTCGTCTGCATTGGTACCTCACTCTCAACTACTACCGCCAAACAGCAGTATCCACTTTGCTGCGTTCCGGTCATAAGAATGCAAGCATTTTGCTATACATTCATAAGTATAGGACGGAATAGCTTTCTAGATCTGTTTAACATAAATATAATTTCTCAACAGATTAACGTATCCTATCCGTAACCGTAATCCGTAATCCGTAACGTATTATACTTAATCTTAGGCAAACGTAATTTTTTTCCTATTCAAAATCCTATTATCACGTCTTAATCTTAATCTGCATTAGGCCTAATGCAGAAAATCGTAATAGATTTATTAATGCAGACATCATCAAGGGCTAATAAGGTGTAAATTGAATGTACGAGGGGGGGGCGGGTATGGGGGCAGGGTGTGTTGGCCCACGGCCCGCGCGGCTGGGTCACCGGGCGCCGCAACCGGGCCACCTGGTGCTGGCTCCGGCAGCGTCTGGCTGCAGCGAATCGATGCAGCTCCGCGCGACCCGGCCAACGTGTTTTCTAACTTGTAGGGCTGACAATGGCTCACGCTTGTCAATTGTTTACAAATACAGCGTACGCAATGTGTTGTTCAAATATAATAATACAATTGTAGTATATGTTTAACAGTTATTCGCGGTTATAGGTAACGTGACGTATTTCTGTTATATATAAATATATATATATATATATATATATATATATATATATATATATTATATCATATGCATTTATTGCGTTTATTTATACAAATATGTATGCCACGTTTATCTATTTTGTATATATATTGCCTGCACCACTATATATATATATTTTTGTCTGTTTTGTGTAATGGTTGACTGGGAGATAATGCCACCTGGCATTAAGTCCGCCATTTGTACATGTTGTAACATTTTGTGCAATAAAGTTAAATAAATAAAAAAAATATTGTGTGTTATTGTTTCGCTTCTTGAAGGTGTTTTTTCTTTGAAAGTATTATATGTAAGTTAACCTATGATTATCTGGTGAGCCACTAGTGAAATTTTTGTTATAAGATTTTAAAAAATATTATTTTTAAAAATAGATGCAAAAAATCCTATAATTGAGAGGGGGATCTATTTACTATTTAATAAAAAATGTGGCCGAATGCTGATAATAAATTATAGTGACAAGAAGTAAAAATAATGTTTTTTTCTCTAGTTACTTTACGTTACTGTTTAAATATAGCGGTAAAGTTGCGCAAAGATGAACGGGCAAAAGCTTAATTTTTAATTGCATGCCTATTCTGGTGAAAATAAGCAACTCCGAAGCTTTTAGCCGTTCGGTAAGTCATTCTATTAAATGGCAACCCTAAAATTCCATCGCTGCCCGCAGTGCCCGCCGCAGAACCACCACTCTCAACTTCACAAGACCCTAGCGACCGTAACTTACTTGCGTTTCATGCGAACGCGTTGCGCTTCGTCCGGTAAACTTCCATGATACATTTTTACGTTGTATACTTTTAAATTTACTGGAATATTACAAACAACTTCGTACTGGAATTGCATGGAACATTTTTCAATGCTGTTGTTTTTTACAACAGCTATAGGGGCTACACATAGCTCAGTATTTTTTTTAAATTTATTTATTTAACTTTATTGCACAAAATGTTACAAAATGTACAAATGGTGGACTTAATGCCAGATGGTATTATCTCCCAGTCAAACATTACACAAAACAGAAAAGAATATATATATATATATATATATATACCACTATAGACAGACAATATATATACAAAATAGATAAACGTGGCATACATATTTGTATAAATAAACGCAATAAATGCATATGATATAAATATATATATTATAGGGTTATAAAGTTAAAGAAGCAGCATCAGTAAATCAAGTACGGAAACAGCGTTTCAGGATAAATTTGTTTGGGGATTGCTTAACATTCAACGGAAGCTCGTTATAGAGTCGTATAGCTGTCTATGTAAAAGAGTTTGTCAAAAAACTAGAGTGATGAGAAGGAGTTAAGAGCGAGAGAGTATTAGAAGAACGGAGATTACGTTCGTGAGAGAAAGATAGGAATTGGAATCTATCCTTTAAGTAAATTGGTGCGTACGGATCAAAAAGTATTAAAAATAGTATGGTGAGAACTCGAATTTTGCGACCTTCACGAATAGGAAGCCAGCCGAGAAGAGAACGGTAATGGGAAATATGACCGTATTTACGCAAACCGAAAATGAAACGAAGACAGTTGTTTAATAGACGATCCAATTTATTAAGGAGTTTTTGAGAGATATTAGTGCAGCACACGTCACCATAGTCAATTATGGGTAAAACCAAGGATTGAATAAGAAGGGTTTTGGTTTTAGCAGGAAGAAAATGTTTTAATCAATAGAGAGCACGAAGCGTTCCATAACCTTATTGGTGATTTCATTAACATGTGTTTCCCAGGTTAAGGAAGAGTCGATAAATAGGCCAAGATTCTTAACGCATGTGCTGTAGGGCACTACCACGTTATTAAAAATAATTACAAGTACATTTTTTAAACTGGATAATTGCCGTTTGCTGCCCAAGATAAGGCCTTGAGTCTTGGACGGGTTCACAGAGACACCAAACTTTTGTGACCAGTTTGTGATGTTGGTCAAATCAGCATTAATCCGAGCTATGGCATTATCCAGGTCATTGTACTCTGCCTGGGTGTATAGTTGCAGGTTATCAGCGTATAGATGATAAGAGCAGCCAATACATTTGGTGACAAGGTTTATGAAAAGGGAAAATAATAACGGAGAGAGAATGCCACCTTTACACCAGCATTAATTGTCACCCACTGGGACAAATCATCACCCAGGCGCACCGCTTCCAGGCGTTCTCGAAGGATGCGAACCATTCCCGAACCGAATCAGAGACCCCGACGTAAGAGAGAATAGAGAGGAGAACTTCGAGATTGATAGAGTTAAAGGCGTTGGAGAAATCAATCAGAATTAAGACCGTTAGGCGGGAGTATTCCATTCCAACTCTTACTTCATCCAGGATATTTAGTAGAGCTGTTGTAGTGCTATGTCCTACGAACTATTTGTACGAAAACCGGATTGAAAGGGACTTAAAGGGCGTTTTGTTAGACATGGGTAGAGAGCTGTTTGAGTACAGCTGCCTCGAAAATTTTAGAAAGATATGGCAAAATAGAGATGGGACGAAATTGATGGGAAGGAGTAGGGTTAGGTGTATTAGGAACCGGGATAACATAGGCTTTGTGCCATATACTGGGAAAGGAGCCATGTTGTAGGGAGAAATTGATAATGTGAGTCAATAGTGGTACAATAAAGTTAAGTAAGAGTAAGACCATGCGGCGACTCACATCATCATAGCCAACAACATTGGATTTGAGAACTGAAATAGTTTTAAAAGTCTCATCTAAGGTTAGAGGAGAACAATTGAATACATTAGCTGATGGAGGTGGCAAGGAAGTGATTAAAGTTATAGTTGACAATTTTACAACGGGTTGTATTGTAAATTGTAAATGTTTATTAAGCTCGTTAGAGGAAATAATAGAGTTAGAATCGGGAGGGTTTAAAGACTTCCCGAGACCCTGAGAATGCAAAAACTTCCATACGTTTGCTGAAGATGATGATTGAACATTGTCGTGAATAAATCTACATTTGGCTGATCTTACCAGTTGCTTACAGCGATTCCGAAGTCTTTTGTATGTATTTAAATTAAAATCAGAACGGACTTTTTTAAACTTACTAAATGCACTGTCACTTTGTGCCATGGCTTTACGAATATCACTAGAAATCCAGGGAGCAGGCAGACGTTTGAGACTAATCGGAAGAATAGGAGCGTGTTTGTCAAAAAGTTGTAAGACAGAAGAGTTAAGAATGTTAACTTTGTCATCAATGGTAGACGCTTCCATTAATGGTGTCCAATCAAGTTCCGCAGCATCCTGTTTTAGTTTTTCAATATCCAGTTTTCCAAAACTTCGCAGATATTTTATTCTAGACTGGACCCTAGGTGGCCTTAACTTGTAGCTCAGAAATAGAAGGTCATGTTTAGGGAAACCAGTAGCTGGCAATTGGCCATGCTTAATTACCAAGTCAGGAGATGAGGTAATCATTAGGTCTATGAGGGAGTCAAAAGCGTTCAAATTGTGGTGAGTTGGATTTGATGGTAGAAGAGAAAAGTCAGTAGATTGAATGATGGATTAGAGTTTTGAAGATCGAGCTAAAGATTTAAGCATATTTGTATTAAAGTCGCCCATGATTATATGGTGTGCGTGCTCACTAGAGATTGACTCAAGGGATTCACACAGACTCAAGAGTGGAGAAGTAGCCTATAGAAGGTGGACAGTATACGACTAGTATGGTCTTGTTATTATGCTATGTTTGTTTGTTTTAATGCATTATAAACATAACCGATACATAATTAAACCGAGAACACAGAGTAATTTTAACTGTTATTAATTTTAACTGTAACAAAATTAGGTTAAATTAAACATTTCGACAAGATTGAAAACATCTAAGTATATATCATAATTACCATTAATTGCACACATGAAACAGTTTGCATCCTACTCCCGTTCAAGTGTAGACAATCGACACTGGCTCCAGGGGGAGGGGAGCAAATATTTATATACGATCGATCAAGATCGTATATAAACAATGCATTTGATTATAAGAAAAATCCACCTTAGCTGTAAAATTGACATCTGTAATTCTTTAAAGTTTCTCGAGTTATGTGACAGTTCCAACTTTGAAGGGGACTTCATTAAGAAGTATTAGTACATATAGCAAAAGCACATTATAACTAGCACAGAGCTCGAGTAACTACGTTCCAAACCGTTTCTGGCTCGTGCTCGTGCAAAAAATGCGTTTCTATTTTTATGTGTTTAGTTGCAAGACACCTTCAGTATATTACTTAAGGTCTAGAGGATCCTTGATTGAAACGTAGTCGAATACGTATGTAGTATTATTGAACTCGTCATATTTTTTGTATAATTTAATTAAACTACGTCTAAATAATATTATCAAACGTTAAAATGGAGCATATTGCTTTGAAGTTTAGATATTGTTTGAGGAAATAGTATTTATTGTATTAGATATTATTACAAAAAGTAAATAATTACTCGCATACTTAAATTAAGTAATTCTACTCCAGTAGTTATAGTTTCTATATGTAAGAACGTCTGTTGTGGTAGTGTAGATATGTAGGTCCAACGGACGTGGGTTGCCTCTCTGATGATCGCACCGTTAATTGTTGATAGAAACTTGCCAATTTTACATGAAAGTGACGTTTGATAATTATTTCATTTAAATTTATATATTCATAATTATTTTTGCTATTAATAATATTATTTTATACCTAAAATTGAGTATATATGATTGCCTGTCTTCTTGATGAGCTCTTAAATGCCGCTCTAGTGGCAAAGTACCTTTGGTCCGATATCTCGTTAAGTCTCCATTATTAAGTTCAATATTTATTTTATTGCTTTTACCAACAATTGGAGCGCGACAAGCAAGAAACGTTTATAAGTTTAAATATGATACAGCGTTATTAAGAAAGCGTATAAAAGTATTTACTTGCACAATGCGGTTATTTTAGTATTGAGAGGTTTGGTACCGTATTATCAGTGTCCTTATTTTCAGTTCCTTTAGGACAGCCTAAAGGAAATAGGAACTCGACCAGACATCTACAATCAGCTAAATGTGGGATATAGACAAATGGTCAGGTAGGTGTGGACAGAATCGCTCATATTGCCTTTTATTTCACGCCTTACTTGCAGCCATGATGAGAAAAACAGGCCAGTCATGATCGATATACTGAATAAAAGATGGTTTGATTACATCCACCCTCCGCCCGTGTAATGTGAAATATATTTCTGTGTTACCAGTATTATTCGATGTTCTATTAAGCAATTGAAAGATCAGATTTTTTAGTTATGAACATGATCCATGACAGAAATCACCAAGGAATATAATTAAATGAAATTCATTTAAAAGTTATAGGCTTATAACCGCAAGTACCTACTTGCGGTTATGTTACAGTTAGTAAAACAATAAATAAGTAAACACAAACGGGTAACGATAACTATCAAAAGCTGATATATTTTGAAAATGTAAGTTAGTCAAGGGAAAGAGAACTTTCTTTTAAACACTGTAGAACTATTATTACAATGTATTTTATTTATTAATAATAAGAATTGTTGTTTTATCCTCATGTAAGTTTAGACGATATATATATATATATATATATATATATATATATATATAAGGATATATTTATATTTGATATGATAATTATATATATTTATCATATATATATATATATTATTATATCAACCATAAGACGTCCATTGTCGCCTCCCCAAGTAATCTCCAATAGAACCGGTTGTATGCGGCCTGTGTCCAGCGTGATCCTGCGGTTTTAGTCAGATCGTCTGTCTATATTGCGGGTGGATGTCTTATGCTGCGCTTGTCGGTACGTGGTCTCCATTCCAGAACCTTACCACTCCATTGGCCATCGGTTCTGCGCAACAAATGCTCTGCCCATTGCCGCTTCCTAATAATGTCAGAAAAGCTCGTTTAGCTACTTTCAGTTGGCCAATATGCCCAATGGTAAGAGACCACGTTTTGCTGCCATAAGTCATCGCTGGTAACATACATTGGTCGAAAACTTGTCTTGACTTGAGACGCCGAGGAGAAAATGTTTCGCAGTTTTTGAACTCTAGCAGCGTAAATATGTGGTCGATAGTAGTGTAGCCTTTTCGGAAACTGGTTTGTTTGGAAGGTTGGAAGTCATCAAACCTGCATCCGACACGTTTCGATTCGTTATGACCCTAGAAAACAGCTTATAAACATGGCTCAGGAGCGAGATGGGGCGGTAATTCTTTATAGTATTGTCACCTTTCTTAAAAAACAGCACCACCACGCTGCTATTCCATGCTTCTGGCTTTATGCCCTCGAGGACGACAGTGTTAAAGAGCTCCTGAAGGATTAAAAGTACCAGTTTTCCACCCGCCTTCAGAAGCTCAGATGCGCCTCCGTCATCACTTGGCGCCTTGTTGGTCTTAAGCTGATTCAGGGCCAATATACTCTTGCTCAGGCTGATGTCCGGGATATCCTGAAAATAGTGTTGGATTAATTCGGCTCTTGGGTCTGCTAGGCTTTGAAACGAAAGCGTTAATCCCTCCATAGAACCTCTCGATCTGTTCAAGTAGCTCGGCCGTCGTCGACGCTAAACTTCCATCTTCACTCTTCAGTTTAGTCATCACACTTTGTCCAATAGACATATTTCTTGCGAACACTTTGGTGCTTAATCGTCTCTTTAATATTTTCAATATTTAAGACACGGATGTCGTGTCGCATAAATTTTGACATATAACTATTGAGCCGCCTATATGAATGACTTCACATCACTCGAAGACTGGAGTTTCATCGAGCGTCGTTCGACCAAGAGGTCGAGAGTGAGGTCAGAGAGTTTCTGAGGTCTATTTGAATGGCGGGGATGAACTTAGAACCCACCGTCCGGGGAGCTTCCACGAATATATCGTTATATACATGTAAAATTTTATTACTAGCCGGTTAAAATAGATAATAAAATAATGATATGAAATTAATCCAGTTAAAAAACCACTGTAGCTCGAGATCAAAAGCTGTTTGTTCGGGATCTGTTTAATAAGCATATAGAGGCACAGACGTGTTAAATGCTCATTCCAGTCTAACGGGCGCGGAAGTTGACCGGGATATGCACAGGACACATAAGCTACCGACTACAGGAACTCGACCGGACGCATTTTCATTTTGCATACATCGGTTGTGCGTTACAAACAATCTGAATCTTACAAAAAAAAGTATTTTAGTTATATTTAGACGAAAAAAATGTTATTGTACTTTTTTATATTACCCCTAAAATGTACTCTGCTAGATTTATGGCCTTTCTGTCTTTTTATAATTTTAAAGTATTTCTGCTCGTACATAATGACCACACTGCTGGACAGGCTAGTAGCAATCGCAGAGTGTAGCTTAGCGGTTGTTGCGGATGTTGTTCACCACCTCTTTTCCAGTTTGTTTCGAATTTATATACCATTGTCTGTTAATTCTAGTACCTCAATTGTCTCTTACGACTCCAAGTATACCTGACCTAGAAGAAGGTACGATCCTATTGTGTCAATGGGCTTAAGGCAGAGTAAAGTCTTACCTCCCACTATTTTTTCATATTGTAGTTTGCCACTTGTATGTATGAAATATAAATAGTTATACATATATATTTTTAAATTCAAATTGGAGAAATTACTAACTTTTCTCTAAGAACATGTTAGTCGTTTGTGAAACTAGCTGGAGCTTGAAATTATTAGATAGCAGGTAATGTAACAGGACCATGTTTTAGATGGAAAAGTAGACCTCTTACAGTAGGAGGTAGACCTCTTGCGACAGTCGTAGGTGCGAGCTGTGACCTGTGTTCCCATGTTAAGGGAAATTATTAAAATATGTCACAAGGTTCACTAAATGTGCAGATTTACAATCAGAGTAGTAAAAAAGTATAAAGTTTGCGCATGACTGTGGCAGTACCAAATCTTGACCTTGATTGACCCTGACCGATGGCGCAGAGTGGTCCTGGTCTGTCCTGGTAGTCATCCTGTCTTGTGCGCCAAAGGTCGTGGGTTCGATTCCCACCAGGAAAAATATTTATATAATTATATTTAGGTTTGTTCCGTTTCTGGGTGTTAAATACTGTGTGTATTTAACACCAGCACAATTAGGGGAACACAAAAAAAAATTGTTTCAATACCTTCTAATATCTTGACACGTTATTATTGATGTATTACTACCCTCTCTAGATATACACTTGATCACAAATTTCTCATTTACAAGCGTGAGAATTGTTTTTATGACACTTCAAGAATTTGCTGACACTTAGAGTTAGCATTGCTTCTGATAAGAACTTTGTTGGTTCCTGTGCATAGCGATTATGGCTCATTCAACTGTTTATTTTTAATTTGTGTACACGTCTCCGATACGAAATGAGTGATTTGCCAGTAACTTCTGCAGCAAGGGCCGTAACCATGATCGAAGAAGGGCATATTTACCGCTCAGTAAGTCGAGCTTTGGGTGTATCGACTTCGGTGGTTCATCGCGTTGTACAACGCCACAGGGAGACAGGATCTTACGTGCGCAGGCGAGGACAAGGCAGAAATCGGGCTACAAGCGCCGTTGATGACCGTTTCATCACCTTACAAACTTTGAGGAATCGTCGACAGACCGCGGTTCAGACCCGAAATCAACTAGCTGAGGTCCGCAACGTTAATGTTAGTGAGCGAACAGTTAGGAGGCGTCTTAATGAAGTTGGCTTAAGATCTTATGGGCAAGCAGAAGCACCTAAATTCAAGGCAGCTCATCGTGTGGCAAGGTTAGCGTTCGCCCGTGCGCACCGAGATTGGGCAAATAAGTGGAGTTGCGTATTATTTACAGATGAGAGCCGTTTCTGTGTTAATTTCGTGGATGGACGGGAGAGGATGTGGAGATATCGTGGAGAACGATATAACCAAACAAACTTTACGGAAACAGTGGCATTTGGTGGAGGATCAGTAATGGTATGGGGTGGCATATGTTTAGGAGCTCGCACAGACTTAGTGCTTATTGAAAACTGATGTCTTACTGCACAGCGATACGTAACAGAGATCTTAGAACCATATGTCATGCTTTTGCCCCATTTATAGGCCCACATTTCGTTTTCATGCACGATAACGCGCGCCCCCATACTGCTCGTATCGTGAGTACCTACCTGAATAAGGTTGGCATTAGTCAAATAAACTGGCCAGCGAGATCACCGGACATGAACCCTATAGAACATGCCTGGGATATTCTGGGAAGAGGAGTTCGACAGCGAAATCCAGCTCCCAGGAATGTTGAAGAACTCAAACAGGCATTAGTGGAAGAGTGGAACAATTTGCCTCAACCAATGATCGATGGCCTTATTCTGAGTATGGAAAATCGTATTCAAGCTCTCCTAAGAGCCCGTGGAGGCAACACACGCTATTAATTTTATGACTTTTGTGTTATTTTTGAAAAAAAATCGATTTGAAATCTCACACTCCTAGTGCTTTATTATACTATTTATCGTAATAAACGTTTATTTTCTTTGTAACCGAATATTTAGTAGCTTATTTTGATTTAATTTAGTTATTTTAAGGCAATGTGATGTGTTCATGAAGACTAAAAAAATATTTTAAAAAAATCATTAAAAAAATCAACCTTTTTTTGTGTTCCCCTAAATGTGCCGGTGTGTGTATATGTATTTTAGTATATTTGTGATTCCTCTGTTGTTTGATGTCCGTAACACAAGTGCTTTCAGCGACTTATCACGGAATTAGGTCAATGTATGAGATGTTGTGGGAAGTAATTTATATTTGCTGATTCTCTAATAGCATCCTCAGGTTTCAAAGAACTTAAAGAAATCGCAGCTTTAATCTATGACTTTTTTAAACTTAGCTTTATCTTAATAAATTACTATCAGTAAATTAAATAAAATAAAGTTACCTGCGAAGCACCTTGCGATTTAATTCGAATGGGAATTGTGCTATCCCAAAATCCATAACATATCAAAAATACGGGACTATTCTAGGCAAATAGAACATTTTCTCCGAGTAAAAAATATTCTGGCATATGTATGAGCCAATACAGATTATTATTAAAGTCTGTCCCATATTACATCTAAATCAGTTTGACGAGCGAGATTAGCTAAAGCGATCATAAAAATACAGATAAAATATATAATTTTTTTTTAAATATCTTGTAAAGCATAGTAGTCTACAAAATGTTTATTTTTTAATATATATCATACAGAATAAACTCGTTAAAATTTTATATTCATTTTTGTATTGATTATCTTAAACTGTGTATCAAATCGAAATATTCTTTATTTAAATAGGCCCTTTTGAATCGTCAAAAATAGTAAATAGAACAATTTGAATTCAGAAATATGAAGTATTAAATTTTATTACTTTTAGAATACTGATGACCCTAATGAACCGACGGGATCATAAGAGTCATCTAATATAGTCATCATAATAGAGTCATCTTAAATAAGGCATACCTTATACTTGTTTGCCGCCACCAGACAGGTCTTAAAACTAAGTTTAATGCATGTTCATTACATAAGCCACCAGAAAGGAACTTAGAAGAAAAACTGGTGGTGATATGGGGGTGATATGGATATCAATATTAAAAAGTTAGTGTTAATGGAACCCCTACCGATGTTGGCGCTAACAAACCGTTGTCTTAAAGCTACGTTAGAGCAATTAAATCCCTGGCAGTTTTATCATTAATACAATCTTTTAAACTAGCAGTTTTATCAATAATATGCTTTAGAAATTACTAAGCTTACTCTTAGCAAATAAACTTTTAAATTATTTATCGGTAAGGCTTCCCTGTATTTTATTGTAAAATCTTATACAGTTACCCTTGAATGAATTATTTATTTTATGGAGTCGTGTGGTGGGCACTGCTCGCTTATATTTATTTCTCGTATTTATATTATGTATATCACAGTTTTCCTTAAACATGTCTGTTTTTATAGACATACATAATTTTTTCATATACAAACTGACTGTGTTCAGTATTTTTCTTTCAGTGTTTTTTTTGAGTAATTTTATAATTCGCACGAAAAGCCCTCTTTTGCTGCACATATTTGCTATTTAACATTGAGGAAATAGCTAAAATAAACTAGGCTAGCTGTGTCTACGTCAGTCAATTGACAAATTTTGTATATTGCAAAAGCTGCTAAATTAGAACCTAAGAACACTGTAGTGTTGACCATATTGAATCAGGTAAAACTTTTGAAGTTTATCTTAGAAGCTTGATTCTATTAATTTGTTACCAATTTTAAGTTTGTAGTCACTATCTCATTATAATAAAATAATGTACATATTTATAGTCTTAAATTGCATTAATTGACCTTAATGATCTAATTCTAATTCACTTATTACAATTTTATGAAGGGGTTCTGCCTGAAAAAATATAATTTAAACAGGTGGCACTGGTAGCTGTAATTCTCGTAGGCTCCATAAACATGTAACTGTGATTAAAAGATGTATTTAAGCTAATTAACGTAACACTTGTAGAACAGTTTTCTAAAATATTAATATAAAATATCCCTACACGCAATTAATTGTTTTCTACTATGATAAAGTTTGAGCAATACATTTTTCATTTGTATTTCAAAAATATCAAAATTACTCAAGGGTGGTGTAGATGCATACAACAATGAACTGCTCTAACTCCACTGCAGATATTTCTATTGTCCGTTCTACAGAGAGGCTCACAATATCTTTACGTTCTCAAATTTTTATCTGTTTATTTAATATAATTAATATATAGAATTAGCTCTGCGGAATGAACCACCAACCTCGTGATTATTTAAACTAAACATATGTTTATTTGATTAATTTGCACATAATGTTCTGATGAACCGAGTTGATATTTTTTACACTATTACTTTTTTTGTGACTGTAACTTTCCAGAGTTTATCTCTGTTGTCTGATTATATTGTTAATATAGGTAATTACTTAGTCTTACTCTGGTGGCGCTAGAAATTACATCGCAGTAGTACAGCGTTAGCGTTTTTTATCACATTGTGTACATATAATGAAAAAATGACATAATCAAATTCCGATGGCGCAGATGGTAGTGATCCTGTCTTGTGCACCAGGGGTCGTGGGTTCGATTCCCACCCAGAGCAAATATTTATATGATGATATTTGTGTTTGCTCTGTGTATGGGTGTAAAATATATGTATTTAAGTAGTATATTTGTGATTCCTCTGTTGTCTGGCGTCCGTAACACAAGTGCTTTAAGCGACTTACCACGGAGTCAGGTCAATGTATGAGATGTTGTGGGAAGTTATTATTATTATTATTATTATAATTAAATGAATTATATGATAAAATATCTGCTGGTTAATGACCCAAACCAGACTAGGAGTACATGCATATTCGCTGAGCCCACCGCCGACAGAAAGAACAGACTGTATTCGCATTGATACATGCATACAAAGCGGATCTGCTTCGACACATAACAATAGGAAAAGCTACAATAGATATATTTTTCTTTATTTTCTCACTACTACTATCTTCGTTTGATAATATGACCGTTTTGTTCGAGCATTTCATTGTTCGTCATCGACGGCTCTTCCTTTCATGTACTTTTATGTCTTTGGAATTGAAATATTCGTATGTGTTATGCTAGGAGATGAATTTTATAGGTTGTAAAGTGAATGCAGCTGGTGGGATATGAAAAAAGAATTGACCCAGTAAAGATAACTTAATAGGATTTCTATATCGGCAAATTGTTTGATTTCCATCCTGTGCTGATTTAGTTCGTTCGAGTACGATAGGTGCTATAAAAAGCAATTGTCTTTTTAAATAAAATATGAACAATGTACATACTAACATTCGCTCTTATTACCGTATAAAACGGGCCGCTAAGTTGTCAGAGCCCACATTTTTTATTTATTAACTGCAAACGGGGTACTCCTAAGGGGATCCAAAACAAAAGTTAGAAGGCGGAGGCGGCACGTTCTGCCAGGGTTCTCGTGTCATGGTCACATCGCTATAAGTTATAACGTGCAGTGTCAGTAACAGAGCCCGATAATTCCTTACAAAACATATCCTGTATTGCTTTTAATTAGGAACAACGAGTAAACTTACTTTTCCACATAAAGGAAAATTTAGACGCAACTTATTTCCTAGAACAGTTTATATATGAAACAACTTGTCCAAATACGAACTGTTTAAAATACGTCCTCCTATTTGCTATAATTTAATTAATAATAAGGATGTTTTATTTAAAGATTCTTCCTAGTTTGTTGACAAGAAAAGAAAAAAGCGTTTATCGAATTATATTATTTATGAATGTAGAAAAGGTCAAGGGAAACGTCAAACCAAAAATATATTTTTTTAATATTTTATATTAATTTTTTCATAGTTAAAAATCTGAAATTATCTATCAGCCTTCCCTCAAATGAAGAAGTAAACGATAATTATACTGTGTCAGTTCTTTAAAACATTTGATGTGTTTCGTTCACAAAAGTGGGGTGTTAAAATACATAGCATATAATCTATCAAAATATTATTTGTCATCATTTCATGAGACTAGTATCAAAACAGAAAAGACGGCGATTATACTCGCACTACGGAATGTCGCTGCTACAGCGACAGCAAAAATATGAGCAGTGTAATTTCACTCAGGGCTGTCACCAACAAGTGAAATCCCGGCGGCAGCAGGCCTTCACGCCAGTTCTCTCTGTAAATGGGTCAGAGGCTATTCAGGCTGCGCCCCCTTCCCCCCGCTTGTCTGCACCCCAGACTTCGTGTGTGCCCCTTGCATAATTGAGCACGCGGCAAATTATTGTCACGGCTGACGTCTGCAACTCTAGGAGCGTAATGGCATTCGCGTCCCGCGCGGGCTGCATAGTTATTAGTTCAGACCCTCACCTCACGTGAAACCACCCCTTAGGTGTCATTAAAATTCCTTAAGTGGAGCCTTATTAGCTTGTTTGTGGCATTATTATGTAATTAGGGTTGGCAGTTCACAGTAAATAGCTAAATTTAATTGACTACGCAATGAAAACTTGCTTATCTTTTCAGTTTCGAATAATGATTATTTAAATTCACTTTGCATTTATTGAATAACACCATGTAAAAATATCTATCAACTATCGTCGATTAATAGCAAATAAACCATCAAACTGCTTGATATTACAGCGTCTAATTTTTAAATATCAGATATATACAGAGCAAAGTTACGTACCTAATACATAAACAAAATATGTATTTCCAAAACTGCTTCGGGGACATAAGGTTAGACGCTTGTAAGGCATAAAATGATTCTTCACATAAATTACCTCTAACAAAAGCTCGACTGTGTATCGAGATTTATGTAGCCTTGTAGATAAATTTGTATAAGACATCAGTTAGTAGAATGTGCGAGTCATTTAAATCCATTGTTATTTGAGCGTCTTGCTCGTAGGAGATTATATTTAATCAGGAAACATGGTGCGGGATGAAAGCACAGGAACAAGTAACGAGTAGCTGTTTATTTATTATATACATATGTACCTAAATTACTTATTCACCTCGACTTATTTGCATGTTCAATAAAGAGTTAAATCCACGAATCTACTGAACTGTACCATTTTGTGCTTAACCATTACGTGACATGGTATTGATGTTTATTACTTGAAATATGTTGATAATTATGGACAGATATATTCATTTAAGAAATGGATTTAATATAATGCTGTCTCCACTGAACTAGCATAGAACAACTAAGTATCCACTTGTTGACTCCGAGTAACGATTTAAATGTGATAAACTCAACGACTAGTGATCGGCTAGTCTCTGAATGAGCCTCTGATAATAGTCTGATAATAATGAAAGAGTCTCTGATAATAGTCGTCTGAATAAAGTATAATAACAGTACGAAAACGATGACATCACTCGGAATTTGTCTGCTTTACTTACTACTACTACTGGGCCCGGGCAGCCTGCGATCGCTGTAACAGCATACATCGTTATGACAGTGCTGCAACTGTGATACGAGATAACGGACTGTTTTATAAAGGATGTGCACCGTACACATCCTGGGCCGAAGGCATTACAGGTCTAGCATGTTAACTAGCTCGCCTGAATGTCTACTAGTACACTTGACTGCTTGCTTAGAAGTTTGCTTGCCTACCTGAAATTCACATGTCGTCATGTTAACTATCTTCGATTTTTTACTCCGAGTTAAAAATATTGTTAAAATGGACTCTTTAATTATAAACATGTTTGCTTTTTTTAACTTGTAGGGGTAATTTAAATTGTGTTAAACTACAACTTAAAAAACATAATCGCTCGTTACATGTAAAAATATTTTCTTTTATAGAAGAGATTATAATCTGAAAATGTTTCTTGGTTCCAGGCGGCGGTACCGGAGGGCATGACGTTTCCTGGCCCCCTGCCGGACGTGGCAGAGCGGTGCGGTCGGTGGGCACCGGACTCGCTGTCGGCGTCGGCTTCTGGCAGCTCTGACGAGAAGCCTACGCCGCGCCGGCCGCGCTGGCGCATCGCGCTCGCGGCGCTTGTCGTGCTGGCCGCGCTCGCCGCCGCGCTCGCGCTGCCCCTCGCGCTCGGCGGCGGCGGCCGAGCCACTCCCGAACAGCGACTCACCACCATACGCCGCATGCTCCGCGATTCGCCGCTGGTCGACGGCCACAATGATCTAGCCTGGAATGTCAGAAAGTTTTTACACAATAAAATCAGTGACTTTAATTTGAGCGCCGGTCTCGAGGGACTCGAACCGTGGGCGAGGTCGCGCTGGTCGCACACGGATATCCCTCGGTTGAGACTCGGACAAGTTGGTGCTCAGTTTTGGTCGGCGTACGTACCGTGCGGCGCTCGCGACAGGGATGCTGTGCAGCTCGCACTCGAACAGATGGATGTCATAAAGCGTATAGTGGAAATGAACGCCGCGCATCTGGCGCTCGTGACGGACGCTGCAGAGCTGCTCGACGCTCACCGCGACGGGCGGATCGCCTCTCTTATCGGCGTCGAAGGTGGACACGCGCTCGGAGATTCGTTAGCTGTTCTTCGAGCCTTCTACCAGTTGGGCGCTCGTTATCTAACGGTCACACACACGTGCGATACACGGTGGGCTAGAGCGGCAGGTACCGCTGGTGGTTTGACAGAGTTCGGTAAAGCGGTAGTTCGTGAAATGAATCGACTCGGTATGATTGTAGATTTATCACATGCGGGAGAAGAAACAGCGCGAGACGCATTAGAAACTTCACAAGCACCGGTAGTTTTCTCACACTCGGGCGCCGCAGCGCTTTGTAATTCCACCAGAAACGTGCCCGACGAACTACTGCGAATGGTCGCGGCGAACGGGGGAGTGGTGATGATAAATTTCTATGCCAAATTAGTGACGTGCGGCGAGCGTGCGACAGTGGAGGACGTGGTGGCGCACATAAACCACGTACGGCGCGTGGCGGGTGTGGAACACGTGGGCTTGGGCGCGGGCTATGATGGAATCGACGCGCCGCCCGAAGGATTGGAGGACGTTTCGCGGTACCCACACCTGCTGGCGGAGCTGCTGCGTGATCCCGACTGGAGTGAGGAGGACGTGCGCAAGCTCGCCGGCATGAACGTGGTGCGCGTACTGCAGCACGTAGAGCGCGTGCGCGATCAGTGGCGACGCGCCGCCGTGCTACCGGGTGAGGAGACGGCGGGCGCGCGCCGCGGCGACTGCGTCTACGGGTCCGCGTGACGCAGGCTGCCCGCCGCGCGCTATCGCGGCCCCACTCGTACTGCTCAATATTGACACTTGTTGATCGTAGTTTATACATGTATATTAGTGTCCAAATGTGATTTAGAGATTAATAATCTTACCTGGAATCCTTAATGCACAAATTGTTTAGCTAAGGAGCCGCGCGTGCTGGGTGCTTCGTTTCGGCGTCGGCCCGCGGTGGACCCGCTGAACATTCTCCATCCATGCACACGACTTCGTTGACGAAAGCCCAATACGAACCGCGATTTATAAAATGAGCCAATGATAATATAAAAGAATAATGTGTTTATAGAAAAATAAATATTCTTTATTTATAATATTTGCGTCCTTCATTTGTTTAGAATTAAAAATGAATCTGTATGCGCCCTTTTATTGCCCGGATTAATTATTTAGTTAGACCATACCGCAGCTGGGTACAGAGATGCATGTAGGTCTTCCCACCCGGTATTCTGGTAGAAAGAACTGGGCGGTGTACCTCCCTAACATCATCGAGGTTCACCCTCCTCCGAAAGCGATAGCTCTTTCGGAATCGCTATCTCTTCCCAGCTGAATCGGTTATTCAGGCCCAGGAGGGTGAGAAAAGGTCTCTGTGTGGTGGGGATCTGAGTGACAACTGCCCAAGTTCAACCCGTATGCCAATTCAGAGATGTAGCAGGGCATTCATTGCACCTTTTCCCCCACCTAGGCCGTTACGGTGCGTTCTTACTCTGTTCATGTTAAAGGTGTTTTGACGATCCCTGACCCTCGAGCGAATACTGACTGCGTTAGTGCAGCTAGTTTTACTGAGTCCTCCTTTTTTGCAAACTACGATTTAATTGTCTTCAAAAACGGTCATGTTATGCTATAATGTTTAATAGACAAGCTTCATTATAAATCAATTTATAATGAAGATGTCAGTTTCCTAGATCTTACTGAGGACCAGTGTTAGAAGCTGAAGAGTCTTTAAAATGTTTATATCAGATTCAGATACGGTTTACGCAAATATGATCATGTATCGGAATTTCGTAACCAGTTCAAATGGCTTCCTATCCAACTTCGCAAGAATGCTCATATTCTTTCTTTACTATATGAAGTATTTTTTTTCTTCCTTCCCTAATTCTCTTAAAAACTTTTTAGTGTTCTTAGGTGACAGCCACGAAAGACCTCTGCGATCATCGGAGAATTTAGTACTTAGGATACCGGTTCATTCAACATAATTTTACAGAATAGTTTTCACAGTTCAAGCCGTTCAGTTGTGGAATGCGCTTCCTTTATCGAGCAAACGCGCACAATCACTCCCGATTTTTCAGAGAATGGTAAAGAAATACCAACACCTGTCATTGAAGTTGTTACTTGTATATATACAAGTATTGTTCGTTATAGATTCTCTTCTTCTCTTATTTATGTGTATGTCTGTATGTATTGTATGAGTGTGTGTGTGTGTGTGAGTGTTGGTGGATGTATTCCTTTTTATATTTATACATTAATTTAATTTATTATACACCTCAAACTGCCTTATTATTCCTGTATTTCTTTTCTATCCAAAGGTTGCCTGGAAGAGATCGCTCTATACCTACAATAAGGCCGCCCATTGTACTGTACTGTTTCATGTTTTTCTATGTTATTTGAATAGTTTTTGTTGTTTATGGTGTGTACAATAAAAAAATATTATTATTAATAAGTAGAAAAGTTTTAAAGATATTTTATAATTTGTTTATAAGTTTTAAATTCTTAACCACCTTTATTTAAGAGATAGAAAAATTTTGTTTTATTAGTTAATCAGGTATACTAAACTGTAACGGTTGCATCCATTGGTACAAATATTACCTAAAAATTCCATATAAACAAAATATGAAATCATTCTTTTTATTAGCATACTGAAATGAAGCTCAATACAAATACATAAGATGGTGAAGGGAAACAGCAAGAAATGCCAACTAACTGTTTTTATTATTAAAGTAAAAAGAAAGAATAATTGCCCAAATCACAATACATACAGGTGTAGAAAAGAAATAATTACATAAGTGCATTTACTTAACTAAAAATAATACACATAATATAAACACAAGAAATACGGTAAGTATAATCTCTGTAATAAAATATTGAATATTCATTTAATGAACTATTAAAATATATAATATATTGCTATTAACCCACATGGGTTTTACATTTACTCGCGACCTTTAGGATATATTAAAATGCATATCAGTTGATAATCTAAACTTACACCTATAACGCATAATTTTGTAATCAGCTGAGCTGTCATATGCAGAAAGCTAACATTTAGAATTAGGCCTAAGCATGCTTTTCTTCTCCATAATATAAAAATCCAGAAGCTTATCAAGAACTTAACAAGTTTTTGTTTACTATATTTGTTATTAGATTAACCGGAGGGATTTTAATTTTTATGTTGCAGAAAATTTTATGTAATGAATAAAAATGTTGTGTTATTATCAATCTTTTAAAAGCGATAGGGCGCGGGGTATTCAAATCAGTTGTGCGTGAGTTGCAGCGTGGAGCGCGTGGTTTTATTCTATATCGGAATTTTTATGTAATATTCAGATATTTCAATATCATTTAAATAACAAAATATATTAAGGGAATAATTAGTTGCTCGCCGGAAATCCACCGCTGGACATAGGCCCATAATTGCCGCGCTAGACAAGCGTGTTGACAATCGCAGAACACAGCTCTCGCGACGGGGATGATGCTGCCTATCTCAACCTAATCATTTGTAGCTGCACTTTTTCGGACGAATATACCGCCATCTGTCGGTATGGTTACCTTAGTCGCCTCATGCGACACCTGGTACAGGGGGAAGAGGAGCTATTCTACTCTGCTGGTCCGTCTTACAGATTCCTGCCAAGTCATTTTATAAATCGCTCTAATAATGTCTTTTAATGGATGCAGAACCAAGTCTACTCGAGAGATTTACTATATGAAGCTCTGTTATATTGTAGTTAAATATATATGAAAATAAATTTTATGATTTTTTTTTTTTTTTCGGACGAACCTAGTGCTGGACTACTCAGACGTCAATTTCAGCGCCGCCGAAAAAGAGGGCGGGGCCTCTCATAGATGAGAGGTCCGATGCCCGTAAAACAATCTTGCGTGCCCCGCGGGCGCGACCGCGCTGTCGCGCGGTCGCGGCCACGATGGCTCGAGGGATATCAGCGGGACCGACGGCGTGTCCGAAGGCGCCTCTAGAGGCTCGACCTAGGCTCGGCCGCCGTCGTTGGGGGTTGAATTTACTATGGATGAATTAAAGCAAAAGAGGACGGACAGATTGAGCCCGACAGCCCTAGGGTTGTCGGTTATCGCTCGTAGGGGCAGGGACTTCACGCGTTCGCCGGCGAACGCGGTGTACTGCTCTGTTGTACGAGTGCATGTGGAGTGTTAGTGATCGTGTTGTGGTGCCAGTGAGAGGGCGAGAAAGGACTGCGATTTTCGCGGTTGTGCTATCGGGCGGGAATTTTATGATACATTGATCCGTCACCGTATTATTAATATGTGATATATACTATTCAGATACATATGAAGGACTTTCATTGTGTTCTTATAATAACAGTCAATGGTAGTAAATTGTAAAGAAAAATAGTTTTGTTAAAACACAGAAAGTAACACAGCATTTTTCATTTAAATTATTATTAATACTCAAGAATAAATTTTTATGTTAAACAATATATAGAAAAATCATTTTAAAATATAGCTTACGCATGGAATCGCGTCCAACTGCGAAATAATATTTTACATTGTTATATGCATGTCTACCATGTTATTAACCGATTTTGGTGGAGGACTTATAAAAGGAGGTTCTTAATTTGACTGTTTAAGACTAGCACTATTAATGATTGTTATTACATTATGTATGTTGATTGTGCTTAATGAGTTAAATACCAAGTGTCAGTAGGATAGACTATATTATGTGAAAGGTATGTTCCCCTTGTCCTAAATAGCTAAAGTCTTTTCATACAAATTATTATTATCTAATCTAAAAGAATATTTGAACAAAGATAAGAATTCATTGATTTGTTGATGGATTGAATAGATATATATATTACGTAAAAGATGACTGTAAATAATCATAACATATTGTTATTGTATTTTTTTTTAATTCAAAACTATAATTCAATTTCAACGCTTTGGCTGGACCACATTCTAGCGTAATTTAAGAATGTATATAAACAAACTGCAATAAATTAATATGAACATATAAAAATACCCGTTTTCAAATGCCAGCTACAATGGCAAACATCTTGCTCTGTTGTCATTTTGACATTCGAGTCAAATCATCTGTGAAGTGATGAAGGTACTTACTATTGTATATTGCACTAGTTGATACGGAAAATTTAAAAAATATATATTTTAGTGATATGACTTCACATATACTAGATTTATAGTAAGAAGTGATATATCATATAAACCTGAAATTTATTAATCGTTAATCAATCAGTCTGAAAGGTAAGGTAATTTTCAATATTTACGATTAAATGTTTTGAAAAGCCAATTTTCCCAGTAAATATAGTATCTTGCACGATAGTTTTATTTAAATCCTCTCGTATTGCATGCAGCGTCATTTAAAATTGAAGATGGATTCCAAACAAGGTTGGTTGCACCAACAAACTTACGTAGATATTTATAATCGCAAATATACCTTAAACAAACATCATACTTGAACTCATCTAAAAGCTTTGTACTAAATAACCTAATGTATCTATTGTCTCCATTATTTCTGAAATTTTTCTATTGAAAAACTAAACTCATCATTTAAATCTCGCAATATTTGTTTTACAATTCTTGCGCGTTGTGGTGACAATACGTCATAATTTTAAATAGATTACCTATATATAAATCTGTTATCAAGAGCCACAAAGTTAAATATCACAAACAACTTTAATTTTAATATACCTATTGAAATAACATTTTTATTTAAATGCAATTTGATTGTGATATCTGTAGTCTGATACTATACAAACAGAATATTCAAATACAAATGGTGTGCTAAAACTCTACATACAGATAAGCTATGTGATTTAGTACAACTAATTTAGTTTTGTGTTTGAAATATTTTTTTTCAGATACATTTAATGAGTCTGTGTCTTCAATATTAGAAAGAAAAGTTAGAGGTTGGCTTAGCGGTGTTATAGACGATATGAGACGCAGCAGCCCTGTGCAACAGTGGCTAGATTCTCTTCCCCCTGAGCCAGCAGATGGAACAGAGAAGTCAGAAGAAGAACCTAAAACTACAGAGCTTAAATCTGATGACAGTAAACCAGAAGAAACTGGCACATTCAATACAGTTGTTGAATTGAATGGTGAAGAAAAAACTGTTGTTGAGGAAACTGAGGAGAAATCACATGATGACAAAACTCTGGAAGTCCCTAGTTCTAAAGAGGCATGGAAAAGAAAATCTCTTGAAAGTGGAGTACTGACCAATACTCCAAGAAGCAACATAAAAAGGTTACAGAGGGATCACTCAGTGCAATCTGAAGGATGCTCACCAAGATTTAAGAATCCTCTTTTCAGGGATCTTTCCCTTCAGGTTAGGATGAATATTATAAATAAAATAGAAAGTTTAACTATAACATTTTTAGAATTGTTTATTGAAAGAGTTATTTATGTGTTCAATGATTTCGTAAATAACCTAACAATTACATAATACTTCACAGTCAGATGCAAGTGGTTCAAGTGGCAGTTCTGTTCTTAATGTACTTGGAGCGAGGAAAGTGGATGCAGAATCTGTGTTATTAGCATTAGGATTTGGTCCAAGCGAAAAGCAACAAAAATTACAAAGAATACCTGATAGATTTCTAGTGCCATCTAAGGTATAAATAATATGTTTTATATTTTGGCATACATTCTATTAGTTTCATAGGTTGATGGAGGTTTAAACTATTTTCTCTTAATTGCAGCTGAAAGGGATAAGTACAGATGAATTTATAAAAAATGAACAGCATTCAATGAGAATGCATGACTGTGGAGTATTTGGCTATAGAGGATTGACAGGTAAATGACAGTTCATATTCAGTATAATCAATGTGTATTGTACTTATAGTAATTTATTATTATATGTATAACATAATGAAGGTGTAATTTTATGTTGGGCTATTTACATTAACTATTTAAAATATGCTCAGTTTTTATTTTATTTACTAGTATAATATAGCTATATGTCATAAATATTAAATTCATATTGATGGTTATAAATTTAATTGGTATGAGGGACATATAGGCAAAAAAAAAGTCTTTTCTGATTGATAATTTCTTGTAGAAAAGTACTTAGTTTCAATAATAATTGTTAAAAACAGATTAAACATAATTTAAAATTGAATGAATGAATAGGACTGTAGATATATAACCCTCATAAGTATTTAAACAAAATTATCAATTAGTATTGCTTTTTTCAGCTTTTATATGGTTGAATGTATATTAATATTATTATGTGTCATGAACATACTGCCTGGTTAAACACTAATATTAACTTTTACTAGCTTTACTAACAAAAGTAACTCACTAACAGAACATTGTACTCCTGTGTGCCGGTTTATGAAACCTGTAACCTCTGGTTATCATAGATCATATCAAGTCCCTGAAATTGCAGTGCAGTAAGTATCAGTCAAGTGTTGTGTTTATCATTTTATTAGTAATATAGATGGTACATGATATAGAAATAGTCAAATTATGTTTTATTATCTATATGTTAATTTTCATCCAAATTGCTCGTTAGTTAAGCAGAAAAGGTGATACAAACACATGCATATGCATTGACAGACATTTAAAGTATATTTATAAAATGGGCAGTTCATTATAAATTCACATGAGTAAACAGCCAAGTGGTAAACTCATTATGCATGTTTTCAGGGAATCCTCATGTTCCACCGTCGACAATTGTAGCTAAAATCATGGAATGCATATTACACGATGATGTGTGTCGAGAGGAAGCACTTATGAAGGTCCGTCACTCCATAGCGGACATGCGGTGCCCGCCCGCAACGTACGGCCTCCTCGCATCCCGCTTCCGACACCACTGAATTACAAATTACACAGTAAGGACAAATAACACGAATTGCGGAATGAAACTCGAATAATCTCTATAAATTTTCATGCCTTTTGATTTTGACAGCATTCTTAATCTACTCAAAAGGTTTTGTATATGTTTTTCCGATTCCCCGATAAAGGAAAGAACAAAATAATCAATTTCTGTATCTAACGACATGAATACGTGTTAGTTTTTAACACAGCAAATTAATTTAACCGGTTATAACCAAATCCGGGTATACAGTTTCATTGTGTAATTATTTTAAATATCATCTAAATACAACAAAATGGACTTATAACAATCGATAGTTAACGGATGAAAGCCATAATTCCTGCATTACATATTTTATAAACAGGCGTTTAAGCGTATTCACGTAAAACCGGCATACATACACCATTTTCGTGGAGCATCTCGTACGTCGGTAAAAATTTAATTAATAATAATCTATTTCTTTTAAATGTTGTATGCAGACATGGCGGTATTAATGTCGCTCAATAGATAGCTCTATGTTGTACTTATAGATTCATACACGCATTAAAATATTATTTTTTATTGATTCTCAGTGTTTCCACAGTCACGAATCAGTATTCGTGACATTAAGACGACTGAAAACACTGAGATAGGAATCCACTTGTTTTTATATCATAGTTATATTTGGTCGAATTCCCTGGATGTAAATATTTAGGAGGCCCTATTGCCAGTATTTCCTATTGATTTAATTTGCCATATATCATTGGATACGACAATATGGTTACATGGAGATACCTAAATAAGACTAAGTAAGCGCGCTTTGTAAGTTGGCTGGTTTGAAGTGAGGCACTCCGAGTCCTGTATATAGAGCTAGAGGGCCTTAAAGTAAATTCAGTAGGTAGTTAATTTTCTTAGTGAATCAATGTGTTAACATTTTGGAAGATGTAGCAGCCAACCTAAATCGTGTAATCTGTTCAACAACAATCTCCAGACCAATTAAAGACTTATGTTAAATTCAATAGCATATCTGAACTATTATCAATAAATTACATATAAGTAGATGCATGTGATTGTATAAATAGTTTTTATTTATTTTCATTGCTTCTAGATAAAAATGGTTTGTACGTACATAGAAAAAAAACTATTACTACAGATTTTATTGTGATTAGTAGGCAAAACCAACTGTTTCTTAAAAAATTCTAGTAAATAAAAATAACGTATGTTATTATTTTTTGTATTCAAGTTAGTGCAATATTACAAATAAATGGAAACTAGCCAGAAATAAAATACATTTGTGATATTTATAAAGAAATGCAGAGCAAATGAGCTAAAAATCCATAAATATATAGATAAAAATATTGTAACTTAATAGAAATATAAATAATAGTTTTGATAAGTAAGTAGTCTAAAAAGACAACAGTATGGTAACCTGTAGGTAAGCTCGTATAGGCTCTGTTACAAAATACCATTAAAGTACACAAAATATAATTTGTTCTGTTTGTTACAATTATACGAGCAGGTAAAGCCAGATGGCACTGAGAAGACTAATACAATTTTATTTCAATTAAATTTTCGGTGGAATTTCAATTTGCTGCTCTTACCATTTATGTATAAGGTTGGCAATAAACATTAAATTAGTAGAATATAAATATTCTCATCCAGATCCAGCAAGTAGAGAACTTGAAATTGTGTAAAATAAGTATTTTGTTAGTAATTAGTATGTAATGTGACGGTTTAAAATCGTTTAGGTAATCAATAGTCAACTAGAAACTTAGCCGTGTGATTGTTTTCCTCTTTCTAGATTATAATTTTGGGAGTTTATGATAAACTTCTAATATGATATATTATGATATATAATTAAATCCGACTGATGTTTAACATGTTACTTAATGTACTTATCATGTATCTGGGTCAAAGACTTGCATATATTACTAGGTAGATACAATTTGCCATCGTGTGGTATTACAGTTCAATAAAACCAGTTTAATAAACTGTGGTTCCGCACTAAAAAAACTTAATATTTTATTACTTATCCCATTAGATGAATTTAGTACAAAAATCTACTTACAAATGTTATATTAGTTATTGAACTTATCTATTAGGTTAATAAATTTTTATGTGATTTATAGATACGATATTAACTTTATCGTGAAACATCAAATTTAAGTAAATAGTATTTGTTCTCTGAATATCTTATAGTCAGTTATATTTTTTACATTTTAGATTCAAGTCAAACTAAAACACTATAAAAAATGTTTAGATAAATCTATAAAAAAATATTTAATAATGAACTGTTTGTATTTTATCTCTGATTTCTTTATATAATTGTTTTATAAAATCACGAGTGCATGTGATGTTTTTAAAAGATACTTCTTTGTAGTTATTTTTTGAGATAAAATGTTTAATCTTAAATACGTATTATAAGATTTTTCTCTGATTCGTTTAAGTCGACTAACTTTATGTACTAATTAAGAAATGAAATGTATAGACCTCATTTGTTAACCAATGTCCTCTACATTAGTTAACAAATGCCAAGTTCTCTATCATATTTGTTCTTCGAGGAGTTATTTAGTTTATTTTTCTTGCTTATCACTACACGTTAAACTGAACACAGCAACGTACACATACAGATGCCTTGACAATTATATAGGCAATGCACCCTACTAATGTGTGATTTTTTAACCAAATATAATGTTATCTATTTTGAATTCTATAGCAGGCTGCTTAATGAAATATTCTATGATTCTACCAGAAATAGATAATGTATTTAAAGCGATTTTCTTTAAAAAATATTTTATTGCACCAGTTTTATAGGCCTTCAACCGAATCTTAATTTGCTTGAATATTTAATACGCAGCAACGACAAAAAGGCTGAAATGATACAACTATTTTAATTCATTTGAAAGTAAAAACCTACTTCTAACTAGCCTTGCAAGTTTTATAAAAAACAAACTAAGTAGATATATTATTAGATGTTCAAGGAATTAATGATACCTTATATTTCCTGTTCTTTGTATGTTTCCATGTGTGCTTTATCTTAATAATTAATAGTTTTATTGTTTTCTCCAGTATTTAATATTAAATAAGCCAATAACATCACTAAGTTCAAGATTCCTATATCTATTGCACTGCTGGTGCACTATAAATGGTAGCAAAAGAACAAATTACGTTTGACATGCGTGTGCCTTATTTATTCAGGTACCTACGTGCCCACATATATTTTATATTAACCATATCAAACAAGAAACAGGAGTTCTCAAAATGTTTTATCTTATACAAATATACATGCAAATAATTTCTACGAAACTTTCAACAGTTTTGTAACTGTTCATATAAGCACCTACGTGTTATAAATCGAACCTCATCTGGCATCCCAAACATTCTTGGAACATACGTTGATTTGGAATTGTTTAAAAGTTCAAAAGTAGAATTAGATCTTAATAGAAAAATGTATGAAATTATTGTCTTTGTTACATGCTAAAATATATTATATTTTAACTAATTTATAATTATTGTGATGGGTTTACTATGGACGTAGATATTTCTAAATGAATGACACATTACTTGCTCATTTTAATTCATACCTATTTTAAATATTTTATTGTGAAAGGGATTAGACGCTTTCAAGGGAACAAAGTATGTGACAAAATATAAAACGCATTTTATCCATGAAATTGTTTATTATTTATTACATTTCTACGATATCCAATTCATATCTTAGAGTATATGCGGTTTTTAATAATATGTTAACTTATTATACCAGCTGCTAAATAATTCTCTTCGGATACAATATTTCCTGAATTCATCGAAAGCAAACATAAGAGCTGTAAACGGTAGTGCGAGGAACCACCTGTGAATGATAAGAACTAGTTTTTATTTTAACGTGTGCTCCGGACCCACTTTGTCCGGGTACGTAATGAAATAATAGTATTCCATTGAGCCCATTACGAAATCCCATTGTAAGTCACTAATCTATGGACTTAAAATTGGATTTAAACCCTTGGTACACAGCAGAGAAATAATTATCCTATTTGGTTCAGCCATTCTAGCATAATTATTTTTATGCTAGGATAGCTGAACCAATAATATAAAGCCAACATCATTTGTATGTACTACTTTGTATTATTGGTATAATTAAAGTAGTACCTACATACAAATGATCTGTGAAGATTGATCTGTTGCTATATGTACTTTTGATATCCGTAGTTAACTACACATTACATATATTTTCGGATTATTATTTATTAAGACTAGTTAACGAGTACGAGATTCTGCAAGGATTGACCAGATTTACCATCTCCAGCTTAAAGGGTAAGTGCGGAAAAAGTCGTTGACTCCAGGTAGGTAACAAATAAGACAGGTTAATAGCAATTCGAAGACCAAACCCATATTGAGAATCTTATTCTTCATACCTGAAAAATAGTAGACCATTTGTTTGTTTTGTCGTACCTTCTGCATACTTGTATACTTCACTAAGCATAAGGTACATACTTGTACATTATACTTTGTGAAGGCAATATTTAGTGAATCTAGAGTTAAAAACCCCAAACGTGACTGGACTTGCCACATATCGTCGTCCCGCGGTAATCCTTTGTAGATTAGGCTACTACTACTACTACAGCAACGGCTGATTGCGTGAAAATTTGTGCTTGTAATACTAGCAGGCAGGAAGTGGTAGCCGAGCAAGTATCTCATTTATCATCATCTGGTGGCACGTGCAAAAGTGGGACTTTTATAATCTCAAATAGTGTCATATCTCTGATTATAATTAGTTTTAACTTAGAATATAACATAGTTAATATAAGAACATATTGACAATCCACCTTTAAGGGTATTAGGGAGCATTTGTTTTTTTTATAATAATAAAATTTCAGTACCGCCTTACCCACGTGAAATAAAGAGTTGTAACGAGTCTTGCATATGATGCCGTTCATCATTTGCGTCATCACCACGGCTACGAAATAGCCAGCCTGCCCCGCGCGCTCGAGAACCTTACGTTCCGCATACGTCCATTCTTGGCCTAGTGAATCCTTTAAGTTACTTATGGCTTCGTTGTCCCATTTCCTTCTTATACCTAAAATGTTACAAAAGAAGATGGTAAGAAAGATGATAACCTGTCAAATTTATAAATCGATGTATAAACAGTTTAGAATATAGAAAATGATATGGGATTAATTGTTACTTAGTATGGCAAGGTTTTATTTTGTTTATACAATTTCAACCAATGCTTTTGTGAAAATATTGATTCAAGTCGTCCACTTCAATCACCTATACCTACGACTCGACTACGACGATCTAACGATAGTTAATTCTACTTAATGCACGCTAAGCTCAAAGTTAGTATTAAACAGTTCAGGAACTATAATAATACTGGCCGTAGCTAGAGCCTCCAATTGTACGTACATACAAAATAATTGAACGTACCAAATAGCTGGCTAGGAAAGAAGCCGTGTTCAGCCATCACAACAAAGTAAGCAAACATGCCCGCGGTGAACTCCATAAGGCCAATGTGACCGTACACCAATCGCAACATACGTGGTGAAACCAAAGGGTCTGAGGCTCGTGGCAGGCGAGCCATCACGTCCGACTCTGCGTTCTCATGAGACAGTGCCACAGCTGGCCACATGTCCGTGCCTAGGTCTATGCAAAGGATTGTCATTACACCTGTAACAGAGGAGTTACGAACTATTTCCTTAACACAACAAGAAGATGTAAAATCCCTTGTCCGAGGTTCTATAACAAACTTTAATGTTAAATTAATATGATATTACTAATAGCTGACATGCCATAAAAAGAATTCATCTCACTTATCTGGTTTCAACAAGGCACTATTCAAACCAATCTCTATATAGGTATCCTACAAATCTTATGTATCCTCTATTCATAAATAGCCTCATGCCTTAAGCCTTACGGCTCAACATATTATTATGTTAATTATTATCATGAAAATTACATTTTAGTTATTATTATTATTATAATCCGCAAGCCACGAGGCTTAGGGAATGAGGCTATATATAAATAGAGTACCTATATATACGATTATCATGATAATAATAAACATAAAATTTTAGTTATATTATTATTATAATCCGCAAGCCATGAGGCTCAATATGAATAGAGGATATTTATAAGACTTGATCATCAGCCGAAGGACGTTGACTGCTAAACGTAACTAGGTTTCGCCAAGTGTTATGCTAAAGAGTAATTCGTAATAGTCACGTGAATAGGAGAGAAGAAGTTACTATTATATATAGAAAACGTGGTTATAAGTTCAGGAAAAGTAAGTAATTTTTTTTCAAAATTTAAACCTGCTGTTACTTCCATCTCTAAACGAATAGTAGTAGTTTTTTCACAATCAATTACGCGAGGTTAATTAGGTAATGCTAATTGAGAAAAGCAGAACAAGCCGGTTTCCGTAAACAGTACTATAGACCACATATTTACGCTGCGGTAAGTTATACAAAAGACTGAAGAGTATAACAAGCCATTATGATTAGCGTTTGTGGACTATGAGAAAGCCCTTGATTTGGTTAAGATGTGGGCTATGCTTGAATCTCTTCAGCGGTGCTATATTGACTATCGGTACATCGAAGTGTTGAAGTTTGTATAACAACGCCACTATGTCGGTCCGAGTACAGGAGCAGCGTTCGAAGGCTATTTATCTCAAAAGGGTTGTTGGACAGGGAGACGTCATATCTCCGAAACTGTTTAATGCCACTTTGGAAAACGCCTTCGAGCTCATAGAATGGCAAGGATTTGGCATCAATATTAACGGCGAATACATCACTCACCTTAGATTTGCCGACGATATTGTGATCATGGCAGAATCGATGGATGATTTAGGTATGATGCTCAAAGACCTCAATGGAGTTTCTTAACAAGTGGGTCTCAAAATTAACATAGAGAAGACAATGTGTAATGTCCATGTTGTAAACCAAGCCAGTTTTAGTTGAGAGCTCGCTTCTTGAAATTGCTGACTCGTGCGATAAATCCAGTTAGGTAAGTCCAATTTCAAGAAAGAGGTCAATCGCGGATACCACCTCGGATGGGCAGAGTTCGGATACCTGCGTAACATCTTTTCGTCCGACATACCTCAGTGTCTCAAGTCAAAAGTTTTCGACCAATGTGTGTTACCAGCGATAACCTACGGCTGGGAAACGTGGTCTCTAACCATTGGCCTTATTCGCCAACTGCAAATAGCTCCACGAGCTATGGAAAAGGCAATACTCAAAGTTTCTTTGCGCGATCGAATCAGGAATGAGGAGATTCGTAACAAAACCAAAGTTACCGTTACGTTTTCTGGCGGATTAGTATTATGAAGTGGCAGTGAGCAGGGCATTTGGCACGCAGAGCCGATAGCCGATGGAGTTTTAAAGTTCTGAAATGGACACCATGTACCGGTAAACGCAGCGTAGGGCGGCTTCCAGCCTCAAGATGGACAGACAATCTGACTAAAACTCCAGGATCGGGCTAGATACGGGCCGCATACAACCAGACCTACTGAAGATTACTTGGGGATTACTTATGGCTGATATGATGAATTGAAAAAATGAATAAGCTTAGGTAAATTACTTACCTAACGGCAGCGGCATAGAGAATAGTATAAACATAAAAACTGGTAGGATTTCCGGTACGTTGGAAATTAATATGTAGCATACAGATTTCTTTAGATTATCAAATATTTTTCGGCCCTCTTCGATACCTGTTACGATGGTCGCAAAGTTATCATCCATTAGAACAATGTCCGCTGTTTGCTTAGAAACCTGCAATGTATTGAGAAAAATCTCCACTATATAATAAAAAAGTAGCAGTTGTAACGTACTGTTACTTTTTTTGATAGTTAATCCTACATGTTCGACATTGAGTTCAAAATCAGTTAGTAATGTGTAACAGGTTTGTATTGGTTGATATGTAGCCATGTACACAAATTAACAGTTTTACCTACACAAAACTATGAACAGTCAGAAGCCTATCCGTAGATGCTGCTCTGCTGACTGCTCATCAGCAGTCTTTCGCTTTCTACGTCATCATCTACATCATCATCAGCGTGCTTAAAACGAGTAGGAACAAATTCCACAAGAGACAGTGTGCCACTTAATGGAAAGTATGCCTGCGAAGCTTGATGCATGAGCACAAAGAAGGGGACGGCACACATGATACAAAATAAATTTAAAAACTATTCAATTTAAAGTCTTCCCTTTCATTCAATACCTTTTAGGTAAAAGTACCTATATATTTGTGAAAAATCACTTAATTCACAGAAAAGTAAAATTACATTTGATCTTGGACCAGGTGTCGTAAGAGGCGATCGAGGTACCGGAACTAACAGATTATGTTATATCCACCCGAAAGAGCGTCACTCAAATTTAACGACAAGAATGGACAGCTACATTCCCGTCCAACATTGTAGTGCATATTAACATTAATATTTGCTGTCAAATAATAAATTGATCAAAAGCTCTACCAATCCCAGTCACTCAGGAGTAGACTTACTCGTCCCTTAAGTTGCAATAGAACACAAGAGTTTCTAACCACCTAGCTCAAACCTTTCCTATAAAGCGCAGAGAATGGGGAGACGGCAAGAACTTTTAACTTACTTGAGAACCAGTTATACCCATAGAAATGCCTATATCAGCTCGTCGCAGTGCAGGCGCATCGTTGACTCCGTCACCAGTAACTGCTACTATGTCGCCGGCACGCTGACATGCCTCCACTATCTGGAGCTTCTGAGTTGGTGAAGTGCGAGCGAAAACTATTAAGACATAAATTACAATACCGTAAGTCAAACCTAATGAGATATCGCTTAGGATGATAACAAATATCTAGTTGACAGGTAGACGACCACGGTATCGATGCAATAATTCAAAATATCAATCAAAACTTATCGGTTTCTTGTATGTTAAAAATGCCAATAATACTACCAAAAAGGATTAAATTAAATCTATCTATTCTCAAAAAGTTTCACGGTTATACTGTGTAAATCTCGTATGATACGGGCATTTTGAATATTTTAATATTATAATCTTACTACCTGTCCTGGCAAACGTTGTTCTGACATGTAAATGATTAAGTTACTAAAACAACTATTAAAAAATAGGGGTTGGTGATAGTAGAGGGAAAATTTAGGGTTGAATGTTTATTGCCACATTCCAAAAAAAAGTTTTGTCGAAAAAAAAATATGATTAGGGTTGGATAACCCATATCACTTGGGGTATGAAAAATTTATCGCAGCCAGTTCTTAGACCTACAGCATATGCATATAAAACTTATAAGAATCGGTAAAGCCGTTTCGAAGGACAATGGTTTTATATATTAGATAGTACCAAAATAAAAAAACTTGTTAGGCAACATTATACTTTGACAATCATGAGTAGCTAAATTTGCTATTTCGCGGGGCCCCCTCTCCAAGCTTCTGTGCTGTCGATACAGGGCGGTATCGCTACGCTTCTGTGTTTATAATATTAAGATAAAATATTATATACTAATAATAACCAATCTCATGATGCCTATCGAGTGTCCAACTCAACAAATCCGAGTTCATATCGCTCAGTTCGGAGCCGGTAATTACGTGGCAGGTGGGTGAGGTAGCGATGCCAACTTCGATCGCGATAGCGCGCGCCGTGGATGGGTGGTCGCCAGTCACCATCAACACACGCACGCCTGCTGCTCGCACTCGTTCAATTGATGTACGCACCTAGACATAAAATGTTACACCTTATAAATGTATTAGTGCGTTTTAGATGCAGTTGACTCTGGGTTGAGCTTGAGAGTTCCAATCATGATATATTTTGTATACGTTTTTAATATCGTTCAACATTCAAATTTAATTTTCAACTGCTTCCTGTAGTTTTTTGGTCTTACAATTTTACCCTTAACTGGTAACCCTTCTATTCCTTCGGTAAGGCCAGGTAATTGATGCATAATTTTTAATTAATTGTATAATTACACCCGGTTACGCAAATAAAACAATTTCTGCGTACTAAATTGACGGGCCTGATGGCGCATTCTGTAGTGTTCCTATCTTATGAGTCAAGGGCCGTGTGAAAATCTCCAAAAGAAGTCAATATTGGCGGTTGTTCGGTTAGCATAATAATTATATTCATAACGACAGGAATGTACCTCTTCCCTGGGAGGATCCATAAGACCTATTATACCCAAAAATCGGAGATTATCCACAGGAAAATTTACTTCTTCTGTATCAAAATCATAACTGAGTGGATATTTCGTAGGGTCCAATAATAAATCAGCAAATCCTAATATTCTTTCACCTGTGAAATTTCGCATTTTTAAAGATATGTTCAAGTCTAAAGCATGGCAAAGGACTATTTATTTTCTAAGTATACCGGTGTTTGCCAAGGCCTCGCAGGCTTTATCAACGGTTTCATTGCCTTCTTTGGTCATGTAAACGGTTTTGTTGTCCAGCGCTATTGTAGCACATCGACTAATGATACATTCTGGTGCCCCCTTCATCGTTAAAACGTATCGGGAGCTTGTAGCATCGAGGTGTATACTAATCTATCGAAAATATATTAATAATAATTGGTTTTTCTTAATATTTTTTGTCTCATTCGACATGATTGCATATAATTATGATTAAACTCAATAGTCACTACTAGCGCAGGGTGTCAGTTAAAGCTATCGGTCAACCAGTTCCACTTAACTGCTATTACCTTTACTAAGAAACGAGACTTTTTTATAAATTATATTGATCACGGGTTTTTTTCCTAAATATATATATTTTGAACCTTAAAATTCTTGGCTATGAAATTTGAAAAAAATAAAAACTTCTGGACTATTAAATATACAACTAAGACATCGGAATGTAGAAATCACCTACCTATTAGATGACTTGTGTGACCGAGATCTAATTTACCTGATATTTATTAGTAGAATTAAAAGGAATCTCGGCTACTTTTGGAAATCTATTCCTAATAGATGTGAGATCGTCGTATTCAATCAAGAACTTTAAAATAGCAGTCTCAGAGGCATCACCATTAATTACTCCGCCAGATTGAATTGTAGTGGTGCTACATAACGCTCCACATATTTTTAGGGCTTCAAATGCTGTAAGAGTATATATTTGAATTACGAATGCATTTTAAAAAGCTTATCTACTAAGTAGTTGATGAAAAATATACAGAATGTATAGTAAATTCCAATATGTACTCAAAAGATATTTTACCATTGCTGCTCTGAGCCATATCTGAAAATAATATATGTTTACGTTATTATGTTTTTAACATTGCAAATGTTAAATGCTTGAAAAACTAGTAAAATCTATTACTTGGAAATTCCGGGTCCACAACGGAATAAGTCTTGTTGGCCATCCAAACATGTTTGACGCACATTTTATTTTCGGTTAGGGTCCCGGTCTTGTCTGAACAAATTGTAGTACAAGCGCCTAAGGCTTCAATAGCTTCCAGGTTTTTAACTAGACATTTCTTCTTTATCATATTCTGTGCTGTTAGGCTCAGCGATGCAGTAATCGTCGGCTGTAGACCTAGATGACATTGGCTTGGATGGCTCAGGTGACATTATAATTCTAAATTGTGAAATGACGACAATACATCGTTTTATCATTAATTCGAAAACAAACATCCCATACTCATTCGACATGTCGTTTAGAATAATTGTAATCTATGTATTTTTCATCCCAAAAAATTTGATAATATCAAGAATAGCAGTGCTTCGCGGTACTGCGTAGTTCCCATTTACGCGAGAATACCGCCATAAAATGTACTTATGTTACTTGCTGATAAGATTCAGTTTATTTGCTACCATAGTACAAAAATACAAATGTACCTGTATTTTTTATACTTTTATAATGTTTTTGCGGAATTATGTTACTTCTTACTACAACTAACAACAACTATATAGGTTTTAGTGAAAGTCCTATTAAAATCGGTTCCTCCGTTTCGAAGATTAACCGAAACAAACAGACAGACTGATGTTGGAGAATTAGGAGTTTTATGTCTAGAAAATTTGCGGTTTATTTCTTTATATTTTCTTGAGGAAGCAATAGTTGCTAAAAGAAAATATATTTTATTGATTTATTGCCGTTTTGTTTGCGGAATAAATTTAACAGTTAGATATATTAATTCAAAGTACATGTTGACATTTCTTTTTTTGTAAGTAGGTAAAATTTTGCTTTATTATCAAAACTAGCTGCGCCACGCAGATTCACCACTTCACTTTAATACTAATTTTGCACCCCGCCTTTTATCCCCTTAAGGAATGATTCTCAAAAAAAATCTCAATGAAATACTCGTAAAGTACTCTGATTTCATGAATATTAATGAATAACGTTTATTCTAAATTCCATTCGAATAAATTCAAATACAGCAAAGTTTCACACTAACTTTGGACCCCTGTTTTATATGTTCAAGGAGTCAATTTAGAAAAATACTTTCTTAGTGCTTCTCTACGTTATAAAAGAAACCCGTGTGCAAAGTTGCCAGTTTCTAACCCTTATATTAGGACCCTGGGTTGATATGTCAGTCAATAGATTGTCCAACTGTCAAGCAATATAATAATGACCGTGCAATGTGATAAATAATGAAGTTTCGTAACTAATCACATAGCCCGTTAGTTAGATATTATTAAAAATGCTCGCACATTATTAATATTGCCCGCAATCATCGCCTGGTACATAGCATATACATTCATCATCATCATCAAAGCAGCTGTAAAACGTCCACTGCTAGACATAAGCCAGGTAGTTGCCACTAATTGCCACGCTGGGCAAATGTGGTGTTAATCGCAGAGCGTAGCTTCGTGACGGGAATTCTGCTGCCCATCCCCGCCCTCGGTACACTGATACGGTGGATATCTGGGATCTGTCGGTTCCAGTATCTAAGTCGTCTCTTACGAGACTTGATACAGAGGAAGGTACTATTCAACTTTGCCGGTACCACACGGTTAGTACATACATATACATTCAAGGAAGACTTTACCTTCAGGTATATTAGCAACTATAATTCCAATTACGAAAATGGTAGTCTGCATGAACGGGTAGCCTAGCGCTAGCGAAGCGCCAGCAATGATTATACCAAGACTGACTGCCCACAGGGATATGTAGCGCATAAACCGGGCGATTTCCCGAGAAAGGGGTGAGGGCGCGGGTTGTAGTCGCGCCGCTAGCCCCGCCACCCGCCCCAAAGCTGTCAGATCACCGCAGCACATAACCACGCCTTCAATAAAAATAAAGACATGATTTATTTTATGATCTCAATAAAAACACGTCAAGCAAATTAAAAAACAACGAAATGAGAAAAAATATTTATTAGTAAAACCGTTTAGTAAGAAAGTAAATAAATAAGAAGCTCTCAAATCAATGAAAGCTTAACGACTATGTACGACGGATTTCAAGGAAGATATACGTGTATCATTTATAAAACGAGTTTAAATAGTTAAGAGTTACAACTTAATTGTAAGTCTTAATTTGTATTGAAACTCGTTTTAATTAGTATAACTCGAGTCCTTGTAAACTATGATTTTCGAGATATTTTTAATACATAAGTATTGCGCGTATTGTCAAATTTTCTCAATTCATAAATGACTCAAAATATTAAAGTATTTACTTCAAAATTGCTTACACATATTATATATATTGATCGCTTACCAACTGCCCATCCCTCCACGCACAATGTTGAAAAGAAGGCAACGTTTGGTGATTCGAGAATGTTTACGGTACCTTCGACATTACCTCTTGCCACAGCCATACTTTCTCCAGTTAATGAAGAATTATCTACCTGTAAATATAGAAGTAGCAATGTCAATTTAGTACCAGTTATTTCTTCCGAATAATTATCCGTGGGATACCGATGGAGTATAATTATACCTCCCTTCGTACCAGGTGTTGTAAGAGGTGACTGAAGTACCGCAACCGACGGATAACGGTATGACCATAGTTACTGATGTGACTCAAATGCGATAGGGCGAGGATGGAATATGCGATAGCCACCACGACTGCTTAGGGCGGCTATTATTGGGCAATACTTCAAAATTTCTTCAATTGAAAATATTTATTGTACACGCATAAGCATGCCTATTTTATTGGTAACTAAATCTTTTTTATTTTTTTATTTTAATTTATAACTATAATATTCGTTAAATGATAATATAAATATATCTTGAGTTGAGGCTTGAGGAGGAAGGCTTAAGCCCAGCAGTGGCCGTCTTACGGCGGCGGATATGATGATGAATTATTATTATCTGCATGTTTGGGCGTAGGTATGTTAGTGAAATAAATACTATCCAATCGTCTGTTATTTGGGACTTATTACTAACCTAAAATACAATATCAATAAACCGTAACTAATTTCAGTTCTTCAAATGTGAGAAAATGCGAAACATGATTCAATTAGAATGTTTGAAAATAACCACCTATTAAATATTATAATTTTTAAATATGTTTACTGCACTGTATTTTTTGAAGTATACCTCATCTATTATAGGTACTACCCGCGTAATTTGAAGAACAAACTAATAAACATGTATGCTTCGCTCTTATTGGTTGGTCTCTAACGTTAGAATAGGCTGTATGATGATACAATCTATTCTGTAAAAGGAATATAAAGAGGCAAGATTTGTATTTTTGTACGTCTGTAACAAATAAAGTTTCCAAAATTATTTCGCAAATAGAAAGTATTTGGGATGAAATATGCGGAAGAGACGGCGGGGGGCTGCTATGTAACAAATAAAATATTTTTTGTGAAGTTCAATCCCTGAGGGTGGTGCAAGGTCGTGGCAGTTTTTAATAAACTAAATTTAATAGGGTTTTCAAATTACTAGTAAATTATAAAAAAACTCATTATTTGAAGAATTAAAAAAAAAGATATATATTATTGTTCTGAACTCACTTCTTACTAAAATTATTTAGGCTTTATATTTAGAAAATATTCCATTGCGTGGCAAAATAGTGGTTACGAGCGGTAGTAAACAGAACGACAGGCCCGATGGCGCAAATGATAATGTACCTATATTTTGTGTGCCAAAGGTTGTATGTTCGCACCCCACCTAGAGAAAATATTTATATGAAGAATACTTATACTTGTTCTGTGTCTGGGTGTTATGTGTTATTTATATGTATTCAAGTATATTAGTAATTCCTCGGCTGTCTGATAAACGTATAATATGCCGTGTGGATTTATTTGTTTGGATTTTGACGAACGAGACGAAGGTGGAGCGGCTGAGGTGGAACAAAAAGCGGAAACTGCAGAAGGTATAAGTATTTAAATTAGACTGTAGTAAAGGGCAGACAAGTCGAGTTTTTCTCATTTTAGGACCAAAAAGAAAAGTTTTTTGTAATTAAGAATTTTACTAACTATGGATTCGAATATTATCACCATCATGATCATCATATCATCCATAAGACGTCAATTGCTGGACATAGGCGTCCCCAAGTAATCCCCAATAGGTACGGTTGTATGCGGACTGTGTCCAACGGTTTTAGACAGATTGCCAGTCTATCTTGCGGGTAGACGCCCTAAGCTACGCTTGCCGGTACGTGGACTCCATTCCAAAACCTTTCCAACGGTCTTCGGTTCGGCGTAATAAATGCCCTGCTCACTGCCACTTCAACGAACTAATCCGACGGGCAATCTCGGTAACATTGGTTCGGTTACTAATCTCCGCATTCCTGATTCGATCGCGCAAAGAAACTCCGACGTATGTAATGTCCGGGATATATTATACTATTTATTAATTATGCTTGATAAAATAAAGGAAAACTGTATTATGAAATTAGGAGTTTACTTAATGTATACTATAATTTTATGCTTTTTTAACTGTTGCGATTCTTAAATTATGCGAAGCAAAAATTATGTAATCTTATTACAATGGCGTAAGACGACTATGACTAGGGAATTATGCAAAGTGTTAGGATCCTTCTATGCCAATCAACATAAAACAATAACTGAATGACCTACGTCGGTAAACACGACACAAATATTTTTTTGCTACTATGAATAAAATAGTATCTATATAATACTTAGGTACAATTATTACTTTGAAGCCTTTGCTTTCTATAATGCGAATGTCTGCAGGCACTACATCCCCAGCTTTGACGTATACGATGTCACCTTTCACTACGTCACGGACCAACGTGCAAGAGTCCAGCCTCCCATCTCGTAAACAGGTCGTGTATTCTGGTAACATTCTATTAAATGATTTCATTATCTAGAATGATATAAAGTATTAAGAAAAAAAATTATTCAGTCAAATTTATGATCTTGTATTTGATGATAAATTAGCTTAGGTACTTTGAAAATTCTATGAAAATACCTTAGAACTTTTGAAATTCTGGTAAAAACTAAATAGTCCACATATAATATCCACAGCGATTAGCACACAGCCAAGATAGAGATTGTCTTTACTGGCATTTAATTTCGTTGAAGATTCTATCAGGTATGCTACAAGACAAAGCATAGCGCCAAACCAAATGAGTATTGAAAATCCTAGAAATAATAATATAGTTATTAATTTCAAAAGCATTTATAAGAAACTTACATAGGCTAGGGTGATTAATGCTGCATAAAGTCGATCCGCCATTTATTTTACAAAAAGGATTTAACTAAAAGAGAGAGGCCCGCCAGTCAATTGGCTTTTATTTCCATCCATCGCGGTACAGCAAAGAGTAAACTTCTTTAACTTTCCACCTAACTAAATTGCAACACGGAAACTTGTGTTGCAATTTAGTTTACCCTTATCCGATGATATAGAGATAGATAGATGAAATGAATTAATTATCATTAATAAAAAAACATCCTACGCCATGGAATAGTGATTTGATCTAATAATTTGTTATTTAGTACAAAACAGGATCTAGTACATTTTAGCACAAGTCACTGGACAGATCGAAACTTGCACACCCAACAATAAATATAATTGCAGGCATTCAACACCAAAAGAAACTATATAAAAACCTTGATTTGTCAAGCAAAAAACAGTTGATTTAGTTACTAAAATTCAAATAATATAGATAAAAAATATTGCACTGGGTATTCATTGATTTCGATACTGTTAGTCACAAATTGCTCTTAAAAAAACTGTAAGTCATTGGTTTAACTGACAAGGCCTTAAAATACTTATATCTTACCTTACGAACAGATTTCAGATCGTTAAAATAGAGAATAACTCCCAAAGCACCCCACCAGAAATTACTTGTGGTATCCCTCGAGGCTCAATAATTGGGCCATTGCTCTTCTTAATTTATATCAATAATACGCACAAACTAGGATTATATGGTATCATCACTTTAGACGCTGACGACAAATGTCGTTTTTACTTCGGTACGACAATCCATGACCTAGTCTCTCAAGCCCAGCATGACCTTGATACCCTTCATGATTGGTTACAATACAACCTATTAACTACAAACGTCTCTAAGACGAGCGATATCATTTTTAAAGCAAAAAATAAAACAATACTCTCTTTCCCACCCCTCACAATAAATACTACACTTTTTAAAGAGAAAACCGATGAAAAATATGTTGGCCTACTCATTGATACCAACTTAACATCTAATAGCCACATTAAAAAAATACAACTACATTAATATCACTGCAACAAAATTCGGTTCCTTCGCATAAATGCTCGATACATTCTACCTAAGTTACGTTTTACTACGAGTTTTTATAATGTTCTAAAAAAACCACACTTGTTAAAACTTATCGTAATCTGGAGAAGTGCCGCTTAAACCAAATTAGACAATTTACAAATACTACAAAATAAAATAGTAAAAAGGATATTTAAATATAAAAAACGAACATCATTTAAAAATATATCACGAAATTGACTTAAGGACTATTAAACAATTATACATTTTTAACATTGCATTAGCATCCGTAAGGCGATAAGTAACATAGTCTACACTGATTTACATTTTACGAAGCGAAAACAAGTTGGGCATCATCGTAGCATTTCATTAACCTATTCAAATCTGTCAATATGAAATTGGGCAAAATAACTAACGCTTAGAGTTTTGTCAAAGAGTCAGTTTTCCGTCAGAAAATTTGAAATAGAAAGGTTTTCACTATCTATTTACCGGTACATAAAGACTTAAACAGCACGCAAATCCAACCGTTTTGAGTTGCTGGAGTGAGAGTGTTATGGCCGTAGTAGCACAACAGTTCTTGAGCTTTATTGCTTGATAAACCATTTACCGGATCAGTTTCAAGGTTTTCAAACAAATTTTCTGAAAAAATGCAAAAGCGGATTTCTGGTTTCGTTTTATCGGGCTAGTGTTGTAAGAATTCCACTTGTAACTATTCAAGGACGACAAATATGTCTCCATAAATTCTTGAGATTGTGGTTTAGATCATCATAATAGAATAATACTTATTATTACTTACTAAGCGGTATGAGATGAGAGTCCGTTTGTATTTCTCTCTTAAGTACACTCAACCGTGTGCTACTAAGATCCCTAGACCTTAACCCTTTAGGATTATTAGGCCGGAAAAGATCTGATAAGGAAGATGTACTCGATGTTTTTGATCTCATTGCAGTTTTATACTTCCTTTTATACTTTAATTATTTCCACTTAGACATATGTAGTATATAAATTAGCAATCGAGATGGTTATGCTTCTAGCACACTAAAACTTCGCGGTCATATTTAACCTTTTTACAATAAAAAGCTCCTTATACCTTTTAGAGACCTCTGAGATTTGATATCTTTACTGATTTGATATGCTTACTTATTCACTGCCGACCTCGACAAAGAGCAGGGTACTTCGTTGGTCCACCAATATACCTATACCTATATATATATATATGCAACATGAGCGACGCTACTACATTGAAATCTGCCATTCTAATCAAGCTATACAAACAATAACCAAGAACAGTCACTGGCAAGTGTAGTGTACTCCCTTATAACCAGTAATATGATGTGTTTGGAAGATGTCATTGGACGGCCCATTTATATGAGGCTACACGTTATAAACTATCCTACTTTGAACAATGAAGTACCAATGAAAAATGATGCATAAAGGGTGAAAATAAATTATTTTCGGGTTTTCGCAGCGCATCGATATATAATACCTGATTGTTCTCCTTTAATAATATAAAAAAAGAGTAAGCAGCAGCATATGTCTATACATATTTTAATAGGCTCTCTACTCACTATAATATTTGTTATAATAATTTAATTTGTCCCAAAATGATTTGGAATGTACATAAGTGATGTTTAACATAATAATATTCTTTATAAAATTAAAAAAAGACGCCAAGAGCATTTACAGCACATGAAACTATGTAGGTATGTACATAAAATACAAATATATGTATGTAGCTACATCTACCGAAAGAAAACAAAACCTATATTAATTTAAAAATTTTGTTATTTAATATTATAGTTACCTACTTATGTGATAAGTTTCTATGTACCAGTGTTTTTACCTAACATTCTTAAACTATTCCTACCAATATGTGAAATATCTATATGCATCTAAAAGCTCTTGCTACGCGAATATTGTAGCAGTAGCATCGTTCTTGCGAAGTTGTGGTCTGTTATTGCCACCACGCCTGCCCAGGGCGGCATTTACGGACAATAACCCCAACATAGGGAATTCCCTATGTTGGGGTGGCCTATGGCCAATAGTTCATCAATTCACTGTTGGTCATAAGTTGGTTGGCTGATATTATGATGAATTATAATTATTGATTCTTACAATATTAAATATTAGAATCAACTAATCCTGATAATAGTAAGCCAGTCTATTTTTTTTTAACTTAATGATGCGGGTACTGTATGTTAGGATTCATGGTTCAATATAGCAAAAACACATTTTTGTAAAAATATATATTTATCCATTTCCTTAGTACTAAATTACTAATATATTAGGTATTGTAATTTTACATAATATTACATATTCTTTAATAAAGAATTATATTTTTTTTTCTAAATTTGCACCATTACCATTAATTTCCACCAAATATTTTTGATATTATAACATATAATATCACCAATACAATTAATTTGCATAGACAAGCTATTTTATAATTTACTTCTTTGTTGCATTTTCTGGACAACTTCTAGTTCAGTGTCATTGAGTTGTAATAAGTGTTCTTTATACTGATCTCTAATTAACTTCTTGCAGGCCATGACCGAGTTGTTGTTTAGTTTTGTCATTTCAACAATTTTATTCCAGACTTTATTCTGTAGTTCCTCAGGTTTGTAGATGTCATTAACAAATCCACGTTCCAATGCTTCACTTGCTGGCATTTTATAGTTGAATAAAAGCATTTCAAGAGCCTAAAAATGTGTCAAATTATCATAAATAATTTAATGAAATATTATGTCTAGGTAGCTTAGCTAGTTTTTTCAAGACATTAAATATATATATATATATACCTTCCTCTCACCCAATATCCTTGAGAAGGTAAATGTTGAACATCCTTCTGCTACTATACCTAATTTGGTAAATGGGGTATAGAAATATGACTGAAACAAATATTTTGTGTTTATAATTATATTATTCCTAAATTAATAATTATTAAAGGTTGCCTGGAAGAAATTGCTATTGGCGATAAGGCCTTAGGTACTTTATAATAACTGTTTTTTTTGTCATTTATTATTATTATTATGCCAATGGAAATACAAAGACTTGGTATTTTACTCACATTTTCCGATGCAAATACTAAATCACATAGGGCAAGTGTTGTAGCTGCTATACCAATTGCTGGGCCGTTAACTATTGCAACTAGTATCTTTGGGAATTCTATAAATGCTCTAATGAAATCCTTTAGAGCTGGAAAGAGGTCATAATTTCCATTATAATTTTTGTGTGCTGTAAGATCATTACCACTGCTATAAAAGTTGCCTGTGCCTGTCAGTACGACCGCATTGACATCTTCATTTTTGGAAGCCGCATTAAGAATGTCTGTAACTTTACGATACATGTTTAAATCCATTGCATTCTTTTTTTTTGGCTGATTATATCGCACTAACAGAATGTTTCCGTCACATTCTTCGGTAATTATGGTTTCAATAGCCTCCATGATAAATAGAAATACTATACAGTATACATTATATTTAAGTGATAGCTTGGTTGGACTCAAAAATGTTTATCGACTTTTTTTATCGAATCATAACTGTGCGATATCGTTATGATTAAATCAATACACGTAATATTTTTTAAAATAAGAGCACAAACAACATGTATAATGTAGGTATTAACAATTTAATTTACGTTACAAGTATCGAAACGATATCATGATAACATTATCATTAGATTGTTTTGACATTGTCACTGCTTGACTGGCAATTTAACAGAGCCACAGATTATCTTACACTTATTTGTCAGAATACACATTCAATTATAAACACAATGAACGGTATCAGTTTAATGTCAATTACAAACTTTGTTACAATTGTCTGTTGACTCAAGCTACCCAAATTACTGTACCAACTCCAGTTAACTCTAGAATCATTAGATTGCAATGAACCAGAATTAAGCTGGATAATAAACGAAGCTAATAACATTTTTACATACATGTTCCTTCTGTAATCTATCGCAGTGATTGGATATTTATATATTGTGTGTGTTTTATGTACATGTGTGTTTATATATTATTATAGTGTGTTGGTGTATACAAGTTATTTAAAAAATAAATGTAAGTCAAAAGCACCATCACTCACTTTTTAAATAACTTTTATTTCGGCTTTCGATTAAGATGGGTTGAAAAAGTATTTCTATTTACTTTTATTATATTCAACGTATTTATTACATCAAAAATATACATTGAAATATAGCTTGATTAGAGTGACTGCTGTCCTTGTAGTTGCGTCACGAAATTATGGTAATTATCATCATTATTAGTTATTATTATTAAATTTTACTTTTAATTAAGCATATTATATAAAATTAAACTAAAATGAAGGCAAGAAACAATTCTTAAAAAAATTACACATGTTAATATGATAGCTGTCATTCTAATCAAGCAACATTTGTTGTACAATAATCTCAAATATACCACGACATTAGAGACAATATGGATATGATATCTTTATGAGGTAGACCCCATACAAGGCTTGTCTGCATTGGTATTTAATTCCCACCTATTTCTACCGCAATTGCTGTGTTCCGCAGCAGAAAAATTACTGAGTAATGTGATATAATATCTTCAAGCTTGTGACTCCACAAATTAAATTAGGTATATCAAGAGTTAGTCAAGTAAATCTTTTAGATAAGTTTCATGCAAATTTTAATAAGGTTTTAAATTGTATGTTTTATATCTATATGATCCATATAGATATATAAAAATACTAGTAAGTTTATATAAAACTGCAATTCCAATACGCTTTGTAATTACTTACTTTTTGAACGAAGGTCCAGTCTCAATGTCATTTTAATGTCAAATTTGACTTTACCATCTGATTTTGTTCATCAGTTCATAAGTACTCCGTTAATAAGTACTGAATTACCTCTAAGGAAAGATATGATAAAAACTCTTAGAAATATTTACAAATACAGAAAACTTAATTTAATAAATAGTTACTATAGTAATGATATAACGAGTTTTCTGTCAAGAAGTTTTTGTTATACCAGTAAAATGTTTAAGTCGTCGGTGTTTAATCTTCAAGAAGCAGACCAAGATCAAGTTCATGAGTTCTTGAATTCGTTTGATACGGTTCTGACAGACTGTGATGGTATTAATGTATTTTAGTTAACAATATATTAAAATATAAACGGCACTACTTAATAAATTAATTTATTTTGATATTGTACAGGAGTACTATGGATTGACAATAACGCTATACCGGGATCGGCAGATGCCATAAACTACTTTCGCAAATTAGGAAAACGCATTTTCTATGTTACAAACAATTCTACCAAGATACGAAGTGACTTTGCAGCAAAAGCCCAGCAGTTGGGTTTTATCGCAAGCCAGGTAAAATTCTTCTTTATTTTAATCTTGATCTGCTTTTTAGTGCCTGCAAAACTCAATAATAACTTAAAGTATGATCTGTCATATATAAACATAATCCTTTTTCAGGAAGAGATACTATCCACTGCATATTTGGCAGCCCATTACTTGAAAGGTATTGGATTTACCAAAAAAGTGTACCTCTTAGGATCTAATGGTATTGGAGAGGAGTTAAAAGCAGTTGGTATCAGGCACACTGGTGTTGGAGTAAGTATCTCTAGTTAATAAGTTTAATGATGAATCTTACTCCTTTACTGTATACATTTTAATACATAAGCAACTTAAAAATGCCTTCTGATGTTAATTGTCTTATCTATAATAAAACAATTAATTAAGAGTAAATAAATGTATTTGAGACATCTTTCAAACAAAGATCATCAGTTCAGTGTTCAAGTGTCCAGTCATAGTGTTATTGTAATAATGTAAATATTATTCTAATCACATTTGTGTAAGATGAATAAATGGAGAATCAAGAGATTAGTGTTTAAATTATGTGTGCATGGTTCTGTTAAAGTTTATCTTAAATATAGTGTGTAGATTTCAAATGAATTTAATTAGCAGGTCCAATCCTGCTGTGCCTGTTTATTTCTCTTATATATTTATTTTTCCTTCAGCCAGACCCCGTTAAGCCTGATTTTAAGAATTTGCAACCCTCAGAGTTAGATCTTGAGGTTGGTGCTGTAGTGGTTGGATTTGATGAGCATGTCAGCTATCCTAAATTTATGAAAGCAGCTTGCTATCTTTCCTCACCAGACTGCCTTTTTGTGGCTACAAATACTGATGAAAGATTCCCTAAATCAGGGTCCATTATTGTACCTGGAACTGGTACTTTGGTAAGAGCTGTGGAGACATGTTCAGAGAGGAAAGCTTTAGTTCTTGGAAAACCCCATGAGTATGTAAGGAAATTCTTGGAATCTTGTGGCTTGGACCCAGCTAGGACTTTGATGATTGGTGACAGGTTAGTAATTTTGTAATAAATTCTCTATCTCCATTTTAAATATATAATGAGATAGAGAATAACATGGATATTTTATTCTAGATGTAACACCGATATAGAACTTGGGGTTCGCTGTGGCTTCCAAACTTTACTTGTGCTTACTGGTGTCACCTCAACAAAGGAACTGGAAAAAATGCGAACTGAGAAAAAGCCACCACTGCCTGATGTTGTCTTGCCTAAATTAGGTGACCTAATTTCTCTGGTCCCTTCATAGTACCACTTGTTAAATAATAATAGTCAATCACAGCTTACAAATCAATAGGTCAATTCAATCAATGTGATAACCTTATGCTGTTAAGTACAGTAGATGTATTTATAAGTATTAACTTTTGTAAACGTAATTTGTACATGTAATTGTTACCAAGATTAATGGCTGGTGCCAATTTATTTTATTTGTTTAACTATTAAATGTTTTTTTAAAATTTTTTTGTAATAGCTTTGGAATAATGATAAAATAAAAATAGTTTTAAGAAAAAAACTAATACATTCATTGACATGAGCTTTCAATTGTTTGTGTATTATGGTTTGATCCATTCACTGCCCTTATCGAGGATGGAAGTTAAGCAACTTATATTGGAATCATCATATTAGCTGCATTATGTTTACTTTTACAGACCGGACATGAGGGTTGTAATTTGTATTATTGATATTAGCATTTGCCCAATAATTGCCACGCTGGACTGGTGTAGTGGAAATTTCAAAGCGTAGGCTTGTGTCGAGTAAGCTGTTGCATATACCCGCCCTGTTGCATTTGTGCTTTGCCAATAGGTACGTATATATCGCTATCTGTCGGTTCCGGTACCTCAATCGCCCCCTTACGACTCCTGTTACAGAGGGACTATACTTCTCTGCCGATACCCCCAGCAATACATGTTGATTTTTTATTAATAACCAACCAAAGGAAGATCTGACTCCCGCCCGATAGCATTGGTACCCTTCGATAACAATAACATCCACAACAATACACACACATTCTTTGTACAGTAGTACACAATGCCGGCGATTAATACCGCAATAGTGTGGCGGGGCTCTCTCAGTCCACTTTAACAACGAATAATGGTCCACACCGGCCACCACTCGATCTGAGGTCCGATCTCAGAGGGCCTCTGGCCTTAAGTGATAGCCGATTATCCCTCGAAGAACGCTGGCGCAATCAGGCAGAGGGTCGTTCATTGATGAACAGCGTCGCTCATCCCTCGAGTGGGACATTGGAATTGATGTGTAAGTAGTTCAGCATTTCAGTACGAATGAATGTAAGGATGCAAATTATTTTATGTTATATAAGAGAAGGAATATTGAACTATGTATTATTTCGCATTACTAAATGTTCATTAAAAACTTTGCTTGAAGAAAATAAATATACTTATACTAGCGGACCTGACAGACGTTGTCCTGTTAAATAACCTAGATATAGGTACACTGCGGCTCCATTTGCTGATTTGTGAATGTAAATCATCTAGGCCCCCACTCAATGTATGCATGCATCCATGAAGGTATTACCAAAAATTCGTTCAAATCGATCCAGCCGTTCAGTGCAGTATAAATAAATAACCTAGATACCGACTGCGGCGCCATATGTCAGGCTGATTTGTAAATCTAAACCATCTAAGGCGCCACCCAAACTCATACAAAAAACATTCATATCGGTACAGCTGTTTCGGAGTTTAGTGTCATACACATCTATATTATAACCAATTACATTATACACACAATGAACATAATAAAATACTTCACCCAATATTAGGATTTTCCTGAATTAACATTCGTTGTACCGTTATACAAGATTTGTTTCTGAAAAAATACAGCCCACAAAGACAATATCTTGAGGTGGTGCGTTAGGTTTGAATTTTGGAAAAAAGAAACTTGGCTTAAGCCACAAGACCTTTATTGTTGATTTCTATGACCAACTTGTGTATGGCAGAAGAAGTACGTGACTAGAATAAACGCTGTTAAAATGAGAGCACTTTGATAAGTAATCGATATGGTGTAAAAGATAATGTGACAACAATAAAGAAAGGAATGTCGAGGTGTTTTGGACATGTAGAAAAGATAGATGACTGTAACAATATATAGAGCGGAAGTGGTTGGAAGAGTTGGTAAGGACCTAACCCAGGTAGAAGAGATATTAAAGAAGGCCTAGGTCAGAAGTACCAAGAATAAACGAGCGTATATGAAAGGACTAATGCGAGTAAAGAAAGCAAGAGAGGTATGCCAAGATCGTAGCAAGTGGATTTCCATAGTCTCTTAATTATAATATTAATATTTAGAATTACAAAAGTCACACGCTTGTAAGACGCTGTTTTGATTTCAATCAAATTAATCCTACTTTCTTTCTTCTTCCATATCTACCCAACACTTACTACTACCGTCTAACAAATAAATAGATATATATATATATATAGACGGTATTTAAAATAGTATATAGTAGTAGTATATATAGTAGTATTATATACATAGGTACCTACATAGTATAAGTTTAACAGCCGCGCTGACACTGCACATCTCTGCCTGACATCAAAGCTAGGGCATTCATTGCTCTGACACATGCGCTACAGCCATCGAACAATGTTTTCAGCGTTCATCATGTTGCCATTAAACATAAATCTGGAAATAGTACCTCTCAATTGTTCTTTAATATTTTGTGAAAACCGTGAACAAAGACCGTTTGTACGTCCCAAATGTATGCCTCTGTTTATATTATGTTCAATTAATGTCTCAACATACAATGTATCAATATACTAAGAATATTATATAATATAGATTATACCACGTTAGTTGAAGCGTTCTATTATACAAAGTGACAAATGAACAAAATACTAATCCCTAGAATTTCGTATTCTATATAGAATACAGTTACATTGAATAGGTTGATCTGTCGCTTTGTGAACACAAGATTACAAATCAACGTATTGAAATGTATCAATAATTTGCTCGCGTTTAATAGAGAATACGAACGTTTACTGTTTTTTTGTAGGTAAATACGTTCTTTAGCTTGTTCAGTGTAATTCTATCATATCCTGCAGCAATTCCGATTTTATACTTTTTATTTAGTTTATGATTTAATTTTTCCTGGTAATAACACTTATTGTCGCTTCTCTATGAAATAAGTAGGTACGCCCGGGAGCACTGACTCGCTGCGTTTCCCTTCAAAACATCTAAAAATCAGTCTTCCAGTATGCCAATACAACATATCTATTATGTAACATACAACAAATACTAACCATTGCATTTTTGCTCTAGCAAGTGTTCTTGGCGTCAGGGATAAACATGTTTGCTACAGCCATCAGTGCATTTACATCGTTTGCACAAATGATTAAATTAAGAAAAGAAATAAAACGTCTAATATAATGACCTTCGTAATAAATAAGTTACAAGCTCACGCCTAGACATTTTTTAATCTCAGCGCCGTCAGCCTAATAAAATGGAAGAGATAAATATTGCAATTTGACTTACCGCGATTGATATACCCTGAGCATGTATGCAACTCGGTTGTCATCCACCTACATTTTGTTTTAAAATACAAAATAGACACCTGCCTATTGCATTGTGTAACGCCTTGAAATGTATAAAATAGGATGTTCAATCAGAGCTGAAATTAGAACAGCGAATTTATCAACGAAGAAATGAGAGCAACAAGATTTATGACTATGGACGATTCCATATGGATTAGTCCTATACGCATACGCAAGATGTAACACCGAAACAATGTAATATACGACTTTGGTTGACTTAGAATCTCTTAAGCGTACACAAAATAACATTTATGACACATAAGTAAGTTTTAATTGTTAGAAATATAAAAATATATAAAACTCTAATGCAGGCATTGCGAAATCTGAAAAAAATAATTGTTGCTTATTCACATTATGACTTTCGACTTTTTCGCCCCATAAACCGTGTGGTAATTCACATAACATAATTCTATATAAAAGTACTAGTACGAGTAGGTACTTGCTCAGTTGGCACCACCATCAACAGACAAAAAATGGGATGTTTGGTGGATTTGGTGCTATTAGTACTGTTTCTGTGGCGCATGCGTAGTTATAAGGGGCACGGCACACCACCGCGCGGCTCTGTGATTCGGCTCGACGCATCTCCTCCTCAAGATAGGGAGGTACAGAAAGCTCATGTAATATAAATCGACTAGAAAAATATTTTAGTGAAGGTTGAATTGCATAGAGTGTGCCATCTGTACAGTTTTATTTGTGCTCCTCGCTAACAACAATATTCGCAGTTTCGCGCGCTAAGCCCGCCCGCCACCAGTATCAGTGCAACCGCGAGAGACGCGCGCCGCCGCTGACAGCGCTTTCTTGGTCACGTTGAATGTGATCTCATTCAGGAACTCATTTCCCCAACAAGCTAGTGTAAGTCAATATTTGTATTAATCCTAAACATAATCCTCTAATAGAGTTTGCCCGAAGTATGTATACGGACGCTTTTATTTCGAAAATAAGACTTTATCTCATTTATCTACTTATTTAATTGTGTGTAAATAAATATAACATTAATAATATTGAATTTTTTACTCATAAACCTATTATATTTTGGGCTTAGAAATTTAATGCAAAACTATTAAATAGAAAATATTTGTGAATCGCCTGCCCGAAATTCAAATCAGAAAACAAAGAAAATACAGGGGTTAAGCTGCCACCCCTCGACTTGCTATTCGGCGCTCCCAAACGTTTGACAATCACAAACCTAAAATTAGTTGGTCGTTGCTGTTCAGGTTTTATGTTTTTTCTTGATTATAAAAGCAATGTTCTTCTAATGTTGATAATAGGATCAAGTTGTTTTATACACTAGGTATTTTAGTATCGTTGCCCAACCACGATTACAATTTGTACCCAGTTAAGTGACCAATGAGTCTGATGTATAATAATAGCACGTTACCAAACTTGTTCACTATTTTCATTAACAAAAATAAAGCACGGGTGATTAAAAGTAATATCTACCTGACGATAATACCTTATCAGAAGTGCCGCACAGAAATTTGAGCGTGCAGTGATAAAATTGTATCACAGTAGCTGCATTAACCTTCAGATTAGACGTAATAGGAACTATGGAAATAGTTTCATAAGCACTGTGAATTTATGCGTAAAGATAGGAAAAATGTGTCGTCCTTGTTATTTTCACTATACATTGGCTCGCGACAAAAATCGAATTCTAACTTGAATACCTATACAAATATAAAACATGAAACTTGAATTAGAGTTCATTGAAATCTTTCTTATCTTAGTTATTTAAATTAATATTGAAGATGTAGTTAAGTGTAATTAGGATGTTATTAGGATTAATTTATATAGCGACTCTTCTGGTTTCAAGAGGTCTAGGATGGTAACAGAAAAGTCGAGCGTATATTTATATACAAACCGCGTTTTAAGGCCGATAATAAAAAAGTCTCGCAAACAAATTTCTTTCCTACAAAGATTTTTTAAAACGTAACATGCTATGAATAATTATCACCATGATTAGCATATAAAAGAAACGCAGTAGTTTCAAGTAGCAGTTAAAGTAACCATATAGATATAGGTAATACGCATTGAAGAGCACCTTTTGTTTAAAAGAGAATGGTTATGTTATGTTTGTTATGTCGTGAATATGGGAATAAGTTTCTATTTAAATTCACTTTGTATGTTTTGGTAGGAAAGTCATTAATTACATTAATTGTAATATTTTTGTAGGTGATTTTATTTAACATAGAAATTTCACCTTGCCTATTACTTTGTAAAGATTGATCCAACTATTGAATTGGTTTAATGTTTCGTTCTATTTAGGCGTAAAGTATTCTCCAAATATTGTTTTTTGTAAACTAGATAGGTTCTTACCAATTTTATTGCTGAATACACTGAATTGAATAAAACACTTGAGGGTGACTATAGCATACTAATACAAGGGTAGAGTACTTATTTCAATATAATTTAAATTTGAAGGTGAAGTGAACGGCGATGGCGCGGGTGGTACCAACTTGAGTCATTTCAAAAATAATATTTTTGTAACTATTAAAATTGTTTAAGTATTTATTTTAATTCACTCCGATCTCTATTGATTCAAAAACGTATATCTAAATCTTGCAGTTGAATTTAGGCAGAAATGTTATAATTAAACGTTTCTACTAAATGTTACGAATTTAACACCATAATTACCTATACAGATTAGTTCGTTAGATCAGTCCGTTTCGGAGATTAACAGACACAAACCGACCCACCAACAAACAAAAATTTAACAAATAAATGCATACTACTTTTGAAGCATATTTATTAAACAGTTTCAACATCACCAACATACCTATTTTTCTATTTATATACTTCGACATCGTTATAATGATTACAGTCAATAAATGAATTATGATTTTACAACAATATAATTGTAAACTATTCCAAATTTCTAATATAGATATAACTACAACAATTCAGTATCTAAAATAATTAGGTTCACTACAGTTTTAGTTGATCGTTTGAATCTACTGAATGGATATAAAGCTTATGTGTAAAATCAGACTTATCAACATATCTTTAAAATGTCGTGGAAGACAATTTTTAAAGACACCAGTTTTACATTTCTGATCCATCTAAATCACCTATCTCATAGATATTATGTACTTGCGGCTAAACTTAAACCTAAAATACATATAATTTTGTCATTGACGGGACTGATGGTGCAGTGCAGTTCTATCCCCACCCAGAACAAACAGTGTGTTGTGTCTTTGAGTATTAAAATATGTATTCAACTATACATATAAATATTTATTTGCGATACCTCTGTTGCCTGCTGTTCATATCACAAGTGCTTAAAGTGACAATGTAAAGTCAATGAGATGTAGTGTAATCATAACAAAAAATATTAAGTACTAATTTCTGATATCAGAATTATACTATCCAATAATGCGGTGTGCTGTCAAAAGTATTTAAAAAGCCATTTAAAAATAATGCTTATTCAATTCATAGATTTTTTTGGCCAATCATCCGTCTTACCATTAGCGTGAGCTTCATATCGTACTAGTGACAGGGAAAGTTCACCTACGTGCTAACTATAAACTCCAATATAGAAACCAACGGCCTTGCCGTTCACGTTGTGTCTAGTTTTTCACACGCTATCTCACTTTCCCGATTTCCCACCATCTGTAGCTCCATGGAATTTCAATCTTTCGCTTATCTGTTGATTCGGTAACATTTTCTTTACCGGTTTTAGATTGAAGACATACGTTAATCTAGTCAAACAACATTTCTGAGTCTGTTACTTATCTTGCACGATCAAACGTACTTAGTTTTAATACGTGATAATGAATTTATTAATGGTTTATTTGATTTTAGGTTATCAATATTACGCCATTATTGGTCTACATTTCCTATTTATTGTTCAATCCATATTAGAACAAAATCGTAAATATATGCAAAATAAATTCTAGTCATCTAGTCGTGCTTAAAATGCAAGAGTCCAAACAAACTAGGCTGAACGATTTGTTACTTAATACCTCATATGTATCTACAACCAACTACGAGCTTACATACCGTAGGTATAGTCCAGCATGGAAAATTACCCATTGGTTGGATACTTAAAAGTAAAATAATTGCTCCTACATCAATTATTTGATCTCGAAATAAGTATATTTACAACTTTGCAGTGCCGACTTTTAACAACATTAATCCTACCGTAATGTTCGAAAATCTCGTATTTTTACTCTGTTTTATAAAAGACAATAATACAATACATAAAAAATCAAGTTGACAAAACGCTAACATTGGTTTATTTGTCCGCTTCTAACATGATGATAAATTTTTATCCATAACTACATAGTACTTGCAGAAAGTTTAGACTATCTATATAAATAGTAATGTTAGTCGATGTAGGCTACTTTTGATTTCAGTAGGAAAAACTGAATATTATATATATATGCCGTGAAAAAAGAACAAATAAGACAAACAAAGCCTATCCTAAAACCATAACAACATTACCTACCTATCTAAAATGGTAAAGAATCGTGTGTTCTGTTAAACTTACATGGGCACAAACAAAAGATGCAATAAAAAATATGGAGGTGTACGTCACCGACGTTAAAATAGTCACGTAATTAATTTAACATTGCAATGCTTCTCACGTCAAGTTAAATAAGACATTGTGCCATATTCATGTGTGACATCCATTAAAGGCTCTCAACTATTTATGCATTCGTGATAGTCACGACTAGCGAGAATATGTTTTTGGTTTTTATTTGGTCATTATTAATGCAATTCTTCATTCGTCAATTAAGAGCCTTGGATTATTGTTGTGTGTACACATATTACACATTTTATTTGCTTTTGTATGTCGTTTGGGAAACTTAAGTCTTTGTATTATATTGCCGCTACCAATTTTTTTTCAATAATATATTCCTTCAACATATATATTCTAACACACATATTACCTGTGTTACTGACATCAGACAACAGAGGAATCACAAATATATTACTTAAAACATATATTTAACACCCAGATACAGAACTAGCACAAGTATCATCATATAAATATTTATCCTGGGTGGTGATCAAAACCAACAACTTTTGGAGCACAAGATAGGATGGCTATCATCTGCGCCATCGGGACCGTCCGATTGGAACAGTTCTAACGGGGATTTTACAAATTTCAATAAATGTTTATTTTGCTTCGCTATAATGTAGCTTGTCGCCAGCAATAATTCATTTTGCATTAGTTGATTACAAATAAATTAAGCTAATAGGATATTTATATGGTAGTTTGTGAAATGATAGTTATAAAAAGTTCTGACATAATGCCAAATATGTGTTACGTCATTTAAATGAAACATGCTTATAAATGCCTATTTACATGCATTTGCAGTTGATAATTTTGCATTGACGAAGATATGAAGATTGCAAGTATGTAGTAGATAGGTAGGTGGTGTTTGGCAGAAATAAAGTGTTGATTACTTACTCAAAATTATATTATGCAGTTACTATAAAGCTCGATTAATACTTGAAAAGGGGTATAATCAAAACATAATACGACGGTGAGCATAAATTTTAATGCAGAGAAACTTAACCTGTCCGACTCCCAGTTCATACATAGTTACAAGTTGTATAGCTTCGATATTAGCATTTCTGTTTTTATTACACGAGATACAATATGTATTAAGTATACATCTTGTGTCTTGTTTAGGTATATGAATCATCTTGCTTTGTGTTTCTTTAATAAAGTCTAGTTTTATAGATTCCAATACCAATGAACATTCAATGTAAAATTCCATTCAAGAATTGACTATGATGTTATGTAATACCGCATAATGAGTACCAAAATAATACAAATGTATTATACAGATATGACTCATTCGATGTCGAGGATGACGTAAGTTTCCTGACGTGTCACGCGCTATCCCATTGTGCCCAATTAATTATCAATTTTTAACGGCTAATAGTACAAAAAAGTTAAAAAAGCACCGTTAAATATACCTCACCTATTACCGATGTTAATAGATGCAACAAAATTAGAAAGATAACTATCTAGATAAATATTTATCTCGATAGTTATCTTATTATTATTACTTATGACTATTGAATAAGCAGATATTCTTATTTATTGCCTTATTAGTAGTGTATGCCTTAGTATGTTTTAAAGACTCACACTCACGTCAATCGTTTGTGATCCTTGGATCTTTTTGTAATGTTTATATATTTTTTGATAAGATTAGATAGAAAACTGTTTCTAAAGTAACCTTGATATGATACGTCATGTTATTCAATTATTGTCATATATTAACCGTCAGCAGTATTATTATCATGAGTTTTGGTACTCGTTAATAGATTAATTGACCTCAGTGACCTTCGAAAATAAACATTATTTTGTCTCCCTCCCATCGGGAGTAATGAATGAATTGATCGAAAAAGGGCTATATATATATATATATATATATAATATAATAAAATTTTAGATTGGTCAAAAATGCTTGGGCACCGAAGCAGGTCACATTAGCACCTCTCTACATTAAGATTCATAATAATGAAACAACGATCCACAAACGATGTTGGAAAATATTTTTGTACCAAGGTACGTACTCTATTTTAATTTGCTCCACGCTTAAATGTACCAATATGACAATTGACATCTATGCCACTGATTTTCATAAAGACCTATTGTATAAAATTAAATCTACACGTAGTCAATGTAGAGGCAATGATAGTATTTGTGAATTAAACGAGGATAATTTAATTTTTATCTTCGGTAATATACTTATTTATTATATAGGTAATACATTATTTCTGTGTTAATTAAGGATCCGATCTAAACGAAATTTATATTTCACCGCCTGAGTAAAATATCGTGTCAGGAGATATGATTGATTGTTTTAAATTAACAGGCATGATGATCTCGTTCGCATATATGCATAGTAGGTATATACGGCTACAGATCAATTTATGAAAGTCTATGCAAATCTCTCAATTTACTGTGTAATTTGAGTTCCAATTATATTCAGAAAATATGATTAATGTATAGGTCGATTTGTAACCTATCTAGGAAACTATGAATTCTCGACATTTAGAAAATGCTCGTCCCTAGTGACCAGGGCATGGCTAGGTATGTTTTCGATAAATTCATAAAATGCTTAATGGATGGACTAAATGGACACATATACTTAAGCTTTTCTATATCTACTTATACTATGATTGATTGTTTTGTGTAAATAGTCTCAAATATAAAGATGATGGTTCAATATGTGGTACAAGCAAAATCGAATGTTGAAAACAGTTACCGTAAACTGAAACTCTAAACAAATGAATTCAAGTAACTTAGTTTCCCGGCATATCCAGGACGTTCAAAGTGGAAGTAGGTCGGTCGGCGGCCCTGCATCGACCACGCGGCCCGCTCGCACTATGTCGCCTTTTATTTACTATCAACGCCTTTACAAATAACCTCTTTTACTACGTGCAGACGCGAAGACGCCTTATTTTGCCTTTAGCTAAACTGAGCGTGAGTACCTACCCTTAAACTTACTTCAATTTACGCTTGAATGACAAAGGGAATCATTGTAATCATGATGGCTATTAATTAAATATAAAAAAGTTCTATAAAACGTCACATCTCTATTCATAAACTTGTAAACCATTATAATCATATAGTTACAAGTTAATGCGAGAGGAAATTACAGTTTAATAACAATAGGATGTAGAGTCAAATCTTTTTGTTTTTAGGTCACCATACGCCGGTTGCATCTACTGCTGGTTTATTTTTCAATATGACGTTTAGTAGCTCTCTGCTAAATTTAAAAGAATGATCTTTAGTATAACTACGCATCATTTCGTTATAATATTATTGACGACCCGAATAGCGCAGTGGATAAAAGCGCAGCTTTAAATGAGAGAATCGCTGGTTCGATATGAGAAATCCTTAGAATTGCAACTAGAAGTTTGTATACTGTGACACATAATATTTGAAATTGTAGGTACTTGTATTGGATTACAATTATAACTTTAAATGTCACCATCATCGTGACGAGGATGATGCTGCCCATTCCTGCCCTGTGCATTTGGATATACTGTCATTTGTCGGTTCTGCTACCTTAGTCGCTTCTTACGACACCTAGTATAGGGGGAGGTACTATTCTACCCTGCCTGTACCTCACGCACTTTCAATTTAGCTATACATAATCAGGAGGTATTTACAGACATTAGCGGAAGCAGAAAGTAGGCCACAGAAAATGGAAAAAGATAGGCAAACGATGGTTCACGATCTATGCTATGACTTGATTAATAGACCCCTATTTATATTTCTAAAAATAACAACGGAGAAAATAACCTAAACATTACATAAAACTTATTTTGAAAATAGTACTGGCCATATACTATATCGGGAATACTTATCCCCGTCCTGTTGGAGTTGCAGCATACGTTTACCAACAGCGAGGCAATCTTAGCAATAATTCCCCTAAATTAGGTGATATCTTTTAGATTTTGACAATAGCCTAAGATTTGTACCTAAATAGTTTCTAATAAAGGATTTTTGTATGCGTCTTCATATTACGACATAATACAAGCTACATTTTCCCCCATGTTACTATGTAGCTACTTGTACAAACTGCCAAGGAACTCTAGATTTGATCTCCAATGAATCACATCCAACTGGATCTGGTTAAATTGTTTCCTACCTTGATCTGTAGGTCAGATCATTTAGTGTGAGACCTAATAGCTAACCGACACCCAGTTTAGATCAGCGGAGGTGTAATGGCGTATTGTTTCTGCCCCCGCAAACACTTATGCTGATAAATTGGTTTGCTTCAGCATCATTGTTTAACAGATTAGAGGTAAACGTGATTCTTTTTTCTACAAAGATTCAATACATTTTTCATGACATTTTAAATAGGTTCATACGAGGAATATACCAGGCCACTCATATTTAGTTCGATACTCAAATCAGGGTCTATTATTGATTTATTCAGTTTTATAAGGATATGTGAAATGATAAATAAGTTGTTGCATTATAATATAACGTCAGTTCGACATGTCCAAGCAAAATAATACTTACGAGTATCATCCCTACTAATATTATAAATGCGAAAGTAACTCGCTCGTCTGTCTGTTACGCTTTCCCGCTTAAACCTCTCAACTGATTTTGATGAAATTTAGCATAGACAATCTTTAGAGAAAGGACATTGGCTATTTTAATTCGTAATAAGGGTTGTAAGGGGGGATGAAAAGTTGTATTGAAGCATCGGTATTTTTATAGCTTGAAATAGATTTAAATTTTTTTAATTTAATTTTTGAACTTGAAACTTGTTTTTCAGACCATTGATTCCATATAAATAAACATGAATTAAAAGTTTATATAAGATAAGGTAAAGAGGTATGGTACCCAAAAAAACTATTCTACACGGACGAAGTCGCGGGCGCAGCTACTACAGTAGTACATACCTTATGCCGTCAGTCCAACACGTAGGTAGTGCTGCGCGTACATAGTACTACAATAAGTCTCTACGGCGCAAACTAAATGTATTTATTTAACTTTTTGCACATCAAAAATACAATATACACATGGCGGACTTAATGCCTAGTGGCAATATAAAGTGACAGTGTAAAAAAAAAATTAATTAAATAAGTCATAATGTACTCGTATATTAACTTCTTTGTTATGTACTTTAAACCAAATTTTAATTTATTTCGCACTGTATATACATTCTACAAATAGGATATACATTCCACGGGTTGTTAATGAACTAGATATTTCTAGAATAATTTCGTTTGTATAAAACATGCCATATATTTTTTTTTATGATGATGATGATGATGATTTTATGAGCATGATATAAAAAATTACTTAAATGTTAATTAATTGCACCGAACGTAGACCGCACTAGATGTTCAAGTAAGGGTCTTCGAAAGAAAAAAATAGTAACGGAGAATCGACGGCCACAAGCTAGACGATCTGACTAGATTCGCGAGATCATCCTGGATGCAGATTGCGTGCAACAGGTCCTATTGGAAATTCGGGGTTCCATTTAGGGGTTTTAAGTCAAGCAGTGGATGTCTGTCCTTTACCAATAGCTTCGATAACCTTAGTTTTATAACTCAATAATTATCGTACGTACCTAAGTATTTCCGGAATTAAAGAATCTGTTTCAGAAATGTAAGACTAGTAGAACGTACATATTTAGAATTGCGAATTTAGCTATAAATCTCTGGAAACATACCAGTTTTCGTACCTAGTATTCATAATGCCGATGGCACCGTCTATCCTACGAGACGCAGGAAATTCTACGAGGAATAATTTCATGGGCAATCACGTGATTATTTCTGTTTCGTTTGTAATTAAATGGTTTGCTTCCAAAGGTTGTTCCTTCAGACTTCTTTTGGAACACTATCATGGATTTCATTATGCACGTTGTCGTCATCATCATATTAGCCGTAGACTGCTGGACATAGGCCTTTCCAAAAAAGCGGGAATTATGCCCATATTTCCTTGCAGGGTAAACGTGGAGGCAATCGTAGAGAGTAGCTTCTCGACGGGAATGCCGTTGCCCACCCTCTTGCATTTGAGCTACGCTGATTCGGGTACCTACCGCTATCTGTCAATGCTTGTACCTCACTCACTTCTTATGATATCTAGTACAGGGAAGGTTCTATTCTACTTTACTGATACCCCATATATACGTCTTACAGTAAAAATAAACCTACTTAACATAAAATACGTGAGTGGGAATGAATAGCTATTATTCATAAAGGTTATATCACTAGCATCTCTTGTCATTTTTTGTTCAGCTTTAATTTGGTTGATTTGAAGTAAGAAAAGTGTGTAATTTTAAGACTATAAACACAACTTCAGGGCCTTAAACCTGTAATGGTTTACGAAGCGCGAGCTGGATATTTGGATATTTACTTAAGACAATCAAGCGGCCTTTGCATTTGAATAAGACAGAACATTAAATCTATAAAATCTCAGCTGATGTTTACTCGTTTGCAGTGTTCCGTTGGCAAGGTCGGTGATGTAATTGCCACTTTTAGCACTCAAACACCGCGAATCCGATATAACGACGATAGCTAGTCAACTTTGTGTTTGGTTATTTTTGTATGACATCACACCCCAGATCGCTTGCAGCGTTGCCTTGACGTGTAATGGGCTGAATATTTTTATGTAGGTAGGTCACCTAATACTATTTCCGGGAGCAAATGGACGAAATTACTTACGAAATTGGCATACTAAATATTTAAGTAGGATGCATTATGAGCGTGTGAGGACGAAACGATATAAGTAGCATATAATACCATATGCATTGTAGTGCGTAGGTATATTGCTATGTACTTATTTATTTTAGTAGTTCAATGTCTGGTGCGTGGTTGTTTGTTAAGACTGAAAAATTGATGTGTTAACCCTAAGAATTCTCGAGACATTATGCGAGAGGCTGTCAAATATACATAGGTACACCTGTAACAAGTGACCATCGTGTCTATTGCAATTTGAATGTCTGTTTGATCCGAGACCTTTATTAATCAAATTTTAGTGTCAGACATGTCACCCATCACTCTGCCCTCGATACAAATAATATCTACTGATGTAATCTCTTTCTAATTTTTCAGAATAAAACAAGATGTCCGAAGATTCCGCTCAGGCACACGATGCGTTGGAGCAAGTGACGCAGGAGGTGAAGGACGTCAAACTGGAAAACGGCTCCGCTCCAGCCAACGGAACGCCTGCTAAGAACGAAGACAATGCTGTGCCTTTTAAGGTCTATCTCTCTTACAAATTTTGTGAAATAAATATTATTTGATGATTTTTGGTTAGAAAATGAAACTGTCTCGGGACGATCCTTCTGTACTCTCTTCTTCGAGCTGACTGGAAAAGGTATATTCAAGTTATAAATACTAGCAGCGCTCCGCGCTTTCAACGTGAACGTGAACGCGAATGTAGCTGCCCAAAATAGGTTTAGAAGTTTTAAGCCTATTCGTTACAAACAAAAAGACGAATATTTTCTTTTTATAATATAAATATACACATGCAGCTACATTGTTTTTATCTCAAAGGAAATAATTCCCTTGAGTCAGCGAAACCAGAAATAAAAAGGCCTTCATTATTACTGGTTCCCAACACAAATATTTTTCGTGTTTGTGTGGGAATCAAATCCGCGAACCTGCGTGTCTCGTGCCTTATGAGATTGTATATTTTAACAGAGTACCACTTGTGAAGGAAAACAAAGTCTTGCTTTTGGTCGAGATAAGCCTTAAGCATCGAATAAAACCTCTATAGAAGTTTAAAACAAATATTGTTTCTTGAGTTTAGTGAATAAATTAATGTGTATACAGGTCGCTGCATAATTACCATTGTCAAAATAGTATTCCTATCTATTAACGTAAGTAGTACCTACCTACCTATCAACAATGCTATTTCCCCGCTCACGTCATAGTTTTGTATAGACCTTGAAACACTTTTTAATTTTGCATATTAGGAGGTTTAAGGCAAACGAATGTCTGTAAATAACAAAAAGTCTTTAGAACTAGAAAGCGGCGATAGTTTTTGTTGAGTCCATTAACTTAATAGGCGATGAACGTTAGCTAAGTATTATGTAGATATCTCCATCTATATATTTAAGTGAGAATATTATTATAGCATTTAAAAAAGATTAAGTTAAGATTAAATTATATCATATCACCATCGAAGTGTTATCATTATTTGACTAATATAATGTGATACTTCGAATTATACTTCTAATAATTATAATTCATGAATAAATATACTTCGCATATATATTATTTACCAAGCATGTGAAGGAGAGCCGTGAGAAACCGGCAGAGTACGATAGTACCTCCTTCTGTACCAGGCGTTGCAAGAAGTGACTAAGGTACCAGAACCGTCAAATGGGGGTATATCCATCCGAAAAAGTGTAGCTCAAGTGCACAGGGCGGGGATGGGCAGCAGCATCCCCGTCGTAAAAGCTGCGCTTTGCGATTGCCAATACGCTTGCCCTGCCCGGCAATTATGGACAAAATTCCTCCTTTCTTGGGGAGGCCTATGTCCATTAGTGGACTTCTAATGGCTGCAATGATGATGATCATGTGCAGGTTTAGAACTTTAACAATAAAACATGCTCTTAAAATAACTGACAGCCATGTTCTGTATCAAGGTACTTTTCCTAGTCAAACAAAATATGTTATTACAGGACGCATTCAAAGCTTTTTCTAAATTTGGAGATCCGAAATCGGACGGAAAGGTTATCACGCTATCACAAAGTGACAAATGGATGAAGCAAGCCAAGGTGATAGATGGCAAGAAAATCACTACCACTGACACAGCAATCCATTTCAAGAAACTCAAGTCTCTTAAGGTTGGCGTTGACGACTACCAGAAGTTTCTCGACGATCTCGCTAAGAGTAAAAAGGTGGAGCTTAATGATATCAAGAAGAAGCTCACGACGTGCGGACAGCCTGGAGTGTCAAGTCATGTAAGTGTATGTTAATGTACTATTATTATATCAGAGAATGTCGATGATAGCTGTGCGTTAAGAGAATATATTTCGTGGCGTCAGGTGGCGGAATTTTCTACACGTTTTCGCATTAACTAATGGATGTACAATTTAAAGTTGTATCATATTTTCGAGACTAGAGTCGAGAATATCGATATGACATTAGAGTGTTACTAACGCCATCTGAGGGCGTTGCGCGTAGTTAATAGCTGTGTACAATTATACCTGTCGTATGTCGTCAATCTATAGGCAATCCCCAAATTTAGACCTAAATCTATTTACAAAATATTCATTGGTTTCAGTAATATGTATTGATTTCATGGACTGAAGTATTGAGCGTAATGGTAAGATAGCAGCATCCATGGCGCATTGTAGCAATAATTTGCAAAATATCAATCTGTTAGAGAAGTCTTTATCCAGCAGCGGACATCCTACGCTTGATATATTAATTACCTAAAACCTAATTTTAGAGGCAAGAAACCTATGTCCAGTCTATGTTCAGCCTATGTCCAGCAGTGGACTTGCAACGACTGGTATTATGATGATAATGATAATAGTTATAGAGAAACCAGATATTCCGATCTACTTGTAAATCCAATGTTAAGAAGGAATACAAAATCCAATCTATGTAAATCTGCCTTATTATTCTTGCTGGCATATGTGTTTAGGCGATGTGGAAGAACGGAATATAATGATAATCTATAATCCAGTAAGTCTCTACTAGGTACATATATGCGAATATACAAATCACGAGATTATTGAAGTTATTTCCATGTATTAGTTAGTGCATTGTTCATTCGCAACTATGACGCCATCAATATAATTAGGTACTAAGTAATGAACATTGAACAGCCAGCGTCATAAGTAGATGTGCACTTTAGTACATTGATATACGTTTAGTGGTAGTACTTATGGACTATTATTTCACTATGACAAGGTTGCAAAATGTGGGTCTATTTTTGATGCCGACAGTATATATCCCGTCCTCATAATAAGCTGTTTATTCACTAACAAAACACCAAGGTTTAATATAATCGTGTCTACTTAGTCTAAAACTTTGTAATTCCACTGGCTTAATACCATTTACCACCAATGTTCGCTGGTTTGTTTGGTGTAACAGGAAACTAACTTTAATTATAATAAACTTCTATTTAACTTTCTTTCTTGTGCGATGTTTCGTTCTTAATTTTTCTTTACTATTTATATACTATTTTCATTAATTGCAATGTTAGTTGAACTGCAGATAGTTATCATCATCATCATCATTGCAGCCATTGGAAGTCCACTGCTGGACATAGGCCTCCCCATGAAAGAAGAAATTTTGTCCATGATTGCCGCGCAGGGCAAGCGAGTTGGCAATCGCAGAGCGCAGCTTTCGCGATGGGGATGCTGCTGCATATTCCCGCCCTGTGCATTTGAGCTACACTGTGTCGGATGGATTTACCGCCATCTGTTTGTGGTACCTTAGTCGACACTAGGAACAGAGGGATATACTATTCTAATCTACCAAAACCTCACGGCAAGATAGTTAAGTCATTTAATGACATAGGTACGAAGAGAGAATGTTTTGCTTAGACAACAGATCAGACAAATCTTCGTTGTGTTTGTAATTTTAAGTGGCAATTTAATTTCCGCGAAGTCCCAATTATACATATTAAAACAATAGTATCCAACGTCACTCCTTTTACTCTCATTAGCTAAATGTCTACCACGTCTCCTGTCAAAATTAAAAGATTCAGCCGCTTCGAAGCCTAGGTAACTAGATTAATAGACCGAGTTTGATTTGTATAGGTATCTAACGATTTTATCACACCGCAGTGCGTAGTAGTATTTAGCAGCATAGTGACATTTCGACCTATACAAATTTGTCACAACTTCTCAATCGATAATGAACTCTACTAATTCAATATTGAGTTACAAATATATTGACGACTTCAGATTTGTATAGTAGTCTCTGAATCAATCAATTATAGCAATCTTAACCGTTTCAGGTAACAAAATCGCCAGCGGCTGCCGCAGCAGTGGACCGACTCACTGACACTAGCAAGTACACTGGCTCCCACCGACAGAGGTTCGACGAGGCCGGTAAGGGCAAAGGCATCGCTGGCAGAAAGGACATGGTTGACGGATCCGGTTACGTCTCCGGCTACCAGCATAAGGACACTTATGATAAGACCCACTAGACCCGCCATATCCTAACATGTGGGTCCAATATTGGTTAGAATATCGGAACTTCATATGGAGTTTTAATTTCGTGTCAGTATGAGATCTTAAATATATTGTCGTCTAAATTTTAAATAAATCATAATATATTTTTTTAATTTACTTGATAAAGACTTTAGATCGGATGCGAAAGATATCCCTTTATTAAATATATTGAACAATAATGAATATCTACAGGTTTGCGTCTGAGTTATTATTACCTTATATATGTGATAGAATAATAGTCTCTCTTAGTAAGGTATCTCTGCTTTGAAATATATTTTTAGTAACGCATACGTATCTAAATAATTACGCACAAATTTAGCCTAAAGGCAACCTGCCTAACTACATACCGTGTAGTCTCCAATGTGCATCAGGTCCATGCAGCTTTGAACTTTTCAGTAGCATTCCACTTTTGCTATCAACACAATTTTATCTAAGAACTTATCTACCAAATGTTAATTACAATTCTGTTTGTTATTATTGCCAACTTTTCTTATTAAACATAGTTCGTACAGTATCGTGTGGTTATTTGTTAGTCAAAGTCCATAAAAGAACAATTGCTACGAATTAAAGTTTTGGTTTTATCAGGTGAGTAGGTAATATAAATAAGATTTTTGGATCTAGCGCATCTAACCAAAATTGGAGCTTGTATGTAACATTCCTTTTTCGCGTTATCTTAGGAAACGTATATTATTAAAATATAATAATTAAATAGCGTCATTAACTGAAGCTATTTAATCATTATATTTTTTAACTGCACTTAATATGTGTAATTATGTTTTTATATATAAGCAGCCTGAAATAATTTGCGTACAATTTTGATGTCTAGTCCCAACTAGTATGTAGTTGCATTCGATTTATTTTTTTACACTTGAAGCATAGTAGATCGACTTCTACAGATTTTAGTATAGACATTAAAACGTACAATCCACAAAAAGTGCAGTCAAAAAATATCGAAGGTAATTTTTTTAGGATTATCCTTTATATTTTTGTATAGGTAAATAAGTAATTAAATCGCCGTGTCTACAGTAGTTAAATCGTCAGTAACTGAGATGCACTGTGCTTTGTTTAACTTACAAAATGGTACTCAAAAACAGATACGTAAAATAAGAACAAGGTTCATTATATGTTGTTTTCCTGTTATGTTGTTTTATTTTAATAAACGTATTTGACTTCTATGATCTTTTTATTTCGCAGAACATACAATATAGTAAGATATAAAAGGCATTCTAATTCTACTGATAAGTTGAAGCTGGGTGCAAAAAAATACTTCATAAAAGTATGGTTGGATACTTATAAAAAAAAGAAAGTAGCACTGCTTAACAAATATTGAGGCAAAATATTATAGATTATATTAATATGAAGAAATTCCGTTGTTAATGATAAACAAAAAAGAAAAGGTATGTAAGACGATGTGTTTAAGTAACTATAGGTACATATTCTATTTACGTCAAAATTTCAGAAAAATCTTTTTATCCTAACCGATAATGTAGTCTAACAAAATTTTATAAATTAATGGTTTACAGATGCATTTCAATTTACATTATTATTAATAATAGTGAACAGACGAAACCACAAATCTATTAATTCGTGAAAATTAAGTAATTTAGTATCTTATCTGTGCATTGGATTTTTATATTGTATAGATATGGTAATTGATAATAATTATACTCACGTATAATTATTTTAATCATAAATACAACAAGCAAGACTTTCACACGCATAATTATAAAAAGGCATAATAGGCGGCTTTGGGCGGGGCCCACAAGCCACTGCCGCCGCAACAAAAACAATTTTGACACTATATCATATAGGAAATAATTATATACCTACCTACGTTCTTATTATTTTACAGATTCAACAAACAAACACATATTGTACAAAATACTGTTAAGCAACTTTACATTATGTATAAATATAAATCCCGATAATATAAAATAAAATTCCGAAATTATGCAAATAAATATATTGATACCAAATTCATTTTAGCAATAAATAAATTATTTCAATGAAATGGGCCCATATGACAACAGTTGATAACTAAGAATGGTAAATTAATAATAATATGAAGTCGATACAAATACACACCATTCAAAACGTAATATTAATCGGCCGACTTATTACTGAATAAGATGAAAACTTAACCGTGATTTGACAGAAATCATCATACTAGATCCGCCCGCCTATTTTCTACCTCTATGCTTCCTGGTGTTAAGTTTAAAATGTGTGTCAAACCGACGTTAGAATGTGCAAATCAAAAACTATTTTTGCATAGGTACCATTTATTTGACTTACAACTAAAAATACATGTTTAAAGCCCTAACTGTACGAGACATAATTAATACGTTTCAATCTATAAGATAATAATAATAATAATGAATAAAATTTATTTAAAACTTATAATTCCAAAGAATGTCATTTTATTATAGTTTGACTATAAAGAATATCACAATAAAAAGAAATGAGTGGCCAACCTATACCCACTAGTTAAAAGTATTCGTATTTTCATTCAAAAAGGCGAAACGGCAATAAAATTAAATGGCCAATACGGAAATAATCTTAAAATTGATCAAATAAAAGAGAAGATAAAAAAATATGACAGGCGAAGTAGTTCCCGACTAATCTGCCTAAGTATGCTGCAGTTTACGATTTCTATAAAGCACACGCCCCTTGAATTTGTCTAGATGATTTAAAATTAGATAATATTTTTAAAATTGGATAAACATGTTTGTGTCAGTTACCATACATATACTGCAGATTAGGTAATAATTATTATGTATAAAAACACGTTCATTAATAACTATATATTGCCGGAGAACGCAATTCGAATAGCCCTCAGCCTAATTATATTAAGCCTTTTTTCGAATGTATTCAAATCAGCAGATAAACCTACCCAACACTGAAAATGCCGCATTCGACATTAATCATAAATGCGTGATGTTTAGTTCAAAATTGATTGTAAAACGTTAAGATTTGTATAGGTTGATCTGTTGCTTTGTGTACCTAAGTCTGGACTACACAACCGTCAATTCCAACTCCGCCGGTGTCAGGTTTTAGGTGTGGATTTTTGATTCTAATCTATTAAAAATAAGCTGTTTATTAATTGTCCAGAACCTACACAATTGTTTTGTCGCTTAACACTCAAAATTTCATTTAAAAGTAATAAGGTCAGTGTTGAAATTCAATATTTTAGACTCAACCAATAAGTTAAGTCAAGTTAATGTCAAATAATAAAATATTCACCGTTTTATTTGATATCCACTCCATGAGATCAAAACTAGTTTTCGTAACAATAATTGAGTCAACTAGTTACGACATTAGCACCGGTTTGAGATTCTCTGCTCTAATACAAGTTGTTTAATAGGTAAAGGCAAGCCACGTTATCTGACTTCGGACATAGCAGTAGAATAAAAACAGGCATTTTTTTTATCCTATCTTCTGTAATATACGTATCGCGCCCAATGACTTGGTCTGGTTAGAATAAACGGCCATGGGCCTATTTCTGCGTGGAATTTATTGTAACTAAAATGTATATCAGACGCACTAATATATAGTTATATTTATACTAAATCAATTGCCTTGACTTGCACGAGACTTGCACGCCGGCTCGCACTTGCGCAATGATTATTAATGGAATTATTAATAATGACTATTATATTTAGAAAACAACGAAATATTTGTCGCTAAAATAAAACATGCAATAATGAATAAAGGTTACAAGACCTTTAAAACTACAATGAACAAGTGACGCCAACTAAAAAACCTCTATATTAAGTGTTGCATAATTTTTGAGGAAATATAAATAAATATATAAAATATGCATGTGCATAGCGCTTAGCTAAAATTGTTTATTACCATTTTCACAAAGCTAAATTACACACAACCAGTAATTTTTAAGACCCTATCAAATAAAGAAAATACTTATTACACTTTTAATAATCTCAAGTAGACACCTACTGTAATATAATAAATTAGTACTTCCATTTTATTATTTTCTGTCCAATTAGATTATATACTTTTTGTTATTTTTTAACTGGTCATGTGTTGGTATCAACCAAATAATAATAAAATGCGTCATACATAACATACTTTTTACTGATTTCGATTTGTAGTCAACTATTCTATTTTCGGACTAACAAGACTAGTCTCTACTAAATTTTATGTATAATAGAATATCTTAAAATTATATTATTACTCAAAATTTGAGGCATCTATTTATACTTAGTTAGATTATGCAGCATTTAATGAATTGCAGAAACAGCTATTAATTTTTTAAATATTTCTTTGTAACAAATGTTTTAAATATATTGTGCTAAGCCCATGTAAATATAAAAGTTAACCAAATGTAAAAATACATCAATAAACTGTATATTCTATGTTTTTTTGTATTTTTATAAAGCTTGTCTATACTTATAAAAAGATCATGATATTTATGAAGGTATAATGTGGAAGTACTTGGCAATCAGGTCTGGACTCTTAATGTGAACTATTTTTTTATTATCGGGCCAGATTTTCCTGATGATAAAAAAGGTGGGATAAATCAATGATTAGTTAGAATACATTTTTTATTTAATTTAGATTTTGCCAATAACTTAAAACTATGAATATATCTATCATAGTGGCAGCAGATCTATTGATAATATAAGAAATATTTATATTTGCAACACTAGCTCACAATAGTTATTATTGGTATGTTTTGATGATTTTTTATGTTATGACTACGAAATGAAAAAAACTTTACATTTCCTAGGCATAACCAAAAAAAAATATACATTTAATTAGTAGAAACCAAACAATAATAATAATGCTAGAATAATATGGAATAGAGAAATCATTATATTTCCTAGTCATACAAATTTTATCACAAATCTATATGTGGTTAGACTATATTGGGCCTTCGATTGTACTCACTTTCATAGCAAAGTAGTAAACGGCCCGACTTCCGAGTAGGAATGCAATTACGAATGCACCGACATATGCAACATAGATACCACCTCCATGTGTTTTAGCTGCAGATAAAGTCCCTAAGGTTACGCCAAGTGCAATGGCCAAAAAAATAAGACCGAAAACAGCGGAAATGGTTCCCCTCACGCGAGCCATGCGTGACCCGACTGAAGATACCTTACGGCAGTGGGGGCAACGGACGGGCGCATTCTTCAACAACTGATACTGTAAGTAAAAAATAAATATCATAAAAATGCTAAACAAAAATACCATTATATTGAAAATAGTAAACATACAATTATAACAAACTAAACATCCATCACATCAAATAATAACAATAGTTTGACTGATAACAATGGCATTGACGAAAAAAATCAATTAAAATATACCTCTTGGTAAGAACTACAAATTACAAGTCAGTTAGAAAAAATGGAAGGAAAATCATCATCTTAGTGTATGTATGTAATGACAACATTTTACTCTTTATTTTATTAATTCAATATAAATATTAGCTTACCAAGAAAGTGTCCTGACAGTGTGCACAGATGACTCGGCACATGCCAGGCAATGTAGGGACTGGTGGGGTCACCGGTGATGGGGCAAGGTTGATGATCCTCTTGCAGTTTGCCCGAGGGCATGCAATTCGTTGAGATGATGATTTGCAGATAAGCAGACAGTTGCAAGGGCAACGCACATATTTTTTTCCTGGGGGCGCATTTCTTATTGGCTGTGGATGTATGAATTGGAAAAATAACATTCAGTTGATATATTCATAGTAACATAACCTTTTAAATATTTGTAATAAAATTTCAAAAGGTTTAATAATTAATCTCTTTGTTCTAAGAATATAAACTTAAGTTATATACTATAAACTATAAACAAATTAAGTTTTGCTGCATAAAATAGTTCATTAAATTTATCTTTTTGCTTGGATTTCTGCATTCAATTAGGGTAAATTACTTTACATAATAGCTTATAGGTACTTTAGTCAAAGTATTTATAGTTTTTAATTTAACACACAAATTTGCTATTTGTATATAGGTACAAAATGAAATATTACTACTAACTATGCAAATTTATTTTTTAATGCTATTTTTGTAATTTCTATTGAAATAATTGCTTTTGATTGTTTTAGTAGATGAAATGTGATAAAAATTATAAATTTAAAAATCATATTTTTTTTTAATAAAATAAGGCTTTGATCCTCAGTGAGATTTGTTTATTAAATTAAGACAACAAACCAAATTGTTAAATATTAAGTCATAGTTGTTTTACTGTGCTGCAACTTTGTGTGCTTATGTTTAACAGCACATACTATCAATCAAAAATACATCATATTGCTGAGGACTTACCGTGGCTTCATTACAGTCAGAACATTTAACCACATGTTGTTCTCTTTTCCCAGAGATATCTATCATAGCATGGCATACTCTGCATGTTACCATAGGAAATCCTACTTGTAGGTATGGTGGAGGTAGTTCATCAGGTCCAATCGGCGATATTGTGCTGACATTCACCTCCTCTGTTAGAGTAAAATATCATGCATCCGTGTTTCCAATCAATACGTAACCAAGTCAACAATCTACTCACGTAACGTTCAAACAAAAAAATACTTTCTTATACAACGTGTACTAACTATTTAAACAAAGATCTGTGCGAATTAAACTAGTTGTTTAGAAATAATACAAAAGGCTTTGGTTGAATCATCAGCTGTCAAAACAATAAAATCATTATTCACTCACCATCTCCCAGTAACGGTTGATTTTCACTTTGCCCGTCACCCATCTTAAACTTACTCTATATCTAATCACGCACTTATGAAACAATGGTACTTTCTATGTGGTAATTATCTTGATTAGCAATTTACTTTTTGAACCTACTATTCTCCGTCATCAATCTTCCAAACCTAGGCCTTTTAGTAGGGCTGGCATGACAGATAGAAATTACATCAATTTTTAGGATTAAATCACAGTTTAAAAACCGAACTCACGGAAAAAACCGGTATTAAGAAATGTTAAATGTTCAAATAGTGAACGTTTACCATTCAGTCGTTCACACGTGCTATTGACATTGACGTAAGTTCCCCTACACAATTTGGTTTGGAATGGATTTGTTGTGATTAATATAATTAACAACTCTACTAAAAAATGGCAAGCAAAGTGCACCGAGTTCGTTATTATCACCCAAAGCCTGAATCAATAAACTGTGTAGCGTATGATAAAACAAACAAACACATTGCCGTAGCGAGGTTAGTAAGATTCGATGTGGACTGTTTGGTGTGATTTTACTTATTTAATTATTATTTTTTATTTTTTTGCGTATTAAAATACAATGCATACATGGTGGACTTAATGCCTAGTGGTTATATCAACCAGTCAACCGGGTCTGGGGAAAGCAATGGCGGTATATAATATATTTTACTTCATTTTATACAAATTTATCAATTTTCTTTTTTAGAGCAGATGCATCTATAGAAATATGGGATTTAAACTATGCACCATACTTGATCAAATTTATTCCGGGTGTGGAGAGTGGATCTGTGGAAGCATTAGGCTGGGTATCAGATAGACTTCTTTCTACAGGACTTGGTGGTGCTCTAGTGGAATGGGACCTTAATAAACTCAATGTAAAAACCACTGTTTTACTCACCGGGTATGCAGCGTGGTGCCTTGATGTAAATTCACTGAATAGTTTAGTGGCTGTTGGAACTGAACAGGGCTATGTGAATCTATACAGTGTTGCAAATAATGAAATTGTATATAAAAAAATATTTGACAAGCAAGAAGGTAGAATAATGTGTTGTAAATTTGATAAAACTGGAAACATCTTAGTAACAGGTATGTTTTTTTCATCGAAATCTGATTAATAATATTTAAAACTTTATAATGAAAATAATCAAACTTTAAAATTTTTAGGCTCCGTAGATACTATCAGAGTATGGAATGTTACTACTGGACATGCTATGAGTAGAATGTTAGCAAGTCGACGAGGAAAGGAAACTATAGTATGGAGTCTTGCAGTACTCTCTGATAATGTTGTTGTATCAGGAGACAGTCATGGCCGACTAACATTTTGGGATAGTATCCTTGGAGAACAGGTAATTATAGCACTGGGAGTCCATTTTATATCTGTGTGAAACATGATTATTACATTGATAAAATTTATAATGCATTCAATTAACAACTAGTAGAAACACAGTGCATGTGGTTTTTAAAAATTGTCTAAATTAGTTACTTATACATAGACTAACTAGGGGCCAGCAGGAAGTATTTGTATTAATCTTTATTAAGTATTATTTTAGATTGAATCCTATACTACCCACAAAGCAGATATATTGTCAATTGCTGTTTCTGAGAATGAAACACAATTATACTGTAGTGGTGTGGACCCAGTGATTGTCAGTTTCATCAAAGTAAACAGTAGCAGCCAGCAATCGAGTTTGCAATGGGTTAAGCATGTCCAAAGGCATATTCATGAGCATGATGTTAGGTAAGAATAATTTTGGTTTTTTTTTTAAGTAAGTTTTACTGACTATACGTTCTAAATATAAACATCAAGTTCTGCTTCAAAACTGTGTATAAAGCAGTGTATCACTTGTTGTGACTAGTAGACTTTAACATTAGGTTTTGTGAACGTATATTCATTTATTTATAGCATACAGATCATCTCCATTAACAGCCCCTAACTTCTGCAGTTCTGTAGAAAGAATACAGTAGAATAAAGCTTCATTTTGCATTTAAAAAATTATAAAATAAAAATTTGTACTTATTTAATAATTGCTATTAGATTTTTAGTGTAAATTAACCTTTGCTCTGCTCTTTTGTTAACTATTTACTTTGATTTGTTCTATTATATAGGGACTGTTGAAATGCTTTATTTAATAGAGACGACTTGTATGTTATGTTTTAATAAGTTATTAAATAAATTAAATTACTGTATAGATAATATTCACACTCTGGTAAGTTGCTTAAAGCATGTTTGTTACGGATATCAAACAGAGGAATTACACATAAATATATATTTTAAGTATCTAGACACAGGACCAACAAAATAAATATATATTTGTCCTGGGTGGGAACCACAACCCCTGGTACATAGATACAATCACAACAATATGCACCATAGGACCCGTCATAAATGAATATACACTTGCATTTGTGTATATTTGGAATGGAATACTCCCGCCTTACGGTCTTAATTCTGATTGATTTCTCCAACGCCTTCAACTCTATCAAAAGTTTGGTGTCTCTGTGAACCCGTCTAAGACTCAAGCCATTATCTTGGGCAGCAAACGGCAATTATCCAGTTTAAAAACTGTACTTGTAATTATTTTTAATAACGTGGTAGTGCCCTACAGCACATGCGTTAAGAATCTTGGCCTATTTATCGACTCTCTTAACCTGGGATACACATGTTTATGAAATCAGCAGTAAGGTTACTGGAACGCTTCGTGCTCTCTATCGACTAAAATATTTTCTTCCTACTAAAACCAAAACCCTTCTTATTCAATCCTTGGTTTTACCCATAATTGACTATGGTGACGTGTGCTGCACTAATATCTCTCAAGAACTCCTTAACAAATTGGATCGTCTATTAAATAACTGTCTTCGTTTCATTTTCGGTTTGCGTAAATACGATCATATTTCCCATTACCGTTCTCTTCTCGGCTGGCTTCCTATTCGAGAACGTCGCGAAATTCGAGTTCTAACCATACTATTTCCAATACTTTTTCATCCGTACGCACCAATTTACTTAAAGGACAGATTCCAATTCCTATCTTCCTCTCACGAACGC